>JAANYP010004842.1:0-96705 GCA_020465985.1 Centrapalus pauciflorus | reverse complement strand
CAATCTCAAGCATCATTCCCCCTCCTTCATGATGATCACCACCATCATCACCATCATCATCATCATCATCATCACCCTCACCTTCTTCTTCTTGAATATCCGATAGAGTCCTCTCAGAATCAGATTTTTCATGTTCTTCCTCACCACCCCTCACACTACCTTCACCCTCACTCTCAGAATGGCTAACCTGAACTTCAGCCCCTTGCTGAGGTTCCGCTATCCTTAAAGCTCCTGGGCTAAGAGAACCCGGTTCTTGGGTCTCTATGGGAGCATGATCTATTCTGTATAAGCGCACATTCTCACTTTCTTGATCTGCATACTTTAGCAAATATTCAGGAATTGGCATTATGTTTGCATTTGGAGAGTCTGGTACTTCATGTAGACTCATCATGACATAGTCTGGGCATCGTTGAGAGTTGGCTCGCTTAGGAATATTTTCATTTGCCCTTAAGATCCCTCGTATAAGGATCTGTATAAATCTCTGAAGTGGCACAAATTTCCTTGCTCGATTTGTTGTTTTTGCAAGCACAACCTCCTTCAGATCCTCCCATATGCACAGAGCAAAGTCATAATGTTTATTAAATGCTATCCCATGAAACATTCTTAAGCAGTGAATGCTGCATCTGTCAATCCCTGTATGCTTAGATGTCATACACCTATTGATGATCCCAAATAGTGTATACCATTCGCCATTCAATCCATTTCTGTGAAACTTGGAGCTCTTTGGTAATGGTTTTGAATATCCCAAACAGATCAGGTCATGTACCAGCTCTTCATCAGACACAAAATCTTCAAAGACTGCCAATTCTGGGAAGTTCACAGTGTCAATACGTCTCGGAAGAAACAAGTTATGACGCAGTCTTGCTAGGGTGATTTTTGTTTTGAACTGGTCAATTGTTACTTTGAAATGGTGATTTCCGTCTGCGGGAACAAATTTGACAGTGTGCCAAAATTGTTGTAAGTATACTTGAGGAATAGACGGTTTGTATTGTAATAGATATCCTAGTGGATGACCTTTCAAAATATCCACTATGATAGGATGGCTGACTTTGATGACTTTGGTATCAAGACGATGATTGTTGTCACGAAACGGAAGGCAATGTTTTGGTTTAACTAGTTGGTTATCAGGAATAATTTGGGCTTGTGAGGAACGGGCTACAGAAGTTGATCGGACTGGGGTAGAAACAAGAGTATGGTTTGATGATGATTGAGCATCAGATGAATTGGAATTCTGGGATTGTACAGGAGATGCCATTTGAATACCTGTAAAAACGAAATTCATGTTAGATTTACCAAGTACACAAAGTACAATCTTCAAAATGTAGAAAAACTTGTAACACTTTATCAGAAATTGCAAAAACTTGTGATTTTCTGTTTAAAGCATCGGGATTCCTGACAATAATTGAAAAATTACTGAGAGAATTCCAAAGTCAATCGTTTAGAGACCAATGTTAGAAAAACACAAATTTATAACAATTTCAAAAAAAATGTGACAGTTTTTCTTAAAACTTCAAAATTTTATACTTAGAAAAATTTTCTGATAAATCTCGAATAAACCTATACAATTCTCGAATGTCACTGTAATAATCTCGGGTGTCACATGATACAACTCGAATGATGATACTATCAAACACGACTAAGTCTAAATACAACTCGAATGATATGTGCATGAAACTTGAATAAGACACTATAAAACTCGAATGAAGAGTTAAGGAAACTCGAATGTCTAGACATAACTCGAATGAAGTTGGACACAACTCGAATGAAGTTGGACACAACTCGAATGAAGTTGGACACAACTCGAATGACTCTTGAAGTTCCTCGAGTGAAGTAACATGAAACTCGATTAGGTCACAACATACATGAAACTCGAATGTAACATGTATGAAACTCGAATGAAAAATGAAATTCAAGACCCAACTCGAATGACTAAGTCATTTTCTCGATTATAACATAGACTCAACTCGAATAAGCTTGAAACACATGTTCTGTAAAAAATTTTCTAAGTATTACATCCACATGTTTCTCGAATGAAGCATGATGCAACTCGAATTATGCTTAGATAGAACTCGAAAGACAATGCATTACAACTCGAATGAAACTGTTATTCAACTCGAATGACACTGTCATTCAACTCGAATGACACTGTCATTCAACTCGAGTGACTCTTTAAAAAAACTCAAATGGAACTGTTATTCAACTCGAATGATACTTCAAATAAACTCGAATGATACTGTATTCAAGAAATGTCTTTTCATGTTTTTCGACAAGTCTAAAACACACTGAATTTGAGGAATTTAATTTCAAAAACATATTCAGTGTTTTAACACTTGAACCCCCTTCGAAAATGAGTTTTAAACACATTTGTTTTACTGAACTTTGAACAAAAACAACTTTAAAGTTGTTAAAAATTCAAATTTCAGAAAAATCAAAAATGTGAAACTGTTCGATTGAAAAATTACTGATTGTGTGTGTGTGAATTGAAAATGACTTATGAAACTTCAGATTCATAGTCATATTGTCATTGTGGACAACAACACACATTTAATTTCAGTTTCAAGAATCATTCATATGATTCACCATTAACGGCCAAGAACTCAAGATAAAACCGACGAACACATATTTACACTAGAACAAACACTCTGAAGATATGCACAAACAAACTGAAAAAATAAAGAAAAACAAACTTTTACTCACAATTTTGATGCAAGAAAAACGTCGGTGGGTTTTTGAGGTTTCTTCAATGTTAAGAAATCTTGTTGGAGAAGATGAAGTTGAGTTTCCGAAAAAAAATGATTTGAATTTGAAAATTCAAATTTATAGAGAAATTGAGCCGGCCCATTTTTCAATTTTAAACAACCCGGCCCATGTTTAACTTTTCTCAACATTAACATTCGGCCCATCTTCTGATTTAAACCATATTAGCCCACAAACTTATTTTTCAAACAAAAAATTGTGACTACAACAAAAATTTAAAAGAAAAAAAAAAAATTAAAATTATTAACAAAATGCGTTTGCTCCCCCTTGAATTTTTTTAAAGTTGCTCCCCCTCAACTTATGATTTCAGTTTGCAGCTCTGCTCCCCCTACAAAATAACAGATAATTTTTATCAGATTTATGCAAAATCAGATAAAATAATTTTCTGCTCCCCCTGCACAAGACATTCCTGATCTCGTTAAATTCTCAAGTATGTAAACTTTTGATGAATCTTGAATTTAACATTAGATAAAAATCACTTAAAAAATGAAAATTTTAAAATTAAAATTTTGAAACTACTGAATTATTAAATCTTAACGATTCAACATACCCAATTTGTATACCAAAAAATTAAATCGTTTTTCATCTAACGCTTTGGTAAACAAATCAGCTAGTTGATATTCAGTAGGTACAAAATATAATTCTATATTTCCATTTTCTACGTGATCTTTAATGAAATGATACCGAATGTCGATGTGTTTTGTTTTAGAATGTTGCACCGGGTTTGATGCAATAGCGATTGCACTTTGTGAATCACAGTATATTGGAATCTTCTTTGGTGTAAACCCGTAGTCACGTAGTTGGCTTTTCATCCACAACACTTGTGAACAGCAAGAAGACACAGCCACATATTCTGATTCAGCTGTTGACAATGAAACACAGTGTTGTTTCTTGGATGACCAACATACGGGTTTGTCACCTAAGAATTGTACTGCGCCTGACGTACTTTTTCTGTCCATCTTATCACCCGCGTGATCAGCGTCAGAAAAAGCAGTCAGATGAAATGAAGACTCCCTAGGGTACCACAAACCAAGATTTGGTGTACCTTTGAGATATCTTAAAATTCGTTTTGCAGCAGTTAAGTGTGATTCTTTTGGATTTGCCTGATATCTAGCACAAACACATGTAGCAAACATAATATCTGGTCTACTGGCTGTTAAATACATTAAAGACCCAATTATACCTCGATAATGGGTTACATCTACAGGTTTCCCTGAGATGTCCGCATCGAGTTTTGATTTTGAATCCGGAGCCATGGGGGTTTTCATAGGAGTACTATTGACCATGTTAAATTTCTTTAACATGTCTTGAATATATTTTGACTGATTAATAAAAATACCATCAGTCAATTGTTTTACTTGTAAACCTAAGAAAAAATTTATTTCCCCCATCATGCTCATTTCAAATTTCTGGGACATTAAAAACGCGAATTTCTTACAAAATTCAGGATTTGTAGACCCAAATATTATATCATCTACATATATCTGTATGACTATAATATCTGGCCCTTGACGTTTGATAAACAGGGTTGTGTCAACTGCTCCCTTTGTAAATCCACATTTCAACAGATATGTTGAAAGTGCATCATACCAAGCACGAGGTGCTTGTTTAAGGCCATACAGTGACTTATCTAAAATATATACATGATCAGGTTTCGAAGGATCAGTAAACCCTTCAGGCTGATATGTATATACTTCATCTGTTAGTTCCCCGTTTAAAAACGCAGTTTTGACATCCATTTGATATACTGTGAAATTTTTATGTGCGGCAAAAGCTAAAAACATCCTTATAGCTTCAATGCGTGCAACAGGTGCGAAAGTTTCATCATAATCAATTCCCTCTTGTTGACTGTATCCTTTGGCCACGAGACGTGCTTTATTTCGAATGATGACGCCGTGTTCATCTTTCTTGTTCTTGAAGATCCACTTCGTGCCAATGATAGATTTATCCTTTGGTCGCTCAACAAGTCGCCAGACCTTTAACCGTTCGAACTGGTTGAGTTCTTCTTGCATCGCCACAATCCAATCAGCATCCAGAAGGGCTTCTTTTACATTTTTAGGTTCAATTTTGCTTAAAAAATTTGAAAATAAACATTCATTTAATGTAGCCCTTCTGGTTTGGACTGATGACGATGGATCACCAATGATATTTTCTAGTGGGTGATTTCTTGTCCACTTAACAGTATGTGGAAACGGTTCTATTGGGTCTTGGTTGGGATTGGAATCGAAATATGGTTCGGGGGTTGTTGCAGATGTTGTAGGTGGAACATCTAAGGTCGGAGCTTCTGACTGTTCTGACGTAATAGGGGTTTCAGAAGTATGTGGAGGTTCAATTGGTTGTACAGTCGCAGTAGTTGACTGCACCTTTGTTGTTGAAGCTTCTCCAGTTTCTTCTGAACTTTGTTGTTGAGATAGATCTGAAACTACGACTGGATCTTCAGTGATCCTGTCAGGCACCAAATTGTGAACATTAGATTTGGGAGTTTCAAAATAATCATCATAAAAGTTCTCAAACAACTTATTTAAATCATTTAGATCAGCATTTTGTTTATTGGACTCCAACGAAGTCTGCATGTTATGTCCGGGTTCTGAACTGGTGTGTTCAGAAGCCATAGTCATTCCTTCGTCAAATTTAACATTCACGCTCTCGTTGACTATCTTGGTACGCTTGTTGTATATTCGGAAAGCCACCGACTCCTTTGAATACCCGATGAAGATTCCTTCATCTGCCTTCTGATTAAACTTTCCCAGATTGTCTTTATCATTCAATATAAAGCATCTGCATCCAAAGACATGGAAAAATTTAACATTAGGTATTCTTTTATTGATCAGCTCATACGGAGTCTTTCCGAATCTTTTGTTGATTATTGAACGGTTTTGCGTGAAACATGCTGTTGCAACCGCTTCTGCCCACAAGAACAATGGTAAATTGGAGTAGGCCAACATCGTTCTAGCTGCTTCCACGAGTGTCCTATTTCTTCTTTCAACGACACCGTTCTGTTGTGGAGTCCGAGCAGCTGAGAATTGATGTGTAATGCCAACTGAATTTAAGAACGATTCCAATGATTTGTTCTTGAACTCTGTTCCATTGTCTGAGCGAATTGTCTGGATAGTGAGTTGCAACTTAACTTGTATCTTTCGGATGAAGTCGATGATAGATTCGGTGGCATCTGATTTGGATTTCAGGAAAAATACCCATGTGTATCGTGAGTAGTCATCAACTATCACCAATACATATCTTTTCTTATTTATACTCTGTACTCGCATTGGTCCACACAAATCCATATGCAGTAACTCTAATGCTCTTGTGGATGAGTGTGCTGTTTTGGATTTGTGTGTGGCTTTTGTCATCTTTCCTTTTTCACATGCCGCGCATAGTTGCTCTTTTTGATATTTAAGCGCCGGCAGCCCTTTAACTAACCCTCCTTTTGCTAGGTTGGTCAGTTCATTGAAATTTAGATGCGAAAGACGACGATGCCAAAGCCATGCTGTTTTGGATGTTGCTTTTGACAAGAAGCAGACATCTTTCTTCAGATTGATCGAGGCTAGATCAATAGAGTACAGATTTGTTTTCCTGGTTCCTGCTAGAATTTCTTTTCCTTCAGCTGATTTGATGCTGCACCGATTGGCTTTAAAGTTGACTTCTAATCCTTTATCACACAGTTGTCCAATACTAAATAGATTATGACCAAGACCGTCAACATAAAAGACCTTTTGGATTGTGATTTTATCATATTTCAGGCTCCCGTATCCCTTGATCGGACAAAACTGATCGTTTCCAAATCTTACCGTCCCACAGAACTTTTCTACAAAGTCCGTGAGTGTGTCTCGTTGTCCGGTCATGTGTTTGGAGCATCCCGAATCAAGGTACCATACATGGTTTACCTATAAAACGTAATAGCACATGAGGTACCCACTTGTAGTTGGGTACTTTAGATTTAGGTAATACATGCATAGTATCTTTTATTTTGCTAACTGATATGGCTTTAAGCTTATCGTTTGAGTTTATTTTAGGTACCCATTTCTGAATTGTTCTTTTGGGTATCCACTTTTGTACAATTCTCGGTGGAATTGTTTTTGAAATTTTTATCTGTGGATCCTTTTGCTTGTCATACACTGGGTCCTTTTTCTTTGGTTTCCATACAAGCTTATTATGTTTTACAGTTTCAGACTTACATACATAAGAATTTAAAGCAATTAATTTCGATCTTGAAAACTTAACACAAGAATTATTACCAAGTTTATTATTATTACAGACAGAATGTTCAATTTTGCTATTTCTATCTGTAACAATTTTTCCTTTCACGCGCCATTCTTGTTTTATAATCTTGTTTTTCTCTTCTCTTTGCTTCTTTCGCCATACTTGTTTTCGCGACCCGTTCACAACGTTATCTGACATAAAAGAAGTTTGAGAATTAGAAGTTTTAGATGCTTGGTTTTTCTGTAACCTTTTCATACCTGTTGAAGATTTGGCTGTACGTGCCATGGAGTTCGTTGATGAAGATGATTCACCCTTTTCAAAATTAGGAGACTTAACAAATAGTTTTGTTTTCTCCTTCTTTTGTGGCACTGATGGTGAATTTTCAGATGGTTTTAAAGAGTCTGTTGTCTTTCTTTGCAGAATTTGAACAGATTCTTTATTACCAGTTGATAGTTTGTTAGTCAAAGGTTTGATAAATTCACCAATTTTATCAAATCTTTGGTCTAATGAATTAATATTAGAGTGCATGAACAGATCAAATTCTTTTTCTGAATTTATAGAATCCAGAGAAATAGATGAATGTGGATCAGACATATTTATGTTTTTAGACTCATCTAGCAACTTTTGTTCTATTTTTAGTAATTTAGACTTGAGTGTTCCATTCTCTGTCTCAAAACTTTTAATTTTCAATTCTAAATCAGAATTTATCTGTTCTAAAATTGAATTTGGTATATATAATTTTTGAGATTGAGTTGGTAATTCAGACAAATCCCTTTCAGAATAAGTTTGAATGTACTCCTCTTTAGTATCAACAATGTTGCTAGTTTCATTTATCTTTGTATAGTCAACATAATTTTGCATTTTGTCTGATCTTGACCTTTTCATTTCTTCACTGGATTCTACTTCTTCAGATGCTTTCAAGAATGTCATTTGTAATCCTAAATTCATGTATCTGACATCATATAGTGTTGGTGAATTTGTTATAGCTTTTGTCAGATACTTAGGATTTTCCCAACCAATACCAGATTTAGAGTTATAAAACTCTGTATCTTTTGGTTGATTTAAATATATTGTTTGATCTGTTTGCCCTCTTTTAATAAATTCATCCTCCATCTTTTTTATTTTCTCATAAAGTTTAGTTCTTTCTTCAAATATGGCATGATATTTTACAGAAAAATTTGAGGCTTCTAATTCAGCTATTCGCAGATTTTCTTCTAAATCAGATATTTTGTGATTCAGATTTAATATATTGCTTTGAAGTTCTTTTTCCTTATCTTGTAAGTCTGAAACAGTTCGTAAAGCTAAGGCTTTATCTTTGGAAAACTCTAGGACTAAATTGTGTTCATTTACAAGTTTATTTTCCAAAGAATGAGCCTTTTTCTTTTCTGCTTTTAAGGATTTTTCAAACTTTTTAAGCATAAAAGCCATATTAGTTAGTTTTTCTTCTAATATGCATGAGTCGTCAACATCAGAATCTGAAATAGAGTTTACCTCTTGTCCTTCTGAATCCTCTGAGTTATCAGACTCTGCATCCTCCTCATCTTCAGCTTTATTGTGGCCAGATGCCATTAATGCCACTTCTTCTTGTGCTTCCTCTTCATCAGAATCAGTTTCTTTCTGCTCTTCATCCTCATCATCTGTCAGGCCAACCCATACCTCATCTTCAGCTATCATAGCTGATTCACTGAGTTCAGATTCATTAAGGATTTCTGACTTTAAACATATATGAGCATCTTCATCCAAAATGTCATCATCGTCAGATAACTGTAACCAATGGTCATCCTCCGCCATAAGTGCTTTGCCTGCCTCTTTTTCCTTGGCTAAGAGGGCCTTTCTTGTATAGTAGTCTGAATTTTTGACTACTGGTGATCTGCATTCCCGGGCAAAATGACCTGGTTTTCCACAGTTGTAACATCTTTGTTCAGATTCCTTCTTGATTGATTTATCTGATTTCTCATATTTGTCAGATTTTCGTGCACTGCTTTCTCCGGCCTTCTCATACTTTTCCTTTTTCTCAACTTTCCTTGAGCCTGTCTTGTATCTCATTTTGTTGTTTGTAGGCTTCCTGTAAAATTTCTTCTGAAATGCCTTCGTTAGCAGTGCCATCTGTTTTTTCATTTCTTCAATTTCTGAATCTGCAGATGAATCTGATGATTCTGATTCTGATGATGTACTGCTGATTACCGCTCTTTTCTCCTTTTTGAGCTTGTATTTGTACTTTTTCTCTGCCAGCAGAGCTAGTGGATCAGCAGTTTCTTTTTCCGCTTTTTTCTTTCCAGACATTTTCCTCAAAACAACTTCTTGATAGTTGTTGAGGTTTTCAAATATCATATGAAAATCCATCTCCTCTATGTCTTTTGTTTGTTGGATGATCATAGCGTATTTTTCCCACTCTGGATTTAGGACATTTAAGAATTTGACATTGATGTCCAGGTTGGACTTCGTTACTCCATTTCTTTTGACCTCACTTACCAGATTTACAAACCTGAGATAAGTGTTTTCCAGAAGTTCACCTTCACGGGCTCTAAAATTTTCAAAAGTCATTAAACTATTCCTAGCCCTGTTTGTAGCAGCTCTGTCTGATCCCCGCATGATTTTGCACACTTCATCCCAGATGGATTTAGCAGTCTTTGTATTTGTGAGACTAGTGTATATATCATTGGGGATTGATATCAATAAAAGTTTTCTGGCAGTTTTGTCCCCTAATTTTCTCTTTTTCTGTGCCTCAGTCAGATTTGTGACCTCAACTGTCCTCGGTGGTATTGGGGGGTTGCCAGTTGGTACTCCTGGGATCGTTTCCATAAAAATTGCTGGTCCTTCAGTTAATGACTTCAGCATTTCTTCAGACAGATCATGAAAACTTATAAATTCCAGAAACCTTTCCCGCCATTGAACGTATTCACCCCTGTACAAGATTGGGGGTTTGGTTTCGGATCCCATAGCAAGTGCATCTTTTGACATGTTGATTGTTTGTTGGGAAACTTTGTCCAAGATCAAATGAACTCCGAATGAGATTGAAAATTTGTTCACACCTTGAAACACAACTTAGTACTGAAACACAATGACTTGTTAGTAGCAATAAGCAGTTTAGATCAAGCAGTGAATTGTGTTTGGATTTGTGTGTGTGTGTCAAACTTGAATGATTCTTGTGTTTTGAGAGACTTGAAAGAATGTATGATAAAACTCGATTGATTCTTTCACTGAAACTCGAATGAGTGTTTGAACAATCTCGAATTGGTGTTAGATCAAACTCGAATGAGTATGTGAACAAACTCGAATGAGTATGTGAACAAACTCGAATGTGTATGTTAATAAACTCGAATGGGTATGTTAACAAACTCGAATTTGTATGTTAACAAACTCGAATTGGTATGTTAACAAACTCGAATGAGTCTATTAACAAACTCGAATTGGTATGTTAACAAACTCGAATGAGTCTATTAACAAACTCGAATAAGTGTGTTACCAAACACGAATGAGTATTTGGCAAAACTCGAGTGTCTGACAATAATCTTGAATCTCTTATAAGAAACTCGAATTGTTCTTACACAAAACTCGAATGAGTCTTATAAGAAACTCGAATTGTTCTTACACAAAACTCGAATGAGTCTTGTATAAAATTCGAATTGGTCTTATATAAAACTCGAATGAGTTTTATATGAAACTCGAATTGTTCTGAAATTCAAGTTCAATTCGAATATCACTGTTTGGCAACTTGATTAGTATGAAGACACAACTCGATTAACACAGATAAGAACTCGAATTACACATGTACTCAACTCGAAGTACACATATACTCAACTCGTATTACACATATATCCAACTCAAATTACACATATACTCAACTCGACTTCCACATATACTCAACTCGAATTGTTAAGGTACTCAACTCGAATTATACACTGGATGTGTATTTTTCGAGTTTCTTAATATTTTCAGATTTACAAGTCTGAAATTCAGATTAAAACCAGATTTTGTCCAATTTCACTCAAATTGTAATCGAAGGTAAGGTTTTTGATTACAAACACTTTTTGTTAAACACTTTTGTGCAAAAATGGATCTAAGTCTGAGATTTTCAATGAAACAGTAACCGTTTTTGACTTTTTCAAATTTTCAGAAAATTCCTTAGATCTTTTTCTGTGTTTTGAAAATCAAATCAGGTTTATATTCAATAGATTCGTTTTTGAAACCTGAACCTTCGATCCAATTATCACTTCAAATGATCAACAGAATCAAAACCCCTATCGATTTTTAGGGTTTTTCCGAAAAATACTCAAGAACACGAAGAACAGTTTCAATCTCAATCAGAATAATTCATTCCTAAGTCTCTGATACCAATTGTGAAATTTAGTTTCTACCAATTCAATCAACACAATACAATTAATATGAACAATCAATGTAATCAAAACTAACCGAATGATTGGATTTAAGATCTTGATGATTACACGATGATGAAATGCAAATATTCTTCTTTCGTACAGTGCTGCTCTTCTAATTGAATGCTTAAAAAATATTCTATCTGACAGATCTATATTTTTATCTAGAAAGTCAACATTACTATTTATATACAATTACACAATATAAGGAAATTACATATTAAGTCCCTAGACTTTAATCTTTCATCAATTAAACATATTCCAACATATATATATATATATATATATATATATATATATATATACATACATACATACATACATACATACATACATACATACATACATACATACATACACACACACATACATACACATACATGTACATGAACTGTTATTATAATACATAACACAACCTATATACATTTAAGTTACTTAGTATCATATTCTAAGTCACACGTACATGAATTCACATTTTACCCTAATGTTGTTGCTAAGTGTTTGTAAACTTGAACCACACACGTATGACACTTTATGTTTCTATTTTTGACACCAAGAACATCACTCTAACACACTCTTAGTGGATTTATGTTTATTTATTGCAAGTACAATATGAACCTATGGTCATGGTTTAGTTTAGTTCCTCTAGCCACAGTTTTGATTATTGTGTGACCATTAAATGGTCAATAATGAAGTTGAAATATTATTTTTGTCACATTTTAACTCAATAACCAAGACCATAACAAACCACATTCATACATATAGTCATGGTTGAGCATATGAATCGTGACATCTACGAGCTGAGCCACGGTTAAACATTGTGACCAAATTTGACCATTTGTCATGATCATTCATTAGTTACAAATAATAATCTTGTGGTGGATATCAAGTGTGCCGATAAATACGTATATGGTCATGGAAATCCCTTTCTATGACTAAAAGGGACTTACTGTGAAATTAGTCATATGGATTTACTGTAATAAAAAACTAACTTGTATGATCATGGAATCTCTTTGTGTGACCAAAGGCTAGACTTTATTAGTCACATATGGTAAAAGAAAAAATTTGTAACTGTAAGTATTTTATGGTCATGATCTAATTGATTAAGTGTGGCTAAAAATGAACAATTGTCATGATAAAAGAAAATACTTCCTCACTATAAGTATATTATGGTCACAGTTTAGTTTCTTATGATTGTGTAAAATTAAATAATATTTCATGATAAACGAAAATAATTGTGACTATTAAATGTTCGGTGGTTCCAGTTTAACTTATTTTGGGTGGCTAAAAGTATTCAACGGTCATAGTTTAAGAAAAAAAAAAACTTGTCACTATAAGTACTTTATGATCACAATTTAATATGTTATGTGTGTCTAAAAGTAAATAATAATAATGTTAAAAGAAAAAAAAATTAATTAAGTGTTTTATGGTCACAGTTTATTTTGTTTTGTGTGGATAAAACTATAAGGTCACAGTGTAAAAAAGAACATTACTCTAAAAGTATATTATGATCACAGTTTAATATGTTATATATGGTTAAAAGTAAACATTAATCTTGATTAAAAAATAGGATTATAAGTATTTTATGGTCATTGTTTTATTTTGTTATTCGTGGCTAAAGTAATCAATTGTCAGAATAAAATGAAATTTTATTGTGACAATATGTTTTTCTTTTGTTTATTGTATATTGTTGTATCCCACATCATCTACCATCCTAAAAAAAACCCAATTTTCAAAAGAAAAAACTGTTTTTTTTTTGTTTGTCGATTTATTGGTCACCAGTTTTTTCATAAACCAGATGGTTTCAACCGGTCCCAAATTACTTAAAAAATTATATTCAACAATCATGAATAGACGAAATTAAACAACCGATCCGGATCGAAAAATGATGGTCACGGATTCTTTTGTTATGCGTGTTTAAAATCAACCAATGGTCATAATTTAGGAAAAATATGTGACAATATGTATGGGGACTGTTTATTATATTGTGTGTGACTAAAACCAAACAACAATCATGAATAGACGAAATAACATGTGACTAAAATAATGTTATGGATTCTTTTGTTATGCGTGTTTAAAATCAACCAATGGTCATAATTTAGGAAAAATATGTGACTATATGTATGGTGACTGTTTATTATATTGTGTGTGACTAAAACCAAACAACAATCATGAATAGACGAAATAACATGTGACTAAAATAATGTTATGGTTATTGTTTAATTATTTATGTGTGTCTGAATGTACCCGATGATCACAGTTTAATTTATTATATGTGTCTAAATATATTCATTTGTCATGAATAAATTATTTATGTTTGTTTAAAAGTATGTTATCGTCATGGTTTAATTGTTTATGTGTGTCTAAATGTATCAAACGTTTGACGGTTTAAGGAAACACACATGACTAGAAATATTTTATGGTCACGATTATTTAAAAACTAGTTATCAACCCACGTATTACGTGGATATTTTATAAATAATTTACTAAAATCTACCCAAACGTAAATTACATACAAAAATGTTTATTTTTTTCCTAAAAGTATAGGAAAACAATGTTATTTTTTGCTTTTATGGATAATTAAAATTTTTTTAATTTTTGAATATGTATGAATAGTATTATTTTTTTAAAAAAAATTTATTTTATATTTCTATGCATAAATAAAAGATTAAAATTTTATTTTTAAGTAGAACACAATTTAAAATTTTTACAAATTAAAAAATTTATTAAACATTTGATTACCAATATTGCATTATTTTTATTTTTTGAATATATAAAATAATGCAAAGTTAACTAAATTAGAGTTAAATTTGGAAGTTATTTAAATCATTTAAAAAGATTGTTTTTTATTTATAGTAGTTAAATTAGGTAGTACTTAATTATATTTTTATTTAAAGTTTAAATATAAATTAGATAATTAATTAAATAGATTATATATGGAAAATTGGGCGGGAAAATAAAATTTTGTTTAAGCGAGCAAGCGACATGTGGCACTAAACATCTTCTTTTATTAATATATATAGAATATAGATGATTGATTACAACTACAAAAATCATTACTATATAGCCACAGTTTTAGCCTATGGTCACAGTTATTCATATGATTTAGTCACAAATATTAAATGTAGTCTTAACGTATCAAAAGTGACGGGACCATTGGTCACATACATGCAAATTTATGTAAATGTACGTTCACATCATTTTTAAAGAGTTAGGAGATATGAATGTATGTGAAATTACGTATCATCTTTGTAATGTTAATTAAAACATCTTTATGACAAAAGAAAATTAAAAAGTTTTTTAAAGGTGGTAACTTCTGGTGCACTCCATAATGAGTGGCACTCTCTCGAACTATATTCTACACACCAGTATTATACCGGCACAGTGCAACGTACGTGACAAATGTTTGTGTTTGATGTCATGTCTGTCAAACAACACCAACTCGAGTAGGATGGTTATTTTTGTTGTTGCTCTTTTTACCCCTTTCAAAGGATGATGGTTTTTTTGCTTGGTATTTATGAATGGGCTAATATCTAAAAATAGTAACTTTTAATTACTAAAATAGCCAAAAAAATCACATCTAATTATCAAGTTTTAGCCAGATAATATCAATCTAACCATAATAGCCACACTTTACGTTACTACATTTACGTGACAGCCATCATTTACGTGATCTGTATCTTTTATTAATATTTTAATGCATTACGTTACAAAAGGTGTTACCAAAAGGTGTTTACCATGAAATGACAAGTCACCTACTTTTTATTGGGAATGAGCAATATTTAAATTTGGTAACGTAAAGTACCACTAATTTACGTTACCAATTACCTTTTGTAACGTAATACATTAAAATATTAATAAAAAGTACAGATCACGTAAAGATGGCTATTTTAGTAATTTTTCCTTAATAATAACATTTTTAATTGTTCATTAATAATAATAACTTTTGGTTGTTAGCAATAAATGTAATTTGTCACGTTTGATGAGTTAACATTTTAAACTAGGGTTAATATTGAAAAAACCTTACAAACTTTCATTAATTTATTGATTAAGTTACTGTACTTTTTTCCACGTGTATAAGTTCCTAGACAATTTTTGTCTTATTCAAAACTATATATTTGACCTGTTTAGCAGGTCACTAACGGTTAACGGGTTGGTGACCTAAACAAGAAAAAAGAAAATCTAATGACTTAATTGTGAAAATAGGAAAAGAAAGTTGGTTTTTTTTAATAATAAACTATTCGAGAAACTAATTCTTTTACCTGTTAAGCAAGTAGCAGGTTAAAAATATATAGTTTTGAATAGGGTTAATATTGAAAAAACTCCACGGACTTTCATGCAATTATCGATTAAGTCACTGAACTTTTTTTTTCCGACTATTTAAGTCTCTAAACAAAGTTTGTCTTATTCAAAACTATATATTTTTAACATGCTAATTGTTTAACAGGTAAAACAATTAGTTCCTCGATTAGTTTATTATTAAAAAAAACCAACTTTCTTTTTCAATTTTTACGATTAAGTCACTGGACTTTCTTTTTTCTTGTTTTGATCATTGTACCGTTTACCGGTTAGTGACCTGCTAAGCAGATTCAAATATATAGTTTTGAATAAGACAAAAATTGTCTAGGGACTTAAACACTCTGAAAAAAAAAATACAGTGACTTAATTGATAAATTCATGAAAGTTCATAGGGTTTTTTCAATATTAACCCTTTTGAATAAGACAAACTTTGTTTAGGGACTTAAATACTCGAAAAAAGTTTAGTGACTTGATCGATAATTGCATGAATGTCCGTGGGGTTTTTTCAAAATTAACCATTTAAACTGAGTTGGAAGCTAAGTTGACTCCAACTCAGTTTAAAATGTAAACTCATCAAATTAACAGGTTAACCCGAATAGAAGGTAACAAGTTATATTTATTGCTAAAACAACCAAAAGTTATTATTATTAATGAACAATTAAATAATGTTATTATTAATGATAAAAATAATAAAATTTGTTACTATATTCAACAATTAGCCTTTTATGAATTTATTTTGTAAGTTTAAGTTGATGTTTTTGGAGCATGTAAAGTAGCGTGGACAAGTGGTTGTAATTGTTAGGGATGTTTAAAAAAATCCAAATCCGAGCATCTGAAACAAAAATCCGAAATTTCGATCCGAAATTTCGGATATCCGAAAATCGGATATCCGAAATTTCGGATTCGGATTCGGATAGTAAAATTTCAGATTTTCGGATATTCGGATAATCCGATATCCGAAAATCCAAAAAAAATAATTTTTAGTAATTTTCTTTATATCTTTAGTATTGATTATTAACATAATATTGAGTGTTTATTATTATTCTAATGTATATTTTTTAGTTTTATCATAATATTATAGATTTATTAACTAATAATTTTATAAATTTTAGTTTTTTTTTATATTTTTTTAGTCGTTTTGAGTAAAATAATTACGGATACATTTAGTTTGTGATATATATTTTTTTAAATATTTATTTGTATATATGAATTTGTATTTTAGATATTTAAATATTTGATTTAATTTTAAAAAAAATTAAAAATATGGATTTTCGGATATTTTTCCGGATATTCGGATAATCCGAAATTTCGGATTCGGATAGCAAAATTCACTATCCGAAAATTCAGATATCCGGTTGTGAACACTCCTAGTAATTGTATACACTTATAGATCTTGATCGAACTCATGTTGAGTTGTAGAGGCTGATTGACCACATGAAATCTCCAGGTCATGCATATTGAATCTTACGTGTGTACTCCATTAATTTTGTCAATTGCCATCCATGGAGGCTTTCTTTCCGAGATATAGATTCATAATTAAGATGGTTTATACTATTCAAACTTTTTTTTATAGAGATGAACAAAATACTTGTTAAAACTATGAATTAATACGTATTTATTTTAATAATTGAAATATATTACAAAATAAATAAATGTGACTCGATAAAAATAAAGTGGAGTTCATTAGACACAGAGTGACACACCGTTTTTTTATATTTTTACTAGCTTTAGCAAATTTGTTGTTGGAAAATTTAGGACGTATGATATGATAATGATAGTCTCATTTGACCAGAAGTACCCAAAAGTATTTTCTTTTCCCACAATTTTATTAAAAAATCAATATTATTTTGGACGAAGATTCAAAATAAAAACACAATAGATGGTACAACCAAACTACTGACCACCTAAAGACTACTCGTCTTGACACACAATTGCAACGACATAAACAAAGCCTCAGCATGCCATCTGTTATAATGGTCAAAGTCTGTTATTTGCTATAGCGGTTATTGTGGTGTTATATAAATACACATTAAAGATTGGAATAATTGCAGAACCTTAATTTGGTGTAGATTTATAGAATCAATATACACCTTTGGAGCGTTTGTTTCACAGAATGGAATCTCAATTATTTGCATGCCAGGTAAGATAATAAATTCCGATGGAAGAGAGAAAATTTTATGCAAAAATGAACTCTCTTTCTTTTACATTTGGCCAACCAAACATACAAATGAATGCAATTTTCTTTCCAATTCCTTAAAATTGTAATATAACACTAAGGATAAGATGATAAATATGCAATCAACATATATTAATTTTAGTTTCTAGATTACTAGATATGACCACCAAATATGACTCTTTATATATATATATATATATATATATATATATATATATATATATATATATATATATATATATATATATATATATATATATATATATATATATATATATATATATATATATATAATAGTATATTACCCGTGTGCTACACGGAATAGTACATAATTTGTTTTTTCAAAACTATATATATCTGAAAAATTATTACAAAAACTACAAATAAAATAGCAATATTATATTGTTAAAGTGATTATAGAAAATATATAAAGTGGGTTAAATGTAAAATACATAACTAAAAATTAAATAATAAGCAAAAAAGGAAAAAAAATTTTATAGAATCCAAGAAGTTTGAATAAGAAGCTAACGAAAGACGTGAGTTGTAGACTCAAATTTAAATTTGAAATCCAAAATAATAGGAGTCATAGACTCAAATTTAAATTTGAAATCCAAATTAATAGGTGGATGTTTTATTTCTAAATTAATTTAATTAATGTAACTATTATTTTAATATTATACACGTGTCGTATCCACGTTATGCCAAGTGACATTCTAGTTAGGTGTCATGTGTCATTTAGTTACTCTTTTAATAGTATAGATAGATATGCACTGTTGAATATACAGTTTAGAGTGTTATTTCGACATTCGATATTTTGTTATTATATATTGAACTTACATCTGGATAACTTTTTTTCAAAAAAAATATAATGCGTAATTATTTACACAAAAACAAATACCATGATCGGCCGATCGATCTTAGAAATATAAATATTCATATCAAATCTCAAAAGATGAAGTGCAATAGTAATCAAATTCTTTAAATATTTAATGTTAAGTATATGAAGTGTTGAATATATGTTATATATGAAATACAATAGAAATCCATATAATATGCAATGTTGAATATATAATATATACTGTTACTTCGACATTGAATGATTTCGATATGATACACTGAATGTTCATCTGGGTAACTTTTTTACAAAAACTAACCACGTAAATTTTTTTCAAAAAAAAAAAAAATATCATGACTGGTGTCGTTTTATGCAGTATAAAATTCTTGTTTTTATGTTATAATTTCTATAATCTAAAAATTAATCATGTTAATATTATTTTAATTTAATGAAATAAGATTTTTCTTTTGTTATTGTCAATCTTTTCCAATTTTACTTAATAAATTGCCAACCATTTTCGCTAATTCCATACTTGATTTATTTAATTAAGACAATTTGATTAATCTAATTTATGGACGAGATTGGTTCTGCAAATTTACACTAAATTTAGAATCTGCAATGATTTTTATATATATATATATATATATATATATATATATACACACACACACACACACACAGACACACACACACACACACACACACACACACACACACACACACACACAGAGAGAGAGAGAGAGAGAGAGAGGATCATTATAGAACTCAATATTTATGTAGTCTCAACGAACTAATTTTACCCTTTAGATTAAAAGAATCAACAGTTAAAAAAGAATGACATTTTTGTAATATAAGATTGTTTTTTTGTTAAATGTTTGAATAATAATAAAAAGTATGGGAATAATGTGAATTTTTTTTTCTTTTTCATTCTCTCTCAACGTCTCACTCTCCCCATTTTCCCATTGGATTTCCAGATTTTGTATTCATTTCTCTCTCTCTCTCTCTCTCTCTCTCTCTCTCTCTCTCTCTCTCTCTCTTCTCTCTCTCTCTCTCTCTCTCTCTCTCTCTCTCTCTCTCTCTCTCTACATCTTCATATTTTGTATTCATTATTTTTTTCCCATTTGTTTGAGTTTTTTTTTTTTTTCAGATTTATTCAAAACTTTTAGATTTGTTCAAAGTTTATTCAAAACTTTTAGATGTGTAATAGTCATACATTATATGTAAAATAGTTGTATCATATGTTTATTACGTGTGTAATAGTTTATATTAAATGTAAGAAGTTGATGTGATAATATTGCTATTAAGTTTGTATTTAGGTTCAATATTTTGTGTGTTTGATTTTCTTAATAGAATTTGAATGCATTTGTATTATTCGTGTTCGTAGAATTTAAAAATGTATAATTTTGAGAGTTTTTATATGATTTTGTTAATTTCGAAGCATTGATTGATGTTCGTTCCAAATCTGGGATATTAATATCGAAGCATGTTTAATAGTTCCCACTATAGGTATAATACTTAAAAATATTTGTTTCCAGTAATAAGATTGCACTCAAACGATTAAACCAATGATTGTATTCATGAATATGTGAAATACAAAGAGGATGTTTCACTCAATCGATGACCTCACATACACACAGTAGCCATCTTTTTTCTCAGCATCGAAATATTCAATAATGTACACAAAACCCTAGGTGAAACATTGTTTAAATACCTACGCCTACTTTGAGGGGTTTACATAAATTACCCCTCAACTTCTGGTAAAAAGGAAAATTACTTATAAAAGGAAATTAAATACAATATACACAAAAAGTAACCACATGAATGAAATTATAAATCTAACAATCTCCCCCTATTTAATCAGTTTGGCGATTTGGAGACTCAATTTGTTGTAGCGTGTATTCCCAGCCTAACATCAAACCTTCTGATGACTTCGTCCATGTGAAGTGTTTGTTTAATCAGTTCAATTTCTTCTCGGATACCTTCCGGCCGCATTCTGAGTTAGCTTGAATCTTTCTTTTCATCTTCTCTTAAGCGTTTGTTTAGCTATTCTCTTATCATGTGTAACGTGACGTGCCATCAGAATAGTGGGTGATCTCCGCGAACCTCATGTACCTTTTATTTTCTTGTTTGTTCAGGTAGACTACACCATGCTCAAGTTTCAAAATAACACGATACATAGGTTGATGATCAATTTTAGGAAAATTCTGATTTGGAGGATTCAATCTAACTCTTACAAAATTGTTCTCTATGACAATTTGGAAGTCTTTGATGCACATGACTATCAATTGTCCATTCATACATCTCGTTAAGGCACATAGAGCATCAATTGGCTTCGATACCTTCTTAAATTTGGCCAACTGATCTTGCAGGATTTCAATGTCGTCAAAAGTCATGAAGTCTAAATCAGGCTCAATAACCTTATACTGAAATATGAAAGGCAAAGTCAATCATTAAGACACCAATGTTAACACACACTAAGATACTAAAATTATAAAAGAAATGATGAAAATCCAACTGAACTTTTATATTTTTGAAAAATTTTGAAAATAAGAAAAAATTGACGGGTGTTAAATTTCGGATTATAGGGGTCCGAAATTCTGATGGATCCGAAGTATAGTATAGGTTTAGAACTTAGGAAAAAATTCAATCCAAAGTGCATCCGAGATTTGGATAGATCCTAACTTCGGATGAAGTCCAAAAGTCACTAGGGATCCGAACTTCGAGTGATACGAAGTTCGAATGAAGTGGTAAACCTAAAGGTAAGTCTAAATCACTAACACAATAGGGCCCAAACTTCAGATGATCTAGAGATGGACAAAATAAACTAAGTATAAACTAAGGGGTCCGAACTTTAGATGGTTCGAAGTTTGGATGAACACTCAATCTGAAGTTCGGACGAGGTCCAAGACCCAACACTTAGACAAAATAACAAAGAAGTAAAATCTTAAAAAATGAGGTCTGAAATTTGGATGGTCTGTTACACTTTATAAATTGTAATCAAGTCTCGGGGTTTAATTGTATTTTTTTAATAGTTCATAGGTTATTTATGTACGAGCTTTAATAGTTTAACCCACGTGATTAGACCTCATTAGGTTTATTATGTAAAGGGTTAATAGGTTCTAGTGTGTATAATAGATAGTGTTTTGGATTGTGTAGCCGTTTGCTAAAGAGAGAAAGAAACCTTTGTTCTTCATTCAAGGTTTATAATATTCGGCTATTGATATTGTTTCTCGTTCGTAATCTTTTATGTGTATATTGTTTGGTTGTATGCGTTGTTTGATTATTGAGGACCTACAATTGAATCAGAAAAGGATGATTGGTTTAAATATTTTTTATATTCATAGCTATTGATTATTTGTGCTTCCAATTTTTTCTCGTCAAAATCGATTTTTTCTGCACACATCTTATCGGTTGGTCAATTATGAATTAATTTGCGATCTAGGATTCATACGTGTGGGATTTAAAATCAATTTGATTTTATTGTGCACAAGTCTTATAATAATAATAATTAAGTTGAGGCAGGTGAGATTATTGCGAAAACTATGTAATTTTTCTTTCTTATCAGAATTCGAGGTTGTCAATTTCTATTGAGGCAGTCAACTTTCGAATCCCAAAGTCAAATAGTCAACTGTCAATCATTCTATGTGCAACATGCCAACATCTGGATACCAGTATTTGTTAAATTTCCGTTCCAAATTTTTGTGGTTGAAATTGATCACATCATGTCAAAGTTAATTTTCAACTTTTGGAGCATTAATCTTTTTCAAACTTTCGAATTCATTTATAAAAAAAAAATTTGTGTTCATTTGATTTTCGTACTAAAAATCAAAAATTAATTCTGAGCCGTTGATTGTGAAAATTCGTTTGTTGTTGTATTATTTCGGGTGAACATTAATCTGTTTTGCAACTAATTCGTAAAAGATTAATTAATCTAGATTTTGCATTTACTTTTAATTCAAAATTTTTAAAATTTTCGGATCCGTTTTTATAAAATCTATGGATTAACTGACTTTTGGTGTTAAAAATAAAAGATGAATTATAAACGGTTGGTTGTAAAAATTCATTTGATACCATATTTCTTCGGGTGACACTACAAGAAAGTGGATTTTTTGCGACGACGTTTGCTAGTCTGCGATGACATATGTTTTTGTGACGACATTTCTCATTTCAGCGACGACAGTCGTCGCAAACCACGAAAAAAAAAGCGGGCCTTTTTTACCCACCCCCGCCTTTTATCTAACCCTATTATTTGAACTCAAACAGATTTGGTCGCATAAGCTCCCTCTCCCCTTTGCGAAACCTGCTCCCGCCGCAGCTCCCTCTCGTCGCCGGTTACCATTCTCCGACTTCTCGATCTCTGCTTTCAACGACAGGTTTGATGTGTCCCTTTCTCTCGATCTTTCTATCTTCCTTTCTCTCGATCTGTCTTTCTTTCTCTTTCTGTAAGCCGCCGGCACCCCCCGGTGCGACTTCTGTCTCTCTGTCTCTTAACCGATAACTTGTCTCTTTGCAGTGTTCTATAGATCTCCGGCCAAGGCCACCGCTGCCGCCAAACCATGGTTGCCGCCCTCTGATTTGCAAATATCTCAGTTGTTTTCTGCCTCTAAGGTTTGCCAATATCCTCCGACGATTTCTCCGGCTATATACATTGTGAAGTTAAATATCTTTCTTTTTCTTTTTTTGTGATATTTAGTTGATATATGTTAAGTTTGATTATATATATTTATTTGTAGGATATTTAGTTGATATAGTTGATTATGAATTAAGATTTGTTGTATTATTGTTTATATGTGTTATTATGTGTTTTATTTGAGTTTAACTTTTTTTAGTTTATTAATACAATTGTTTATATGTTAAATTTTTTGTTTTTTTAAATTAGAATGTATGAAAATATAATTTATAAATTTATAAATTTGTATATGTGTATGTGTATGAAAGATGTATGATTGTATGTATGTATGTGTGTGTGTGTGTGTGTATATATATATATATATATATATATATATATATATATATATATATATATATATATATATATATTAATTGTTTAGTTTATTGTAAGTTGATAATTATTTATTTATTAAAATGTATGTTTTGTAATTATTTATTTATAAATTGTATAGTTAATTAAATGCCTTTTTTATAATCACTACAAGAAATTAAGATTTGTTTATACTATTATTTTTAGGTAAAATTATTTTATTTTATTTTGAGTTTAAAAATATAGTTTATTAATACAATTGAGTTTAAATAATATAGTGATTTTAGATTTATTAATTGTTATGTTGGTTGTAAGTTTGTTATTAGTTATATATTAAAGTGTATGTCTTGTAATATTTTATTTATTAATTGTATAGTTAAGTGTCCTTTTTTACAAAATCAGTACAAGAAATTAGGATCTATGAAATTAGGATTTGTTTATATGTATGATTATGTGTGTGTATGTGTGAAAGATGTAGTGATATCAATTGTTTTGTTGGTTGTAAGTTGGACTTTAATTTGGATCACAAGAAGTTAGGATCTATGATATTAGGATTTACGAAATCATTATAAGAAATTAGGATCTATGAAACAAGGATTTGTTTATATGTATATAGTGATTTTAATTTGAGTTTAAATATTATAGTTTATTAATTGTGTGTGTGTCTACACACACATGAAAAAAGTATGATAGTGTATATATATTTGTATGAAAGATGTATGATTGGTTTTATAACATTAGTTTTTTTTTTTTATATATTTGCAATTGACTATATTTATCATATAGCTCTTATTTACGTGTTTTGTTTATCAATTTATTTCTTTTTCTTTAAATCAATTTACAATAATCATCATAAACTTAGAATATATATACCCGTCCGAAGTTGATTTAGAAATTAATTTCGGACTGTCCCCAATTTGTGACTGCTTTTTGAATACTTTACTTTATTTCGGATGTGAATGTGTATTGCATTGATTGGTTGTTTAAGAAAAAGATTCGGTTGTCATTTTCTCTTTGCTTCTCGGGTATATATTTCTCTATATATATTTACTAGTTCATTACCCGCGTATTACGCGGATATTTTTAATATATATAAAATATAATGAATTAAAAGGTAAATGTATAAATATTATTGTTTTTAAACAAAAAGTATATAAGAATGATATTATTATTTATTATGACCTATTAATTTTATATATTTCTAAATATATATGAATAATATTATTTTCTTATATTTTTTAAAAAAATTTTATTATACTATATTATAGTTTATAAGTTAGTAGAGTATTAGATTTTATTTGATTTGATTTGAATTTAAAAGTAGATTATATTAGATTTGGATAGATTTAATTCAAATTTCTTTATTATTTTTAAAACCTATAAATGCCACGTGTTGATTCATGGTGATGACACGTGGCTTCACCAGAATTGAGTATAGTTACTCTTTTAATAGTGTGTATATATATATATATATATATATATATATATATATATATATATATATATATATATATATATATATATATACATACTTGGGAGCTAAGGGGAAATGCTGCCGAAGTTTTCTTAAACGACCATTCGTATAATATGCATTCATGTAACATTCCGTTTTTGGGATAGGTACGTGGAATTATTTCATTGGAATGATTATTTAATTTGGGGACCCGAGGTATAAATTTGTATTTTGGGATAATGATATCGGATATTGGGTGCCAGACCGAGTTAAACACAAAACGTATATATTGGTTGCTTCTTTTGTTTCTTGGATTCATTTCAAAGCCAGAGCTGAATTGTGAGTGTGTGTGCAATCTGAATTCCAGCATCTTCAAGCAAAGGTTGAGGCTTCAAGTTGTGATTCAAGCAGCCAATTCCTCCATCATCTTCTTAGTTGAGTATTGAGGTAATTTTGAGCTTAAATCATGAATTAACTGTTGTTATCAGTAGGTAATCGAGGGAATTGTGTTTAATTGTGATTCTGAGTAAATTCGAGCATATAATCGTGGTTAAAATCGAGTTGAAATAATGATTTGGGGATTAATCCCCTGGCTGTGCAAGAACAGAGCAGACCTGCTGCTGTTCGTCCGTGAGCGCGACCGCGATGTTCTTGGGTTGATCACAGGAGGTTCGAGTCCGAGCTCGGGTCGCGATGTTAGCGTGGCCGAGATTGGGGTAATCGCGACCGCGACTGCGATAGGGTCAGTGCGGCCGCGATGCGGCTGGGGTTTCGGGTCGGGTTTTTGGGTTCCGTGAGTCGTGTGTTCGGGTCTTTGGGGTCTCGTGAGTTGTTGGGAATTGTGTATGGGGTTGTTGGGTCGAGATTGTGATATTGAGTTGTGATGTTGTGATTTCAGGGTCTCGCGTTGATACGGTCGGGAAAGGGCAGGGAACCGAGACTTTGTAGTGTGTCTTCAGGTCAGGTGAGTTTGCATGTTTTTCTGAGATACTTGTACGATTATTTATCGATACTTGCATGATCTTTTATTGAGTTTTTATGAGATATTACGAGTTTTCTTACGAGTTTTTTATCGAGATATTATCATGCTTGTATTATTGTGTTTATTGAGAATTGTGCTTTGTGATATGAGATTTGAGACACTTGGGCTGTTGAGATACTAAACCGTACGGCTGGGCAGGGGTTGTGTCGCTCCTAATTCCCTTTTAAGTCCTGACGACTGCTTTGTGCGGTCTCGGGATTTGGGAACGTGGATTTATCCACACGAGTTGAGTACCTATCTGAGCTACTTTGTGGGATCTCATATTCTTGTTCAGTAGAGAACGCTGAACATTTTATTATCGAGTTATTTATTGCATTGAGTTTTATAATCGTACACTAACCCTTGCATTCTCACCAGCTTTAGCTAACCTGTGTGTGTTGTCGTGTGTATCTCAGGTGACCAGACTGCTAGTAGGCCTGCTGGACCAAAGTAGGTTTACATCTTCTGTGACCGGGGAGTTAGCTACCTTCTGTCGAGGTAGTTATATTTTGTGGACTGTTTGTGTATACTTCGGATAGGTTGTGTTATATTCAGGGATTTCCGTGACTGTTTATTGTATAATTAAAGTTTAAAATTATTGGGTTTTCACGTATGTGCTTTGGGAATAGTGTAGGGATTTTTATATTATGTCACGGATGATGTGTTATTTACGTGACATTGTGGATTAGTTTGAGGGTGTTACAAGCTTGGTATCAGAGCCTAGGTTTAAGAGATTAAGTATCTAGTGGACGCTTAAGCTTAAGCCATGGAGTCTAGATCCTTGGATTGTATTCCAAAGTAGAGTATTAGGTGATAAACGAATATTGCGTAGAGTCTTTGTAGAGTTGATTCACGTTATTATTTTATTGTGCAGGTTGTTATGGACCGTCAGGGCAGCGGGCCTCAGGGGGATGACCATAGGGATGATGAGCCTGTGCGTAGGTCTGACTCATATGCCGTGATAGGCCAGATCTTAGATGAGCGCTTTCCTGTTCAGGGTGCGGGTAGGGGTCGAGGCGCGGTGCCTCCGCCCGAGGGAGATCAGAGTTTTGGGGCTGGTGCTTCGTCTAGCCAGCCATCGCGAGGGTCCTTTAAGGATTTTATGACGGGCCGTCCTTCAGAGTTCTTCGGTGGAGTGGGTGCCTCGAAGGCACTGGATTGGTTGAGAGAGGTTGAGGCTGCTTTTCGTATAGAGCATGTGGATCGAGCAGATAGAGTGAGTTATGCCTCCTACCTTCTGAAGGGAGGAGCGTTGAGATGGTGGAGTTCAGTTGTCAGTGCTCGGGGTATCGATGAGGCCTACTTGATGTCTTGGGAGGAGTTCCGTACATAGTTTGAGCTGCAGTATTGTCCTATGGACACGAGGAGAGAGTTGGAGCGGGAGTTCATCCATCTGCAGCAGGGATCCAGATCCGTTCAAGAGTATGTTGATATTTTAATGACAGAGCTCAGTTCGCGCCGCATCAGGTAGCTACAGAGGACCGAAAGGTCAATATGTTCATTGAGTGGTTGAGGCCAGATATTCGGGAGTTTGTGGGGATGTTGCGCGACCCCACATTTGCTTCAGCCATAGAGTATGCCCGTCGTCGAGAGCGGGAAGTTGAGAGGCAGCGGGAGCAGCCGGCTCCCCAGAGACAGCGTGTTGAGGCATCGGGACAGGGTCAGAGTTCGGGGATTTCGAGATTTTATAGAGAGAGTCGTCAGGGTGAGTATTCTGAGCAGCAGGGACAGAGTTCAGGGGCCCAGCGAGATCAGGGTCGGGATGATAGGCAGTCGGGGGCTGGTCAGAGTCAGGGACGGGGTCGGGGTGGTCAGAAACAGCAGGGGCAGCGACAGCAGGGTAGGGGCCAGAGGCAGAGTCAGAGCCAGGGCGGTGTTGGGAGGGGATCCAGGGATTCTGGCAGTAGAGTTGAGAGTTCGGCATTGGTAGAGAGAGATTGCCATCGGTGTCATCACCGCCATGCAGGGTCGTGTGCCCTGGAGCATCTTTGCTGTTTTCGATGTGGCCAGTTCGGTCACACTGCTGTTGGCTGTACTTCTCAGGAGTCCCTGTGCTTCCGATGTGGAAAGCCAGGCCATATGTCTCGGGATTGTCCAAATCCCGGAGCGGGATTTTCGGGATCGAGTTCGAGTGGAGCTGGGCCGTCTGGGTCATCTTCAGCACCTCGGGGAGGAGGAGCACCGAGGGCTCGTGGCAGGGTCTTTCAGGCTACTGCTGAGGAGGCACGCGAGTCGCCTGATGTTGTATCTGGTACGTTCATCCTTAATGGACTACGTGCCTTTATCTTGTTTGATTCGGGATCTGATCGTTCATATGTATCTGCCTCCTTCTTTGATTATTTTTCTATGCCTTAATCTGAGTTATCTGTGCCTGTTATTGTTGAGCGTGTTGATGGTAGTGCGGTATTAGTGAGCCGTATTTATAGAGATTGTGCATTAGAGATAGACGGTCACCGATTGTCCATAGACATGATGCCTATGGATATTAGTAGTTTCGATGCCATTGTTGGCATGGATTGGCTGACAGCGTGTCAGGCGGATATCTTCTGTTCAAAGAAGATGATTCGTATCCCTATTTCCAAGTCAGAGTCAGTGGTTGTGTATGGTTAGAGGCGCAGAGGGGAGATGAGTATAGTGTCGATGGCGCAGGAGCAGAGGTATTTGGCAAAGGGGTGTGCCACCTATTTAGCTTATGTGGTAGATGCGAAGAAGGAGAAGAAGGAGGTTAGTGATGTGCCTGTAGTTAGAGATTTTCCTGACGTGTTTCCAGATGAGTTGCCAGGTCTGCCGCCTGACCGGCAGGTCGAGTTTAGGATCGACCTAGTTCCCGGGGCCGTTCCTATTGCGTGTACGCCGTATCGGTTAGCTCCTACCGAGATGCGCGAGATGATGACGCCGTTGCAGGATTTGTTAGAACGTGGTTTCATTCGCCCCAGTTCTTCTCCATGGGGAGCCCCTGTGTTATTCGTGAAGAAGAAGGACGGGACGATGCGCATGTGTATAGATTATAGAGAGCTTAATAGGGTAACGGTGTGGAATCGTTATCCCTTGCCGAGGATTGATGATCTCTTTGATCAGCTTCAGAGGGCGAGTTATTTTTCGAAGATTGACCTGCATTCCTGGTATCACCAGTTGCGAGTTAGAGACGAAGATGTGCCTAAGACTGCATTCAGGACCAGATATGGTCATTATGAGTTTTTAGTCATGCCGTTCGGGCTGACTAACGCCCCAGCAGCGTTTATGAATCTGATAAAATAGAGTCTGTAGGCCGATGCTTGATCGATTTGTGATTGTGTTTATTGATGATATTCTGATCTACTTGAGGAGTAGCGAGGAGCATAGCCAGCATTTGAGAGAGGTTATGAGTACCTTGCAGAGAGAGAGAGAGAGAGAGAGAGAGAGAGAGAGAGAGAGAGAGAGAGAGAGAGAGAGGCTATACGCCAAGTTTTCGATGTGCGAGTTTTGGCTTCGAGAGGTCCAGTTCTTAGGGCGCGTGGTGACGAGCGAGGGCGTTAAGGTGGATCCCGCAAAGATTGAGGCGATTATGAGTTGGGGCCAGCCCGCATCTGTGTCCGAGGTTCGCAGTTTCTTGGGTTTGGCAGGTAACTATCGGCTGTTTATTGAGAACTTTTCGCGGATTGCAGTACCTTTGACGATGCTGACGCGACAGTCTTTGCCGTTTGTATGGACTGAGGAGCAGGAGAGTGCCTTCCTAGAGTTAAGGAATCGATTGTGTAGAGCTCCGATTTTATCATTGCCAGAGGGTTTTGAGGATTTTGCTGTTTATTGTGATGCTTCTTTTACCGGGTTGGGGTGTGTACTGATGCAGAGGGGAAAGGTGATTGCTTATGCCTCGAGACAGCTTCGGAGTTATGAGTTGAGTCGGCCGGTGAATGATTTAGAGTTGGACGCCATAGTCTTTGCTTTGAAGATATGGCGGCATTATCTTTATGTGACGCGTTTTACAGTGTACACCGACCATAAGAGTTTGCAGTATCTGCTCAGCCAGAAGGAGTTGAACATGTGGCAGAGACGCAACATGGAGCTTTTGAAGAATTATGATTGTGATATTCAGTACCACCCGGGGAAAGCTAACGTGGTGGCTGACGCTTTGAGCAGGAGATCTTATGAGCAGATGGTTACGTCTAGAGCTTCTCGATTAGAGGTCACGTCGACCTTGATTGATAGTCTGCGGTTGGCACAAGAGGAGGGTCTGAGAGGCGAGAATGTGCAGAGAGAGAGATTAGCTGGTCAGCTGTAGTTGCTGAGTAGAGATGACCGAGGATTGATGACCCTTCGAGGTCGAGTGTGGGTCCCCAGAGTAGGCAGTTTACGGCAGCTGATTCTAGAAGACTCTCATAAGTATAGATTATCGATCCATCCAGGCAGCACGAAGATGTACCGAGATCTGCGAGTTCATTACTGGTGGCCAGGGATGAAGAGAGATGTGGGGAAGTATGTGGAGGCGTGTATGACGTGTTTGAGGGTGAAAAGTGAGCATCAGAAGCCTCATGTCAGACTTCAGCCGTTAGAGATTCCAGAGTGGAAGTGGTATGATATCACCATGGACTTCACAGTGAGACTCCCACGGACTGCTCGTGGGAATGATATGATCTGGGTTATTGTCGATCGGCTTACGAAAAGCGCCCACTTCTTGGCCGTTCATGGGACCATTTCGATGGATGAGTTGGCGCGCCTCTACATCAGTGAAATTGTTACGAGACATGGAGTTTTGAGATCTATTACGTCTGACCGAGATAGCCGATTTGTGTCGCGATTTTGGCTGAGCTTTCAGAGAGAGTTGGGCACCCGAGTTCAGCTGAGTACAGCCTATCATTCGCAGACAGGGGGTCAGACAGAGCGGACTAATCAGACATTGAAGGATATGGTGCGAGCTTGTGTTATTGATTTTGGGGGTAGCTGGGATCTTCATTTGCCGCTTGTTGAGTTTGCATATAATAACAGCTACCATGCGTCTATCTGCATGCCTCCGTTTGAGGCTCTTTATGGACGTAAGTGTTTGACTCTGGTATGTTGGGGAGAGGTCGGGGAGCGTCCTATCAGCGGGCCAGAGGTTCTTCATGAGACTAGCGACAAGGTCGCGATGATTCAACAGCGGATTAGGATAGCTCAGAGTCGCCAGAAAAGTTATGTAGATCGCCGGATGTCTTACTTAGAGTTTTAGGTCGGAGACTCCGTGATGTTGAAAGTCTCACCCTGGAAGGGGATTATCTGATTTCGGAGACGGGGTAAGTTGGGCCCACGCTATATTGGGTCATTCGAGGTTATCGAGAGGATCGGGGATCAGGCTTATCGTCTGAATTTGCCTTCGAAGCTATCGGGAGTTCATAATGCCTTTCATGTTAGCCATCTCCGTAAATGTTTGGCCCGTGATGATCAGCGAGTACCTTTGTCAGAGATTGAGGTCGATGATAGACTTCAGTATGCTGAGCAGCCTGAGGCAGTGACAGATCACAAGGTGAAGAAGCTACATATTAAAGAGGTGTCGTTAGTATTAATACAGTGGAAGCACCATAAGGGTACCAGCACCACATGGGAGCCGGAGTTAGAGATGTGTAGCCGTTATCCTCACCTCTTTGCTTCGAGTTAGATTCTGAGGACAGAATCTTTATAAGGAGGGAGGACTTGTAACATCCCGTCTTTAGGATAGGTACGTGGAATTATTTCATTGGAATGATTATTTAATTTAGGACCCGAGGGTATAAATTTGTATTTTGGGATAATGGGATCGGAAATTGGGTGCCGGACCGAGTTAAACCCAAAACGTATATATTGGTTGCTTCTTTTGTTTCTAGGATTCATTTCAAAGCCAGAGCTGAATTGTGAGTGTGTGTGTAATCTGAATTCCAACATCTTCAAGCAAAGGTTGAGGCTTCAAGTTGTGATTCAAGCAGCCAATTCCTCCATCATCTTCTTAGTTGAGTATTGAGGTAATTTTGAGCTTAAATTCATGAATTAACTGTTGTTATCAGTAGGTAATCGAGGGAATTGTGTTTAATTGTGTTTCTGAGTAAATTCGAGCATATAATCGTGGTTAAAATCGAGTTGAAATAATGATTTGGGGATTAATCCCTTGGCTGTGCAAGAACAGAGCAGACCTGCTGCTGTTCATCCGTGAGCGCGGCCGCGATGTTCTTGGGTAGATCGCCGGCGGTTCGAGTCCGAGCTCGGGTCGCGATGTGAGCGCGGCCGAGATTGGGGTCATCGCGACCGCGATAGGGTCAGTGTGGCCGCGATTGACTGATTGCGGCCGTGATGCGGCTGGGGTTTCAGGTCGAGTTTTTGGGTTCCGTGAGTCGTGTGTTCGGGTCTTTGGGGTCTCGTGAGTTGTTGGGAATTGTGTATGGGGTTGTTGGGTCGAGATTGTGATATTGAGTTGTGATGTTGTGATTTCAGGGTCTCGCGTTGATAGGGTAGGGAAAGGGCAGGGAACCGAGACTTAATAGTGTGTCTTCTGGGCAGGTGAGTTTGCATGTTTTTCTGAGATACTTGTACGATTATTTATCGATACTTGCATGATCTTTTACTGAGTTTTTTTGAGATATTTCGAGTTTTCTTACGAGATTTTTATCGAGATATTATCATGATTGTATTATTGTGTTTTATTGAGAATTGTGCTTTGTGATATGAGATTTGAGACACTTGGGCTGTTGAGATACTAAACCGTACGGCTGGGCAGGGGTTGGGTCGCTCCCAATTCCCTTTTAAGTCCTGACAACTGCTTTGTGCGGTCTCGGGATTTGGGTACGTGGATTTTATTCACATGAGTTGAGTACCTATCTGAGCTACTTTGTGGGATCTCATATTCTTGTTCAGTAGAGACTGCTGAACGTTTTATTATCGAGTTATTTATTGCATTGAGTTTTATAATCGTACACTAACCCTTGCATTCTCACCAGCTTTAGCTGACCTGTGTGTTGTCGTGTGTATCTCAGGTGACCGGACTGCTAGTAGGCCTGCTGGACCAAAGTAGGTTTACATCTTCTGTGACCGGGGAGTTAGCTACCTTCTGTCGAGGTAGTTATATTTTGTGAACTGTTTATGTATACTTCGGATAGGTTATGTTATATTCAGGGATTATTGTGACTGTTCATTGTATAATTAAAGTTTAAAATTATTGGGTTTTCACGTATGTGCTTTGGGAATAGTGTAGGGATTTTTATATTATGTCACGGATGGTGTGTTATTTACGTGACATTGTGGATTAGTTTGAGGGTGTTACAATTCACATATGAGGTAAGATATTCAAAAAGTGGGTTTAGAAGCCTACCCTTAGACATATCGAACACAATATACATGGTTTAACGTTTCTAATAAAGCAGTTATGACGATTGATACGAGTTGGTGTGCATCGAATAGACGTAACTCTAAAGAGTTTTTGGATGGTTTAGCAAGTTTTATGGATATTGCGAAGAATTACGTCAACGATGAAGAGAATGTGAGATGTCCGTGTAGAAGGTGTTTGAACATGTATTTTCACCCCCCCCCCCCCCCCCGGGGTTATTGTAGAGGGTCACATGCATGTGAGAGGGTTTCAGCGATCATATACTCAATGATTTTTTTCACGGTGAACCGGCTGCTCCTCGAGTTGTGAATCAGATAGCTCCAGCAACAGATGAGATGATTGATGTCATGAACGACCTTATTGGGGGAGCAAAACACTAGTGAACCAACAGTCAAAGATGAAGGAACATCAGATGCAGGAGGTAGTGGGGTTGACCATCAATTTGCTGAATTGTTTGAGGAGATCGAAATAGAGTTGTACCCTGGTTGCACGTGGTTGTCTTCTTTAAATTTCTTAGCAAAACTCTTACACACGAAGGCCATGAACAAATGGACTGATAGTTCATTTGATCAGCTTTTAGAGTTTTTGAAGTTTGCATTTCCTAAAGATAATAGGATTCCAACTTCATACTACAAAGCTAAGAAGAAGATGAGAAAGATAGGGTTAGGGTACCAAACGATCCATGTTTGCAAGAATGATTGTTGTTTATTCTGGAAAGAGGATGAATTAAAACAAACATGTCCGATTTGTGGTGATAGTAGATGGTATGAAGATAAGACAACCGCAAAGAAAGTTCCTCAGAAGGTGTTGCGTTACTTCCCGTTGACCTCCAGCCTTAAATGTATGTAGAGTTCTAGACACACTGCAAAAGAGATGATTTGACATAATACTGGACGATCGCAAGATGGCAAAATGCGTCATCCGGTTGATCGCACCGCCTGAAAAGAGTTTGACACAACATATCCAGAGTTCGCTAAAGAACCCAAAATGATCGATTGGGTTTGACTGCTGATGGTTTTAATCCTTTCGGTAATATGAGTTTGTCATATAGTATGTGGCCAGTCATTTTAACATACAATATGCCTCCATGGATATGTATGAAAGAGTCTTCGTTTATGTTGACATTGTTAATACCAGGTCCTAAATCACCTGCGAAGGACATGGATGTATTTTTGCAGCCGCTGGTTGATGAGCTAAAAATGTTGTGGGATGAAGGACTACAAACAAAAGACACCTTCACAAACACCGTCTTCACAATGCGTGATGTATTATTATGGACTATCAACAATTTCCCTGCTCGTCGCGAAAACTGTTTCTGAGAATTTTTTTAAAAAATATATAATTACTTTTTGCGACGACAGTCGTCGCTAAAAGTCATTTAAAAAAAAAATTAAAAAATTATTATATCCTTTTGAGACGATTGTCGTCGCAAAAAGTAATTTTAAATTAATTAAAAAATCAGAATGAAGTCGTCGCAAAAACCTAAAATGTCATCGCAAAAAAGTCTTTTGAGACAACCTTTATGTGATGGAAGTCTTTTGCGAAGACTGTCATCGCAAAGATTCTTTCGCGACGACATTTGGGCTTTTCGCGACGACTTTTGTCGTCGCAAAAGGGGTGTTTTCATGTAGTGTGAACATCATTCTGTTTTTTGCAACCGATTAATAAAGATTTAATCTAGATTTTGAATACCATTTGAATTCAAATTTTTTAGCTATCGGATCCATTTTTCAAAAAGGAACTTGAAAAATTCAGACTTTTTGGATCAAATTAAATTTTAATTATTAAAAATCAAAGATCGGTTCCTAACGGTTGGTTGTGAAAATTCGTTTGATACTATAATTACTTCGGGTGAACATCATTCTGTTTTTACAACCAATTCATAAAAGATTTGATCTAGATTTTGGGGAATCATTTTAATCAAATTTTTCTAAGTTAAATTTTGAATCATTTGGTATTAGAAAGTTGTACCTTTCTAATTCTTCTTTACTCAAAAGTTAGACTTGAAATTTTTGACTAAGTGATTCTGATCCTTGCATTCGAAAGTTGAAACTTTTGGATCCTTAGCATTTGAAAGTTCTAACATTCGAATAACTCTTAGTCAGACCTTCGGACCAAAGTTTTTCAGACTTCAAAAATTCAACTTGTTTTTTTCATTCCATTCGAAAGTCATAACTCTCGGATCATTATAATTCAAAATTTGCAACTTTTGGATCCTTCTTTAAGTTTTTCTAAGTGTTGGATCAGCTCAAGTCAATCACCAATCTGAAGATCCATTCAAGCAAGCATCTCAATATGTTTGGATCGAATGAGAAGATTTCAGACAAGGCACACTCGGCATCCGACACTAAGGCAAGATTTCTTCCTAAAGAAGTTTTAGCAAAGTTAGATTTGTTAAGAAAGGAAGTTAAGAAGATAGATGCATTTCAGACTGCTCTCAGAAACATTAAAATTGAAAAGTCTGAATTAAAATCTAATATCTTAGTTCTTCAAGAAGATGTGTCTAAAGCTAAAAATGAGAAAAATGATTTATCTGATAAAATGTCTGATTTAGAATATCAAGACCAGTTGCTTAAAATAGATAAATCAGACTGCATTCAGAAGTATGATTTTGTCTTGGTCGAAAGAACGAAACTGAGAGAAAAACTCAAAGACATTGAGGATAAGCTTTACAAGAGGGGACAAACAGAGCAAACCTTAAATATGCTATTGCCTAAAAAGTTAAAGTCCAAAGAGGGTTTAGGGTGTGTAGGTACCAGAGCCATGGAAGATATGATAAATTAAAAGAAGAGTCCTTTATATCATTTAAACATGGTCTGAAGTGCTATCCGAAGAAGAGGCAAAACGAGTAAGATCTGATGTAAAACAAATTATATTTGTTTATGATTGGTTAAATCATGATTCTATCACAGGAAAATTAGATAAAACTATTCGTGAAGATGAATTCCTTACACCGAAGGAAGTTACACTGGACCGTCTTTGACAAAACCTCGTGAATATATTTCATACACTATTTTAAAACAAAGGGCTTCTGATCTAGAACAGATACTGGAAACATAATCACGATCTTTTGAGTAAGAACGAAATGATTTTTTTTAAAGAAAATATCAGATCTAGAAGCCGATATTGCCATTTTAACTCTTCTCTAGCTGACATTTCTACTAAGTCTGCCCTCAAAGATAAGTCCTATGACTTTGATTTGGAACTTAAGGAAGCCAATGAATTGTTTGATTCTGACAAATACACATTTGTACGAAAAGAAAATGAATTTAATGAAGCAAGGAGATTTTTCTCCATTTTAGAGCAGAATTTTAAAATAGACTCAAAATCATTTGATAGGGAACGAGATCAACCCTTAGCCACCATCAAAATCTTAGAGTCTCAAATTTCCTTTCTAACGAAACAACATTCTTCAAATGTTTCTGCCAAAAACAAACTGGATTCCAAGGCTATTTCTGAGGAGAAAATTGATCGACCTGATCAAAACACAAGAAAGGCACAGAAAAGTTGGATGTTCTGATCAAAATTTACACTTGTGAATCTTTTAAATCTGCTTTCAAAAGAGCCATAAGGATTTCAATATACTCTTACTTAAGAGTAAAGGGAATTCCCAAAGCCATAAAAGGTCGGAAAATCCAACAACAAGCATAATTAGTTCTCTACTAAGAATGACTCATGCTTCTTTTCTACTCAAGTGAAATATCATTCTGAGATACCTAAGGACTCACAACCATTCATGTTTGATTCTCATGCTATAAAGAATAACAAAGTTCGGTTTGCTATTAAATAAAAGACTGCTTCGTGTGATGCTTTTGTATCACATAAATCGTGTTTGAGATGTTCTTTTACGCACTTACTTGATTTACGACCTACTAAACTTTGTAATTTTGCTCATGTTATGAATGGTTGTGTATCTCAAATTAGGAATCACTTTGTTACACCACGTTAATAAACAAAAAGGGTCCACATTCATTTTCCGTTGGGTACCTAAAAATGCAAAAAAGGTCATAACTCAGAGATGGGTACCCAAAGCTAACCTAACTGGATGCAAACTTCAATGGGTACCAAAAGTTACGTGATTATTTTGCTACGGTAAATGACTCCTCCTCATTTCAGTTCAGGACCTGAGCCTCAATGAGATGGTTTCTATGCATATCATTAAATAACATGCATCTAAAAGAGACGATTTCTAGTTATCTCAGACTAGAATGACTTTGAAACAATTAGTTTAGAACTCGCACTTCACAATTTTTTTGGAACTTTCACCCTGGCGTGCAAATCTGACTATCAGTTCAATCTAGGACATAACGACAACAGGGAGCATGAATATTATTATTATTATTATTATTTACCACTGTATTTTGTTGACAGATATTTATTCTTATTTGCAAGGGGAGTTTTCAACTATGCGTTAACGAAGAGATTTTTTTTTTCACCCTTCTAGTATGCAAAATTTTTAAGGAAAATATTTCTTTTATAGGGGGAGTGTTTTTAGATAAAGAAAAAGTTTTTCTTTTATGGTTAAATTTTTTTAAAGTTTTTCTTTTACCTTGATGATGCAAACTATTTTAGATTTTATTTGATCATCATTTAAGGGGAGTAAATTTTTTGGTTTTACTCTGTAGAGATTACTTGTACCTATTTTCATGCAAATCAGTATACATTCGTTCATTCTGATTCTCTTATTCGGGTACATTCTGACTTATCAGATCTCATGATCTCAACCATCTGAGATTCTCTCCATTCCATATGTATTCGTTTAATATTGAATTCATTCCGATCTGAATTGCATTTTATTCTTATCGTTTATTTAGATCATTCTCTCCATATTCTGAAATTTCATATCAATCAGAACCCTGAATCCTATTCAAATCAGAATCATTCATTCATTTTGAATTATCTCATATGGATACTTTCAGATTCATTCACTCATCTCCATACCCATTTGATTCATTTTAGTGAGTTCATTCTCATAATGCTAAAAATAATTCATTTGAGCATACTGTACTATCTTTCATAATTGCTACTTCAGAACTTAAAGTACTTCAAGTCTAATGAATATGCTGACTCTAATGCACCACATGATCATATAGACTTATATATCACCCTTATGGTCTACTCAAAACCGGATGGCCTACCCATCAAGATATCCTTCCAATATATGAGAGGTAAGGGTCTTTCAGATTAAGTTGAGGAGGATCAAACACAGAGGGGTTTTGATAAGGTCGAGCAGAGGTAAAATGAAAATGAGAGAGGTATAAAATGAAATGAGATGGGGGTGCACCAAATCATTCTGATTAAGGTGAGCTGGAGGGAGAAATAGTTGAAAAATGCATTTGAGAGCTTGAGGCGTGAGGAATGATTAAAATAAAATAAAATAAAATCCTATCCAAAGCTGCAAATAGCTGGGTGTCCTACATATGCTATCGAATCTTATTCCTTGAGATTTGGTATTGAAAAAGACATCATGGACCTGTTGGAATTAGTGTACAAGTCACAATTATTTGTAAACATATTGTTATCAGGCTGGATCCTTTTTGGGTGCATGGAATGAATTGTAAAGAGAAGATGATTAACTTAAATATATAATGTTAATTAGTTTGTTAATTTATTATGTTAATCTGAAACTAAATAATTGATTATATTTGATTAATGGGTTAGTTTGTTAATTTATTAATGGTTAATAAATTAACCGGAAGCTAATAGAATTAATTGAGGAAGTACAGGGGCTAAATTGCAATTAGTTGATAGTCAACAGGGCACCCCCGAAATCCTAATAGGGGGGGCCGGCCACCAATCCATCCCACATTGATTTGGGATAAAAAATTTGTAGGTTTCTAAAACCTATAAATAGGCAGCCCCTGCCTGCTTCATTCCTCGTTCATTCAATTCTAAGTTCTCTAACAATCACAAGGGATACCAGTTTTGAGACTCTGAGATCTGAGCTTAGAAAAGTTATAATTATCTTTTCTTTTGTTCATTGAGTGTGAACAACTAGAGGCGATCTTGCTTTAGACGCTTGTTACTCGATTCAGAGGCTGTTCGTGCAATCGTTCTTCGTGGAGAAAATTGCGAATTTTCTCAAGGTTAGTTTTTCTCATTCATTTCTTTATTTTAATAATTAGTTGCTTAGCTTGTTTGGTTAGATCCTTAAGGTTTTATATTCTTGCATAGTTAGGTTATTTAATTTTCCGCAAAGTTTTAATTTAACCTAGCAAGGGTATACGAAACCCAACAGTGGTATCAGAACGGTCAACCTAACGAACTTTGCACTAATTTTGAGATGATAATCTTGTTCTTAAATTTCGAAATTTGTTTTGAATAATTTTTGGAATTTTGATTTAATTTTAATGGTGTTTTTAAATTTAAATTAAATTGTTTAAACTTAAAATTAATTTTTAAACATTAAATAAATCCGAAAAATTAATTAAAAATTATTTTTTTGAAATTTTTGGAGTAAAATTTGTTTTTTGATGATTATTTAATTTTTTAAATAGTTTTTAAATATTAAACTAATTGTCTAAATTTTGAAACTTGTTTTTCATATTTATCTTCAAATTTTCGGATTTTCTCAAGGTTTTAAATGGATAAATATGAAATATTAAATAAATTATTATTTTATTAATTTAGGATTTTATTAATTTAATTAAGGGTTTGATCTTTGGGGTTTTAGATAAACATGCCTTAGAGATAAGCTTGATTTTCTAGGTTTATTCTAAATCCTATTTATCTAGAAATTACCTTAATTTAAATTAAGTGTTTATCCTAAAGGTTTTAGAATATCATAATTTATTAGGATAAACTTGTATTATCCTAGGTTTAAATTTTGAGGATTTTTATGGTTATATATATAGGTTTCGGATTTAATATATATATTTAATAATTAAATGTTTCTTATTTTATTTAAATATTGAAACCGAAATATATATATATATAAAATATAAATATTAATTTAAACCCTAATATTTTAAATTGTTTAAAATATACCCTGAATTTTAAAATGTTTAAAATAGACCCTTTAATTTTAAAAGTTTAAAATTAAACCCCTAAGATTTAAAGAAATTTATATATGTATTATTGATTATGTATATATATATATATATATATATATATATATATATATATATATATATATATATATATATATATATATATATATATATATATATATATATATATATATATATATATATGTATATATCATTTAAATCTAATTACATCGTCAGTCAATTGATAAATCGGCTCACCCATAGTGAACAAACTATAAACGAGGTATAAGGCGGGTCGCTCTGCTTACCTAAATGAGTAGGTTTTTAACAGCTTCGCGCTGACCTACCTCCTCCGCTTCGTTGTGCGTTCAATAGAGCTACCGAGGACTTTTGATAGGATGATGTCCAGATTAAAAATATAATCTAAAGTACTAAAACAATAATCCCGTTTTAGATATATCAAAAGTGAATTAGTATGCAAATCCATGAAAAATGCACATCTCCTATATGCACTGTTAGTGGAGCGTGTGTATTGACCGGCACACTAATGAGAGACATATTAGGAGGTGATGTAGGACTCGCGATTCCCGGACTGATCCGTGCCGGGTCTTACGCAGTTTTGCGTGGTTAGATTCACCATCTTGTCCGTGATCCTCGGCAACCCATTCACGGATAGTAGTTGAGCATAACCGAGATTAACATGCCATTGATAAGATTCAATGAATCTCAAAAGATCTAGGAATTTCATAGAGATTGAAATCGACAAGAGTTTGTCCACCTAAAATATGTAACAACCTAACTTTTGATCTACTCTTAAATTCAGTATTTGAACCAATAATGTAATAAAGTTACATTATTTGATTTATAATTTAATTAAGTTATGAAATATTTAATTAAATTATATAAATATTTAAATTATGATTTAATAAATTATTAAAGAAAATTAAATAAAAGAGATATAATATACAAAAGTAATAGTGGGTTAGGTAGCAAATATAATTAAATGAAGTATATAAACGTGATTAAAGGTCATTAATCCAAATCAGTCTCTCTCTCTACTCTCTCTCTACTTCTCTCTAGATTTACTTCCAAACCGACCGACCGATTCTTGAGTTTTATATATCGTTGGAAAGACCTCGGAGAATACTACACGAATCTGCTATTACATGTTCGATTTCGTACGAATTTGAGGTAAGAATCGACATTTTAAACTTTTATATTTTTGGTTTTTTCGAAATTGATTATCTTTCATTCGAAATTAGCATTTTTCGTGTGATTAAAGTTAATTTAGCTCGAGTTTTAATTAGAATATGTATAATATAATCGAACCTAGGCTTAATACTTAACATATTCGTGAGTTTAGCTGTAGAAATGTATGATTTAAAGCTATAAAATATGAACAAATTCGAGATGTCAAGAACAAACTCGAAATACATAGAACAAACTCGAAATTGAGTTAAAATCGAGAATATATTCAAAATTAATCCTTAAAATCGAAATAGAATTCGACTTTGTCCATAAAGTCGAAATTGGGTTGATAGGTGAGCATTAAATTCGAAATGAGATTTTGATTTTTGACTTCATATTTGACTATTTTGCTATCTTCGAACTTAATTATATATCCTAGACTCCCATTTCGAATTTAATTGCATTTTCGAATTTAATTCATTCAAATTTGTTAATATATTCGAATTTAACATAGGGTCTCGAATTTAGTATATATATATTCGAATAATGGTTTGAGTTTAGCCAAGGATTTCTAATTTAATATATATATTCAAAAGGTAGCATTCGAACTTAACCACATAATCGAATTTAATGCTTTCGAATTTAAGCTATATGTTCGAATTTAATTCTTAAATTCGAACCCTACTCATTAAATTCGAATATATATTGAATAAAATACATAGACAATGCATAAAATAAATGAGTATATAAAACAAAGACCCTTGAGAATTTTATAAAACAAAGAATATTACTGAAAGGATGATTTATGAATGAACAAGTTATCAGAATCTAGATAAAGTAAAGACTTAAAGACTAAAGATGATGATATTGACACGAGATTGATATGATAATTCTGGACAGGTTCAGTGAACATCTGAACATTGATTCAAAGATTTAAAAAGCGTGTCAAAGATTTGAATTGACAGGGAACAGATTGACAAAGATAAATCTTGAGATAACTTAGATGGCAGATTTTACATCTATTTGATAAAGACCCAGATCTGTGAGTTATAGATATTCAGATTTAACATGCTTGAATTTCCGATTGAGATACATTGTTGATGCTAGATTGATTTGACATTCATATTATCAGCTGGATTGTGACCTGTGCACACTATGGTTGGGTGTTGCCCAGATGATCATGATAGCTATTTGACTTATCACTTCATATGATATAGCATTTATAGTTCATTTCTGACATTGCTTTGAGATTATTGCTATCATGACTTGATTACGTATGCTTCATCATTGCATATACTTGACATATTGATTCAGCTTAACTAGCCTTGTTGGTCTATTGTTCTAGACCTGACTATTTCACCAGTTCTATTGAACTTGGTAATGACCTTCGATGTTCCGTCACGTTGATTTACTGGTAGCTAGCCCAGTATGTGGCTGATCCCCGCGATTTAAGCGTGAGCGTGGCTTGAGCATCATCCGACTCTATGACTTATATGTCTCAATCATGAGTGGCTGTAGCGGCAGCCTTGACATATCACGCTAGAATTATGATGATCCGCTTGACAATGCATGTTTAATTTGAAAATCTATTTACTCACTAAGCATTGCTTACAGTTGCTACATTAACATTTTACAGGAAAAGATAAAGGAAAGTCACCTGCGGGACCTAGTACTTAGGTCATACAAGAATCAAGTGAAGTTTTCATAGACCTCTACTCAGCAAACCATTTTGGTACAGATTGGATGATGATATTGTGGTGTTCTGTGTAGATTTATCTTGATTATGTGATGACATGAACTAGATTAGATAGTACCCTTTATAAGTTTAATTTAAAATCGGTAATCTATATTAAACTTAAATCCTAATATGTTTGTACTGTAATTTAATATTCCGCAATTAATTACTCTATCTTAGTTTGATTGATATCGTATTGCATGATATGGGAAGACTGGTGACTACCGCCCCGCGAGGGGTGGTCTTCACAGGATGGTATCAGAGCCCATAGTTTGAGTGAATCAAGTATTACGTGAGTATACTTGATCTCAAACTGAAGCAATACATATGTATCAATCATTTAGGTGGTTTGAACCGAGATAGGATGTACAGACTATTAGGATGGGAAAAAGGGTACATAGATCTAAGTCTATAAACTGATAGTTAAATGATTTGAATTTTCAGTTAAGATGTCAGGATCAAGATCAGGTGACATACCAAACAACATGACCCCACAACAGATGTTTGAAATGATGCAACAACTTTTAGCCCAACACTCAGAACAACAAAATAAGATTATGCAAGAACAGTTTCGGGCCAGAGATGAAGCCGAAGCTAAAAGACGTGATGATAAGAAAAATAAGAGAAAAGAAAAACAAGTCCAGATTGATGAAACTGATTCTGATAATTCGAATCCTGAAACCCAAATTGAGCAGCCTAATGGCTGTAAATTTAAAGATTTTAAAGCGAGCGGTGCCCTTAACTTTTAGGGTACAATAAATCCAATTCAGGAGATGGATTGGATCAGCCATACCGAAAAGATTTTCAGAATCTCTGATTGCTTAGAATCGAAAAAGGTGAGTTATGCGTCTGCGTTGTTTGTTGGAGCTGCTCGTGCATGGTGGAAGACCCAGAGAAGTATCTATGGCAAAGAAGTTATACAGACTTTAGAGTGGAACCAGTTCCTAGATATGTTCAACGCAAAATATTGTCTGATCGACCAACAAGATAAGATGGAGGTTCAATTGATGCAGCTGACTCAGGGAACCAAAACTGTTGACGAATATGAGCATGAATTCTCACGACTATGTGGCTACTCATCGTATCAAGTAGCTACTGAAGAAGAAGATGAATAGATTCCGCGGAGGACTTAACCCAAGATACCGACATCCGATGAGCGCGATAAAGTATAAGTCCTATTCGGAAATGGTGCAAGCGGCCAGATAGATCGAGAGGGGATATCTAGAGTATGGCGATCAGCTCTATGCTCCATCAGCGAACCCGACATGTCCATCTCCCCCAAAGAAACAGAGATTCGGCAGATTCTTCAGGCCAAACAAGTCTCAGTCCCAGCAACCTCAGCAATCTCAGCAGTACAGCTCACCTCAGAAAGCGCAAGCCTACTCGCTTACGAACGAACCCCGATTCTGCAAGAGATGCAGAAAATCACACATGGGAATGTGTAACCCGGACGACGTCACATGCTTTGCATGCAACAGAATCGGTCACAGCAGTGAAGAATGCCCTCAGCGAGGACTTGGGTGCGCGAAATGTGGGAAACGAGGACACTTCATGTATCAGTGTCGCAGCGGGCAGCGAGGTCAGACACAATCGTCAGCTGGAGGATCTACGATGAAAAGCTCAGCTGCAACTCCGACCGCAAGAACCCGAGCATTTCAGATAACAGCCGAGGAAGCAAAGGAAACCCCTGATGTGGTAACCGGTACGTTCATGCTTAACTCGATACATGCTCGCGTATTATTTGATTCTGGCGCTAGTCGTTCTTTTATATCGACTTCTTTCGCACAAAGATTATACAAATCTCCATCGAAGCTTCCCGTAGTACTTGACATTGAGACAGCCAGTAACAGTTACGTTATGGCTGATTCTGTATACCGAAACTGCACTCTACTCGTCGATAACATCGTATACAACCTTGATCTCATTCCTATTCCGTTGAAAGAGTTCGACGTCATTATCGGCATGGACTGCCTAATGAATAACGATGCTACGATCGTCTGCAATCGGCGAATCATCAGAATCAAGTCTTCAGACGGCCGAGTATTGGAAATCAAAGGCGAGAAGCGAAAAGGTGCTCACTGCTTCATTTCTGTTGAAAAAGCGTATAAGTATCTGTCTAAGGGTCATCAATCTTACATATGCTATGTTTCGTCTGAATCCGTCTCTGAAGCCCAAAAAAAAACCTTAACTGATATTCCAATCGTCCGTGAGTTCCCAGACGTATTCCCTGACGATATTTATGGAGTGCCACCAGAACGTCAAGTCAAGTTCGGTATTGACTTGGTTCCTGGTGCGGCTCCCATCGCTAAAGCTCCCTACAGACTTGCACTTACAGAAATGCAGGAAATGTCAAAGTAGTTGCAAGAGCTGTTAGAAAAGGGTTTTATCCGACCGAGTTCATCTCCGTGGGGTGCACCTGTCTTATTTGTAAAGAAGAAAGACGGAACTCTTCGAATGTGCATCGATTACCGCGAGTTGAACAAAGTCACTATAAAGAATAAGTATCCTCTGCCCAGAATCGATGATTTATTCGATCAGCTACAAGGAGCCAGTTATTTCTCCAAAATCGATCTTCGTTCTGGGTATCATCAACTGAAAGTAAGAAATGAGGATGTTCCGAAAACAGCCTTCCGAACGAGATACGGTCATTACGAATTTCTCGTGATGCCGTTTGGTTTAACAAATGCACCAGCGGCGTTCATGGAGCTCATGAATCGCGTGTGCAGACCGATACTGGATAAGTCAGTTATCGTATTCATAGACGATATTCTGATTTACTCCAAAACGGAGGCTGACCATTCTATTCATCTGCGACAATTGCTAGAGTTACTGAGAAAAGAAAGACTCTACGCAAAATTCTCTAAGTGCGAATTTTGGCTCAGACAGGTATAATTTATATTGTCTTGAGATATTCTTAAGCGTTCTTTGTTTCAAACAAAACTTGAAATTCTTCCTTGATCTCTTTATAGATTCAATTCCTTGGCCATGTCGTATCTGGCGAAGGAATTTCTGTCGATCCTTCCAAAGTCGAGGCAGTTCAAAAATGGCAAACGCCTCGCAATGCCTCTGAAATCAGAAGTTTCCTTGGATTGGCTGGTTACTACCGGCGATTCAATAAGGACTTCTCGAAGATTGTTGTACCTCTTACGATGCTAACACGAAAGAATACACCTTTCGTATGGACCGATAAACAGCAAGAGGCATTCGAAATCCTGAAGCAAAATAATTGCCTACGCTTCAAGGCAATTGAAAGATTACGAGAAAAGTGCACCAACTCATGATCTTGAGTTGGCTGTCGTTACCTTTGCACTGAAGATCTTGCGTCATTATCTTTATGGGACTTGGTGTCAGCTTTACACCGATCATAAGAGTCTTAAACATCTCTTTACTCAAAAGGATCTGAATATGAAGCAGCATCGGTCCTTGGAGCTTATCAAGGACTATGATTGCGAGATCCTATATCATTCCGGCAAAGCTAATGTGGCCGCGGATGCTTTGAGTAGAAAGACATACTCGGAAAAGTGTTGCTATGCCCTGACTCCTGTAGTAATCTCTTCCGATCTTATTGAAGACATCAGATCAGCTCAAGCCGAAGCGTTGAAAGAAGAGAATATCGGTTCTGAAAATCTCAATGGGCAGTTACAATTCTTATTTCTGAATCATTTGGGACTTTAATGTCTCAAAGGAAACCGAATCTGGGTTCCTAAATATGGTTCTATCCGCAACACTCTTCTATCTGAAGCCCATCAGTCCAAGTTATCTGTTCATCCTGGTAGCTCAAAGATGTATTTTGATCTGAAAGCCGATTACTGGTGGCCAGGAATGAAGAAAGACATCGGTCATTATGTTGAAAGCTGCAAAGTATGTCAAATGGTTAAGGCAGAACACCAGAAACCCTTCGGGGATATGCAACCACTGCCAGTTCCTGAGTGGAAGTGGGAGCATATAACAATGGACTTCATCACGAAGTTGCCGAAAACCAAGAGACAGCACGACTCCATCTGGGTAGTCGTGGATTGATTAACGAAGTCAGCTCACTTCATACCGATGAAAGAAACATACTCTCTTGATAGACTGGCACAATTATACATAACCGAAATAATTTCTCGTCACGGAGTGCCAAAATCTATCGTATCTGATCGTGATAGTCGTTTCACATCTAGATTCTCGCAAGCTCTACAAGACGGGATGGGTACTCGGATCTCTATGAGTACTGCTTATCATCCTAAGGCAGATGGCCAGAGTGAGCGTACTATCCTTACTCTCGAAGATATGCTTCGTGCCTGCGTTCTTGATCTGGGTGGTAATTGGGATGACCACTTGCCTCTGGTCGAATTCTCATATAATAACAGTTATCATTCCACGATCAAGATGGCTCCTTTTGAAGCTTTGTACGGTCGAAAATGCAGAACTCCCACCTGTTGGCACGAAACAGGTGAATTGCTAAACGTATCCTCAATGAAGAATGTGGTAAGATTCATAAAGAGAAACAAGCTAGCTCCGAGATTCATTGGTCCGTTCAAGATTGTAGAAAAGATAGGAAATCAATCTTATCGTCTTGAACTGCCAGCGGAATTATCTGGAATACATCCTGTATTCCATGTCAGTCATCTGAGAAAGAGCTTAGCAGATGAAAGAGAAGTTCAAATACCACATGTTAACTTGCAAGTTGATGAAAAGCTTAGAGTGGTTGAAGAGCCGGAGTGTATCCTGGACTCAAAGACCAAGAAGCTTCGAAATAAAGATATACAGATGGTGCTCGTCCAGTGGAAACACCACAAAGGTTCGCATCAGTCTTGGGAATCTGAAGATGTTATGAAAGTAACATATCCCAGTCTGTTTGAACATAGCTAACTTCGGGGATGAAGTTTGTGCGTGGTGGAGCCCATTCTGTAACAACCTAACTTTTGATCTAGTCTTAAATTCAGTATTTGAACCAATAATGTAATAAAGTTACATTATTTGATTTATAATTTAATTAAGTTATGAAATATTTAATTAAATTATATAAATATTTAAATTATGATTTAATAAATTATTAAAGATAATTATATAAAAGAGATATAATATACAAAAGTAATAGTGGGTTAAGTAGCAAATATAATTAAATGAAGTATATAAACGTGATTAAAGGTCATTAATCCAAATCAGACTCTCTCTCTCTCTACTTCTCTCTAGATTTACTTCCAAACCGACCGGCCGATTCTTGAGTTTTATATATCGTTGGAAAGATCTCAGAGAATACTACACGAATCTGCTATTACATGTTCGATTTCGTACGAATTTGAGGTAAGAATCGACATTTTAAACTTTTATATTTTCGGTTTTTTCGAAATTGATTATCTTTCATTCGAAATTAGCATTTTTCGTGTGATTAAAGTTAATTTAGCTCGAGTTTTAATTAGAATATGTATAATATAATCGAACCTAGGCTTAATACTTAACATATTCGTGATTTTAGCTGTAGAAATGTATGATTTAAAGCTATAAAATATGAACAAATTCGAGATGTCAAGAACAAACTCGAAATACATAGAACAAACTCGAAATTGAGTTAAAATCGAGAATATATTTAAAATTAATCCTTAAAATCGAAATAGAATTCGACTTTGTCCATAAATTCGAAATTGGGTTGATAGGTGAGCATTAAATTTGAAATGGGATTTTGATTTTTGACTTCATATTTGACTATAATTAATATTGCTATCTTCGAACTTAATTATATATCCTAGACTCCCATTTCGAATTTAATTACATTTTCGAATTTAATTCATTCAAATTTGTTAATATATTCGAATTTAACATAGGGTCTCGAATTTAGTATATATATATATATATATATATATATATATATATATATATATATATATATATATATATATATATATATATATATATATATACACACACACACATATATATATATATATATATATATATATATATATATATATATATATATATATATATATATATATATATATATATATATATATATATATATATATATATATATATATATATATATATATATATATATATATAGACCCTTGAGAATTTATAAAACAAAGAATATTACTGAAAGGATGATTTATGAATGAACAAGTTATCAGAATCAGATAAAGTAAAGACTTAAAGACTAAAGATGATGATATTGACACGAGATTGATATGATAATTCTGGACAGGTTCAGTGAAATTCTGAACATTGATTTAAAGATTTAAAAAGCGGGTCAAAGATTTGAATTGACAGAGAACAGATTGACAAAGATAAAATCTTGAGATAACTCAGGTGGCAGATTTTAAATCTGTTTGATAAAGACCCAGATCTGTGAGTTATAGATATTCAGATTTAACATGCTTGAATTTCCGGTTGAGACATATTGTTGATGCTAGATTGATTTGATATTCATATTATCAGCTGGATTGTGACCTGTGCACACTATGGTTGGGTGTTGCCCAGATGATCATGATAGCTATTAGATTTATCACTTCATATGATATAGCATTTATAGTTCATTTTTGACATTGCTTTGAGATTATTGCTATCATGACTTGATTACGTATACTTCATCATTGCATATACTTGACATATTGATTCAGCTTAACTAGCCTTGTCGGTCTATTGTTCTAGGCCTGGCTATTTCACCAGTTCTATTGAACTTGGTAATGACCTCCGATGTTCCGTCACGTTGATTTACTGGTAGCTAGCCCAGTATGTGGCTGATCCCCGCGATTTAAGCGTGAGCGTGGCTTGAGCATCATCCGACTCTATGACTTCTATGTCTTAATCATGAGTGGCTGTAGCGGCAACCTTGACATATCACACTAGACTTATGATGATCCGCTTGACAATGCATGTTTAATTTGAAAATCTATTTACTCACTAAGCATTGCTTACAGTTGCTACATTAACATTTTACAGGAAAAGATAAAGGAAATTCACCTGCGGGACCTAGTACTTAGGTCATACAAGAATCAAGTGAAGTTTTCATAGACCTCTACTCAGTAAACCATTTTGGTACAAATTGGATGATGATATTGTGGTGTTCTGGGTAGATTTATCTTGATTGTGTGATGACATGAACTAGATTAGATAGTACCCTTTATATGTTTAATTTAAAATCGGTAATCTGTATTAAACTTAAATCCTAATATGTTTATATTGTAATTTAATATTCCGCAATTGATTACTCTATCTTAGTTTGATTGATATCGCATTGCATGATATGGGACCTAGACTGGTGACTGCCGCCCCGCGAGGGGTGGTCTTCACAAAATAAATTCGTGGCGTGATTACGGCGACCCTTTTCATAAAACGAATCGAAAATATGGATACTAGCCTTAATTCAAATTTGGTAAATTGTTTAAGGAATACTTCAAACTAACTAAAACTTTATCTCACAGATGTCTACTTCTACTGGTACTCCCACTCCTGCTCCCAACCACGCATCCAACTTCTCACTCCTTTCCGTTCTATGTAGGGAAAAACTATCCGGTCCGAACTATGTGGACTGGATGAGAAACCTCAGGTTTACGCTGAGGTACGAGAACAAGGAGTATGTTCTCGATGAACAAATTCCCACACTGAATGAGAATCCCACCCAGGAGGAAATGGACGCACACCAGAAACATTACGATGATGCAAACAAAGTGTCCTGCATCATGGCGTTATCCATGGTTCCTGAGCTTGCTAAAGCCTTCGAGAATACATGAGCCTTTGAGATGAATCAGCAGCTGCAAGACATTTGTTTGAGGCTAAGGCGAGCAAAGAGCGCCTTGATGTGGTAAGATCCCTCATGGCCTGCAAACCAAAACCTGGAACATCTATCTGCACTTTCGTCCTTGAGATGAAGGGGTACTTCGACCGGATGGAGGCTCTCAATATGGTGTTTGACTCTGAGTTCTCCACCAATATCATTCTTTCTGGACTGCCCACCATCTATAATCAGTTCGTACTCTCCTATCAGATGAACATGAATTAGATAGAGACGCCAATTATGGAACTGCATAATCTGCTCCGAACCGCTGAACAGGGCATCAAGAAAGATGAGACCCCTGTGGCCCCTGTGCTTACTGTCGGTAAGGCCTCAAAGAAACAGAAGTCATCCTGGAAGACCCCAAAAGGAAAGTCCAAGAAAGGGTCTCAAGGGAAAACAGAGTCCGGTATTGTGCCTACTAAAGATCCGAAGGAAGCAGTATGCTTTTACTGCAATGGCAAGGGGCACTGGAAGCGAAGCTGCCCATCATATCTGAAGGACCTTAAAGACGACAAAGTCGAAAAGGCCAGCACCTCAGGTATGTTCATGATCGAACTCCATAACACTTCTATCTCTAATTCATGGGTTCTTGATACATGATGTGATACTCACATTTGCTCTGTATTGCAGGGACTAAGGGAAAGTAGAAGCTTGAAGCATGGGGAGCTGAACCTAATCATGGGGAATCGAAAGATCACGCTTGTGAAGAAAGTCGGAAGGTTCCAGCTCGTGCTTAGATCAGGAGTAGAGATTAGCTTAAATAATTGCTGTTATTCACCCGATATGAATCGGAACATCATTTCTTTGTTTGCCTTGTATAAGGATGGATACAATTTCAGCTTTTATAATAATAATGGAAGTATTTTGGTTTATTTGAATGATGTTTTTATATTCAAAGCTTGTCCTTATAATGACATATATGAAACTGTTGAGTGTGATAACAACCTATTATTTAATATTGATTCTAACGAAATTGATAAGTCCAAATTGTGGCACTGTCGCCTTGGGCACATTAACAAGAAACGCATCGCCCAACTCCAAAAGGATGGAGTGTTGGAATCATTCGACCTAAAATCGTATGATGTATGCGAATCCTGTTTACTGGGCAAGATGACAAAATCACCATTCACAGGAACGTGTGAAAGAGGTGAAGGACTATTGGATTTGGTCCACACAGATGTATGTGGGCCATTTCGATGTGCTACAAAAGGGGAAAATCGGTACTATGTCACCTTTACAGATGACTATAGTAGATTTGGATATGTTTATTTAATTAAACATAAGTCCGACACTTTTGAGACATTCAAAAGATATCAAAGTGAAGTAGAGATTCAACTGGGCAGAAAGATAAAGGTTCTCCGCTCCGACAGGGGAGGAGAGTACCTTAGTATCGAGTTTCTCGATCATCTTAGAAGCTGTGGAATAGTTTCCCAGTTAACACCTCCTAAAACACCACAGCTCAACGGAGTTGCGGAGAGGAGAAACAGGACCTTGTTAGACATGGTCCGATCTATGATGAGTCGAGCAACACTTCCAGTAAGGTTATGGGGTTATGCATTAGAAACTGCGGCACATATTCTAAATCTAGTACCCACCAAGAAATTTTCAAAGACACCTTACGAGATGTGAAAGGGAAAATGTCCTTCCCTTGGTCACATCAAGATCTGGGGTTGTGAAGTCTTCGTTGGACGAGAGACCTCTGACAAACTCAGTCAAAGATCTGAAAAGTGTCTATTCGTCGGTTACCTACAAGAGTCATTTGGATATCTATTTTACAAACCACATGAAAACGTAGTGTTTGTATCTCGAAGAGGACTGTTCCTCGAGAAGGAGATAATATCAAAAGAGGACAGTGGGAGTAAGATCGATCTTGATGAGATTCAAGATACTACCGATGAAGAACCAACTGCAAACACTGATCATCAACATGAGGCTGAGCTGCCTGTTGAACCCAATGACATATCCTTACCTTTGCGCAGATCCGGTAGAGTTAGCAATCCTCCTGAGTTCTACTATGGTTTCCATATTGAACAGGATGATATGATTAGTGATAGTACACTAGTCGACTTAGATGAACCAGCTAACTACCGGGAAGCGATGGCAGGCCCTGAGGCAGCCAAATGGAAGGAAGCTATGGATAGCGAGATTGAATCCATGTATGGCAACCAAGTTTGGAACTTGGTTGATCCCACACCCGGTCTAAAGATGGTGGGTTGTAAGTGGATATTCAACAAGAAAACGGATATGAACGGGAAAGTACACACTTACAAAGCTAGGCTGGTGGCAAAGGGCTATACTCAAACCTACGGGATTGACTATGAGGAAACCTTTTCACCGGTAGCTAAGATTAAATCCATAAGGATAGTTCTGGCCATAGCTGCGTTTCATGACTATGAAATCTGGCAGATGGATGTCAAAACCGCTTTCCTTAACGGGAAATTGACAGAGGATGTGTTTATGACACAACCTGAAGGTTTTATAGACACCAAGTATCCTAAGAAAGTGTGTAAGCTTCAGAAGTCCATTTATGGACTTAAGCAAGCTTCTCGAAGCTGGAATCTTTGCTTTCATGAGAAAATCACAGAGTTTGGATTTTCTAGAAGCGAAGATGAGTCGTGCATATATGTCAAGGTCAGTGGGAGCACTGTAGTCTTCCTGGTATTATATGTCGATGACATATTACTTATAGGAAACGACATCCCAACATTACAGAGTGTAAAAGATTGGTTGGGAAGATGTTTCGCTATGAAGGATCTAGGAGATGCAGCATTTATTCTAGGTATAAAGATTAGTAAAGACATGAGCCCGAAGACACAGAAGGAACGAGACAGAATGAGTCGAGTTCCATATGCTTCGGCCATAGGATCTATAATGTATGCCATGACATGTACGAGGCCTGATGTCTCATTTGCTTTAAGCATGGTGAGTCGACATCAGCAAGACCCTGGTGAAGGTCATTGGACGGCGGTCAAGAATATTCTTAAGTATTTAAGAAATACTAAAGACAGGTTCTTGGTTTACGGTGGACAAGATGAACTCAAAGTAACCGTTTATTGCGATGCGAGTTTCCAAACGGATAGAGATGACTGTCGATCACAATCTGGTTGGGTGTTCTTATTGAACGGGGGAGCCGTGACGTGGAAGAGTTCGAAGCAGGAAATCGTGGCAGACTCTACCTGCGAGTCAGAATATATTGCGGCCTCAGAAGCCTCAAAGGAAGCCATCTGGTTGAAGAATTTCATTGGAGATCTTGGAGTTGTCCCAACGGTTCAAGACCCCATCGAAATATTCTGCGACAACGAAAGTGCTGTTTCGTTGACTAAAGAACCCAAGGATCATGGAAAGTCCAAGCATATTGATCGGAATTACCACTTTGTTCGTAGCAAGGTTGAAGAAGGACATGTGATTGTGAAAAGAGTGCGATCAGAGGAGAATCCAGCTGATCCGTTCACAAAGCCAATTTCTCAATCGAAACACTGTAGTCATGCTGTTAGCATAGGATTACAAGATAAGGTAAAGTTTAGTAGTTAGTTTTGAATTTGAAACATTGTAACAATGATTTGAAATTGTAATGGATTTGGTGATTAAATAATGGAGATTTATTTATTTGCAAAGTGCTGCCATCTTCTATTAATTTATCGTTGTGTTTCCTTTTGCATGTTTAGAACCAACTCCCAGAGTAATTAATTTTATTCAAATACCTCAGTCGTTCGTACTACCGGGAGTTAGTATTGAATAAAGACTGTCATGGAATGTTAGTAGACTGTCAAGAGTTTGACATAACATAGAGATTGCTGCAACATTCATGGGTACTTAATGGAGATTTAAGTATAGGGCACTCGCACTTGGAAAGATACTTCATGGATCAAATCATAAGTATTTCCAAGATGATAATATCCTCTATTCTTCAGACGGAGATACATTGAAGTTGCGGTTTTCTAGTCCGTCATACCTTAGTGCATTCAAACGCTGTGCGTAACTGCCAGTTATAACGGATGTATCTAGTTACGATGTTATTAGTTAGCTAGCGCTGTGTATGCGAAGTTTATTCGTTCCTTTTGCCTATATGGAAAAGCGATATCTATGGGCCCTCTGATGATTAAACGTTGACTCTAGAGTGTCGGGCCCGACCGAGACAAAATTGAAGTGTTCAATTAATAAGTCTCATATAGTCATATAAATCGGAAATCAGAAACATAAATTTGAAACCAAAGATTGATTATAATCCATGTCTTAGTTTCATACGATATCAGAGAACGAAGGAATAGTTGATCCCTTATCTAAAGGATTAACTCTGATATGATTCAGAGTTCGGCAGCTGTATCGAGTAGCTAGGAAGGCTGGTAATAGAATGTGTTTAGATAAATAGTTGCCAACTTGTACAAGTGGGAGACTGTTGGAATTAGTGTCCAAGTCACAATTATTTGTAAACATATTGTTATTAGGCTGGATCCCTTTTGGGTGCATGCAATGAATTGTAAAGAGAAGATGATTAACTTAAATATATAATGTTAATTAGTTTGTTAATTTCTTATGTTAATTAGAAACTAAACAATTGATTATATTTGATTAATGGGTTAGTTTGTTAATTTATTAATAGTTAATTAATTAACCGGAAGCTAATAGAATTAATTGAGGAAGTACAAGGGCTAAACTGCAATTAGTTGATAGTCAGAAGGGCACCCCCTAAACCCTAATAGGGGGGGCTAGCCACCAATCCATCCCACATGGATTTGGGATCACAAATTTGTAGGTTTCTAAAACCTATAAATAGGCAGCCCCTGCCTGCTTCATTCCTCGTTCATTCAATTCTAAGTTCTCTAACAATCACGAGGGATACCAGTTTTGGGACTCTGAGATCTGAGCTTAGAAAAGTTATAATTATCTTTTCTTTTGTTCATTGGGTGTGAACAACAAGAGGCGATCTTGCTTTAGACGCTTGTTACTCGATTCAGAGGCTGTTCGTGCAATCGTTCTTCGTGGAGAAAATTGTGAATTTTCTCAAGGTTTGTTTTTCTCATTCATCTCTTTATTTTAATAATTAGTTGCTTAGCTAGTTTGGTTAGATCCTTAAGGTTTTATATTCTTGCATAGTTAGGTTATTTAATTTTCCGCAAAGTTTTAATTTAACCTAGCAAGGGTATAGGAAACCCAACAGGACCTAGTGACGCAAGCACTTAACCCCACTAGCTACTTAGTTGCTTCTAAGAAAGCTACTATTTTATTTATCACATAGACATACCACATAATCTATCAATTTCTCGTTTACAGTTAATTGATATTGCAACAGAAAGACATCCGCTCCGGTCTCTAAACTTCATTTGTTTGCACATTGTGTTTAGAGCCTATTGATTTTACAATTTATAGGACACTTATTGAGTCATGTCTGTGTGAAAATTAATGTTTGTATATTGTGACAAAGTCGGAACAACTATAGTGATACTTTATTAAAAGTATATCACAACGATTAGTTGGAATTCCTATCAGTGTCAACATCAACCCAACGTTAAACGTAGGTCAAGTAGTTCATAACTATCGTGTTAACAGGCAACCTAAGTGGTCCTAGTTTTTATTTTCCCTATTAGTTTTATGTATTGTCACAAATTGAAAAGCATAATGGCTATTTGTGATGATGAAGAGCATATATTCATATTTCGAGGGAAATTAAGCATCTTGCGAAGGATATTTGGGAGGTTTATATGATACTCAAGATTCTCTTAATCATCATGAAGGGGATAATAAGTCTATGAGTTAAGGGGGAGAATACAAAAGGATAGAGATAACTGAAGAAATCAAGGAGAGAAAGATAGTTTCAACCAGAAAGAAAGCTAATCTGAAGAAAATTAGTGTTTGGTTGAATAGACATGGACCCGGTGAAATTGAATTCTTCGTGAAGATGCGGAGTACCAACGGCTAGATGGTAAGTTATCAAGGGGAGAGAACAAATTTAAAGTGGAAGAGATTAAAGAAAGCCAATGTTTAGAAGTTTAAAAGCTTTGAGTGATATCAAGACTAAACCTTAAATAAGAAATCATTCTACGATCTATTTGAAGCTTGTTTCAAAGTGAAGTATCTTCTGATCCTCATTGTGACAAATTTCATTGCTAGAATCGACTAAAGATTCTTATCAAAGTTGAAGATGAGTTCCACCTCAGTTGAATGTTTTCGCATTTGAGAAATCTTCGAAATCTGTAATTGAAAGAGAAAATCATTCAAAAGGTAGAATATTAGAAGATCAAGCTTATATTAAAGAAACCAGACCTGATCACAAAGGGGGGAGATTGTTAGACTTTATTAATTGTAATCAAGTCTGGGGGTTTAACTGTATTTATTTAATAGTTAATAGGCTATTTATGTACGGGCTTTAAGAATTTAACCCATGGGCTTAGGCCATATAAAGGGTTAATTAGGTTTAGTGTGAATAATTAAAGGTGTTTTAGAGTGTGTATCCGTTTGCATAGAGAGAAAGAAAACCTTTGTTCTTCGTGTTATTCGTTCAATGTTTATAATATTCGGCTATTGGTATTATTTCTCATTCATAATATTTATTATATATTATTTTACTAGTCCGAAGTTCAGATGGACGTCTAATCCAAAGTTCGGATGGAGTCTAATATGTAACACTTAGAATATTTCATAGAAGTGATAAAATCTTTTTGTGTTTTCAGACTTTTTCATATATAAACTGATAATATCAAATTCAACATATATTCAAGATAAAAGACACAAAACAATGAATTCAACAATAGCCGAATGCTTTGATTTCACGGGAGAGTTTACTAAACATGAGAAATGGAAATTATGAATTCTTACATTTCAAGCCCTTGGAAAATCTATTTATACTATCACATACTTTCTAGAAATTACAATTCAGTCCCTAGACCTTAAAATCATAAACAAAGACTCAACAATCTCCATCTTTTATGATTTAAAAGTCTAGTAGCCCTCCTTGTAACCCAAGTTCTTTTCAAACCTTCTTATCACACATTGACTACTAAGGTGAACTTCTAGTTTAGGTGCAAACTCAACCATCATTAATCTCTCATTAGGCGTCATAACATCTTTTGCTCGTTTTGTTTGTCTTCATTAAGAATCCTTTTCAATGATATCAATACTATTTTAAGGGTTCCATCTAAATACTTGTTCAGCTCAGATATCCTCTTAGTCTTCTTTTGCTGATCTTTATTCTTATAAATTATGCAAATGACATCTTCACAAAACCACTTGAAATTCTCTGCACATTTAACCTCTTAGCCTTCTTATGTTGATCTCTATATAGTCTCACACATTCAACCTCACTATCTGCATACTATAGTATTGATTTAGGAATTGGTAAGACGTTAGCATTTGGATAATCTCTTTTACTGTAAAGGCTCATTATCACATCATCTGTGATTTTTTGTGAATTAGACCTTTTAGGTATATTATCATTTGCCCTCAAGATCCCTCTTATCAATATTTGAATAAATCTCAGGAGAGGTACAAATCTTCTGGCTCTATTAGTAGCCTTTCCTAACAATACCTATTTTAGGTCTTCCCAAATGCATTAAGCATGATCACAGTGATTGTTGAACGCCACTCCATTAAAGATTCGGAGTGCGTGAATGCTCCCATTTGTCAATACCAGAATATTTGGAGGTCATACACCTATTTAGGATGCAAAATAGGGTATACCATTCACAATTCATACCGTTTCTTTGGAACGAGGATATGTTGTGCAATGGTCGTGTATATCAAAGGCCGATGAAATCCCGACAAATCTATTCCTCAGTTACAAAATCTTCATCGTCAACTAAATCAGGAAAGTTTTTCTTGTCTCTCTTCTTCGGTAAGAATAGATCGTGTCTTAGTCTAGCCAGGGTGATTTTGCACTTATATTGAGCGATGGTGATCTTGAAGTGATGATCACCAGCGTCAGGAACAAACTAGTTGAATACCCGTGCGTTGCTCGGGTGTCATGTTTTAAAATTAATATTTATTAATTAAATAACGACATCAATAAAAATATATTTTATTTAAACTATACAGTATTTGTAAACAAAAATTACCTATTTTCATAGTGAATATTACCACACAAAACTATATAATATGTGTACCAATATGTCTATATATATTTGTTGGTTTATTAAAGGATTTACACAAATTTATTTATTAACAATATCAATGGTTTATAAAGAATAAACATATACAATAAAATCAGATCTATATATACTATATTATGTGTATACAAGTTATTGAACATCCGTGTGTTGCTGCGGGGTCTAAAATATTAATTACAAAAATAAATATAAAAACAAATAAAAAAATACTTTTCAAACAATCCAAACAACGAAATACAACTGAATCAACAACGAAGAATGAAATTGGATAGCCGATATACATTCCAGAAGCAAAACAAATGATACTGTTAGTCGGTTCTTATCATTGGTTTCTAGATTTTGCAATGCTAAAATTACAAACAATGTCGTATTAAATCGGATCGGAACCAGAATAATTAATCAAATATTCATAACCATAATTTGAAAATTTGACATTGATTATGTTTAATCGTCAATTTAATTAGTTGGTTTTACGGTCAAATCAATTATATTTTAACGGTAATGTCTCTAATACATCGATTAGATTTTGCAACGTTATAATAATAATGTTCAATGCTATACATGATCATAATTAATAATAAATCTAAATTTTAAATAGTTACATTTTAATTATAAAAATAAATTCTTTAGAATTTTGTATCGTGCATCCAAATAATAAAGTTTTTTTTAACATAATAATTTCAAAAGACAACTACAAACATATGTATAATTAAAATAATAATTTCAAGTATGTAAGAAAATGTTGTAATAATAAATGTTAAAAGAGAACTAAATGAGAATTTATAAAAATAAACGGGCTAAATAAAAGATAACACTAGGATAGGGTTTATTATAAAATTTTAAAATTAAAATTAAAAAAAAAAAAGAAAAATGGTGGAGATGATATGGTAAATGTATATATAATATAATTTCTACATTTATTTAGTGGGTTTATTGGCGGGTTGGGTTGGATTCAAGACTCGATTTTCTTTTCTTTTCCTTTTGGATTCAAGACTCGATATTCTTTTCTTTTCCTTTTCTCCTCCCTTTTCTCGGGCACAAACTCATGCACACAACTCACTCACACACACACACACACACACACACACACACACACACACACACACACTCTCTCTCTCTCTCTCTCTCTCTCTCTCTCTCTCTCTCTCTCCATGCTCACCGATCGGCCGTCGACCATCGCCGCCATCACTCACCGGCAACCGACCCTCCTGACTCTCCGTCTCCCTCTCGCTCTGCCTCATCCCCATTCTGACTCCTCGCCCTCGTAATCAACTGCAGCGGCCTAACCCTAATGCCGCCACCGTCACAACTCCATCGCCGCCACCGCTCTGCCTCACAGGTTACACACACTCTCACTCTCCCTCGGTGCTCACCTCAAATTACCCCCTCACTCACTCTCTCGACTGCTGCCACTCTCGGATCTTTCTCGGCTACTGCAACCAGGGCCATTGCGCCAAACCCTAGTTTCCAGGTTTGTTCTCTCTTATTTTTCCGTTAATATTATCGTTAGGTGACAAGGTCTCGATTTCTTTCTCATTTCGCAAATTATAACGACACAATAACAATTAATAATAGAAACATGAAGTATAGAACGGTTTTGGTACCTTGATCTGAACGAAACCGTGAACAATTATTTGATTGCTACTGCTTTTCTCGAAGTACACTCGAACGGACAACTAGGGTATTGTTGCTGATTTCTTGTCTAAGCCACTCTAATTTGTTATTTAAGCATATGTATGGCACATTTTGTTGCTTCTCGTGTGTTTTAATTTGTTGGTTATTCTAAACATTTTTTTAGTTTTGATGCTAGTTTTTATACTATTTTCATGTGAAATAGATATATACATTTTTGATTTCGTTTTAAATGAAATTCTACACCTCGTTTTAAAATTTTTCGCTTGAGTTCATTTATTAATTTCTAGATGTGTGTTTTATGTATGGGTTTCTCAGTTTGCTATGTTTTAAAAGCGTTGTGGGTTCATTTATCTAATTTTTGTGAAATCGTTTGTGTTCAATATGAACTTAAATTGACAAATCTGTGACAATTTGGTGTCTAAACCACATAGCATTTAATACCAACTTGAAGCTGTCCAAGTGCTGAATTTTCCTTGCATCATCCAAATGCTGAAAACCCCTTTTGAATCTTCAATGGCCTCGAGTTCATGAATGTCATGTTGCATGTTAACACAATTTGAGTTTCTTTTGGGATTGTCATTCAATTATATCAGTCTTATAATTCTTATTGCTTTTATTGTTCAGTAAAATTGTACTTAGAGTTTCATTCCCTTTTGCAATTTGCGATACACAAGTGGGTTCTCAACCAAACATATTAGTAGTTTGTCCCATTTTACGCATACTTATTATCTATTTAAGGATAAAACTCTTCAAGTTTAGAAAACATGAGTTGTAATGAATTGTAAGTTTTCTTAAGAATTTTTATTGATTTTATTCATATACATACATACATACATACATGTGTGTGTGTTTAATGAAGTTAATAGTATGTGTGATACATACTATTAAAATATTATATTATTCTATTTATGTTAGGCACAAAAAGGCCTCAATCAAACCTGCTCTACATCTTAGGGGGAGATTTTTAATCAAACCTGTTTGATGCACTTGAAGGTATAATTTAAGGCCTGTTTATGCCTTATTGAAACCTTCAAAGTGATTTGCAATATCAGCCCAAAGCTGTTTACCCTGTTGCATTCGTTGCAACAAAGGCAGATTGTCCAAGTTGTTCTGTCTGCTGAACAGGCTGGACATAAACTGTCTACGCTGCTCTGTTCTGTTGAGCAGTTTGGACAGATTCTAAGTGTTCTGTTCTTTGTGAACAGAACCTGTTCTTTGTGAACAGGATAAACACTTTATGGAATGTTTTTCCAAGTCCTCATGTATTGTTTTTGGCTACAAGATCAGTTTACAAGTCGAAGACAAAGTGGAAAACAGAAACTGCACAGCCTGCCTACGCTGTTCGTTACATGAAGACAAACGGATATCTGAAGAGGATGACAGACCTTTTCTTATATGAAAATGGCCTTAGCAAAAGAAGAAAGATGAAAAGTTGACATTGATTTTTTGGTTAAAGCCTTATGCTTGTTGATTTAAAAGTTGCTGTTGAGAAGCACAATGTTTTACTGTCTGAAATCTCTAAACTTAAAAATGATCTTGACACAAAATCCAGTAAACTGGACAGCTTCCATAAGTTGGAAATTGAGCTTGATGAATTAAAACACATCAACTCCATTTTACTAGAAGAAAAGAGAGAGACAGATGTAAAACATGCAAAACTTCAAAAGATAGTTGATTCTTGGTGCCAATCTGCACAAAAAGTCAGCCATTATATCAGTCAACAGATCCCTGCACAAATCCAAGCCTATCTTGGAGGGGATCTTGACAAAGCAGCTTCTATTGTTGAGATTAATAATCTGAAAGATGATTTATCCACTCTTGGTGAGCTTCCCAGCACTTTCATCCAGAAAGTAAATGGTAAGCTAGTCTCAACAAACAGGTTTGTCAGGCCTCAAAATACTGACAGCTTGTGTGAAAAAGCCCCAAAAGCTGATGATGGAATGTGTTCTTCATCAAATCAGCCTGCTAAGTGCTCTGCTAATTCACGCAAGAATAAGAAAGGAAAACATGCTCAAACTGCAGCCATGGACACTTAACCTGTTCACAAAACAGGCTCTGGGTCCAAAGCTGACGGTAAGGGACCTGTTAATCCTTTTTATGCTAAACATTTTGAGAAAAAGTTTTCAAAAGGTAAGCAACCTGCATTCAACAGGGGTAAGTCTCATGTTGAAAGCAAATCTGCTGTGGTTTCAAATAAGTTTTTAAATCATAGTGGAAAATTGGTTATAAATGAAGGTAAGTCTTTCAGGACCAAAAGCAGTGATCATGTTGATAGGCAACATCAATCACATCTCAGTAAGGGCAAAGGCAAAGCCATTTCTCAACCTGAGAAATCTGGGAATAAGTTTTCCAAACCTGTGGAAGGTCAAAAACCAATCAAGCTTCCTGTATTTGACATCTGTCCTCCCAAAAAGAGGAAAGAAGAAACAGGCAAAGCTGTTGCTATTGTGCCTTTCACCCAAACTGTTGATTCATCTAAGAATAGTAATAAGTTTGCCAAACCTGCTGACAGAATCAACAAAAACAATTCAGAATATGTTTCTGAAAGTTCTTCTTCCAAAAAGGCTAAAAAGAGAAAATGCTATAAATGTGGGAAGAAGACACACATGGCCAAAGACTGTCCTGAAACTGAGGACATGAGAACTGTTGACTCAGCTAGTTCCATCATTACTAAAACAAGCAGTGTTGGAAGTAACTTAGTCAATGAGAGTGGTATCCAAACTGATACCATGCAAATAGGAAATATTAGTGTGGATATCACCATCCCAGGTTTGGTACTTGGACAGTGGCTGCTCAGGACACATGACAGGTTGCAAGGACCTGCTGAGTGATCTCAGGCCTGGAAAAGGGCCAAAAGTGACCTTTGGTGACAATGTACAGGGATCCACAGAAGGATATGGAACTCTTCAAGCTGGTGCTGCAGTGTTCAAAAGGGTAGCCTATGTGGTTGGGCTGAAACATAATCTTGTTAGCATAAGTCAACTGTGTGATGCTGGCTACAAGGTTAACTTTGATGAGCACCTGGGTTACATATTGGATCCCCAAGGTAAAGTTGTGCTGTGTGCTCAACGAAAGAAAGGTGTATATGTTGTGGACATGAAATCTGTTGATTCCACAACTGAAACCTGCTTTCTCACAAGAACCAATGCAAACCTGAACTGGTTATGGCACAAAAGGCTGTCACACCTGAACTTCAAGAATATCAACAAACTCTGTAAGAAAGAGTTGGTAACAGGTTTGCCTTTTATAACTTTTGTTAAGGATAAACTCTGCACAACTTGTGAAAAAGGCAAGCAGAGAAAATCATCTTTTAAATCCAAGCATAATTTTTCTATTGATACTCCTCTCTTCTTAATCCACATGGACTTGTTTGGACCAATCAGTGTCCCAAGTCCAGGAGGAAGAAGATACACTCTAGTAATGGTTGATGAGTTGGTTTTACGGTCAAATCAATTATATTTTAACGGTAGTGTCTCTAATACATCAATTAGATTTTGCAACGTTATAATATTAATGTTCAATGCTATACATGATCATAATTAATAATAAATCTAAATTTTAAAGAGTTACATTTTAATTATAAAATAAATTCTTTAGAATTTTGTATCGTGCATCCAAATAATAAAGTTTTTTTTAACATAATAATTTCAAAAGACAACTACAAACATATGTATAATTAAAATCATAATTTCAAGTATGTAAGAAAATGTTGTAATGATAAATGTTAAAAGAGAACTAAATGAGAATTTATAAAAATAAACGGGCTAAATAAAAGATAACACTAGGATAGGGTTTATTATAAAATTTTAAAATTAAAATTAAAAAAAAAAGAAAAATGGTGGAGATGATATAGTAAATGTATATATAATATAATTTCTACATTTATTTAGTGGGTTTATTGGCGGGTTGGGTTGGATTCAAGACTCGATTTTCTTTTCTTTTCCTTTTCTCCTCCCTTTTCTCGGGCACAAACTCATGCACACAACTCACACACACACACACACACACACACACACACACACACACACTCTCTCTCTCTCTCTCTCTCTCTCTCTCTCTCTCTCTCTCTCCATGCTCACCGATCGGCCATCGACCATCGCCGCCATCACTCACCGGCAACCGACCCTCCTGACTCTCCGTCTCCCTCTCGCTCTGCCTCATCCCCATTCTGACTCCTCGCCCTCGCAATCAACTGTAGCGGCCTAACCCTAATGCCGCCACCGTCATAACTCCATCGCCGCCACCGCTCTGCCTCACAGGTTACACACACTCTCACTCTCCCTCGGTGCTCACCTCAAATTACCCCCTCACTCACTCTCTCGACTGCTGCCACTCTCGGATCTTTCTCGGCTACTGCAACCAGGGCCATTGCGCCAAACCCTAGTTTCCAGGTTTGTTCTCTCTTATTTTTCCGTTAATATTATCGTTAGGTGACAAGGTCTCGATTTCTTTCTCATTTCGCAAATTATAACGACACAATAACAATTAATAATAGAAACATGAAGTATAGAACGGTTTTGGTACCTTGATCTGAACGAAACCGTGAACAATTATTTGATTGCTACTGCTTTTCTCGAAGTACACTCGAACGGACAACTAGGGTATTGTTGCTGATTTCTTGTCTAAGCCACTCTAATTTGTTATTTAAGCATATGTATGGCACATTTTGTTGCTTCTCGTGTGTTTTAATTTGTTGGTTATTCTAAACATTTTTTTTAGTTTTGATGCTAGTTTTTATACTATTTTCATGTGAAATAGATATATACATTTTTGATTTCGTTTTAAATGAAATTCTACACCTCGTTTTAAAATTTTTCGCTTGAGTTCATTTATTAATTTCTAGATGTGTGTTTTATGTATGGGTTTCTCAGTTTGCTATGTTTTAAAAGCGTTGTGGGTTCATTTATCTAATTTTTGTGAAATCGTTTGTGTTCAATATGAACTTAAATTGACAAATCTGTGACAATTTGGTGTCTAAACCACATAGCATTTAATACCAACTTGAAGCTGTCCAAGTGCTGAATTTTCCTTGCATCATCCAAATGCTGAAAACCCCTTTTGAATCTTCAATGGCCTCGAGTTCATGAATGTCATGTTGCATGTTAACACAATTTGAGTTTCTTTTGGGATTGTCATTCAATTATATCAGTCTTATAATTCTTATTGCTTTTATTGTTCAGTAAAATTGTACTTAGAGTTTCATTCCCTTTTGCAATTTGCGATACACAAGTGGGTTCTCAACCAAACATATTAGTAGTTTGTCCCATTTTACGCATACTTATTATCTATTTAAGGATAAAACTCTTCAAGTTTAGAAAACATGAGTTGTAATGAATTGTAAGTTTTCTTAAGAATTTTTATTGATTTTATTCATATACATACATACATACATACATGTGTGTGTGTTTAATGAAGTTAATAGTAGGTGTCATACATACTATTAAAATATTATATTATTCTATTTATGTTAGGCACAAAAAGGCCTCAATCAAACCTGCTCTACATCTTAGGGGGAGATTTTTAATCAAACCTGTTTGATGCACTTGAAGGTATAATTTAAGGCCTGTTTATGCCTTATTGAAACCTTCAAAGTGATTTGCAATATCAGCCCAAAGCTGTTTACCCTGTTGCATTCGTTGCAACAAAGGCAGATTGTCCAAGTTGTTCTGTCTGCTGAACAGGCTGGACATAAACTGTCTACGCTGCTCTGTTCTGTTGAGCAGTTTGGACAGATTCTAAGTATTCTGTTCTTTGTGAACAGAACCTGTTCTTTGTGAACAGGCTAAACACTTTATGGAATGTTTTTCCAAGTCCTCATGTATTGTTTTTGGCTACAAGATCAGTTTACAAGTCGAAGACAAAGTGGAAAACAGAAACTGCACAGCCTGCCTACGCTGTTCTGTTACATGAAGACAAACGGATATCTGAAGAGGATGACAGACCTTTTCTTATATCAAAATGGCCTTAGCAAAAGAAGAAAGATGAAAAGTTGACATTCTTTTTTTGGTTAAAGCCTTATGCTTGTTGATTTAAAAGTTGCTGTTGAGAAGCACAATGTTTTACTATCTGAAATCTCTAAACTTAAAAATGATCTTGACACAAAATCCAGTAAACTGGACAGCTTCCATAAGTTGGAAATTGAGCTTGATGAATTAAAACACATCAACTCCATTTTACTAGAAGAAAAGAGAGAGACAGATGTAAAACATGCAAAACTTCAAAAGATAGTTGATTCTTGGTGCCAATCTGCACAAAAAGTCAGCCATTATATCAGTCAACAGATCCCTGCACAAATCCAAGCCTATCTTGGAGGGGATCTTGACAAAGCAGCTTCTATTGTTAAGATTAATAATCTGAAAGATGACTTATCCACTCTTGGTGAGCTTCCCAGCACTTTCATCCAGAAAGTAAATGGTAAGCTACTCTCAACAAACAGGTTTGTCAGGCCTCAAAATACTGACAGCTTGTATGAAAAAGCCCCAAAAGCTGATGATGGAATGTGTTCTTCATCAAATCAGCCTGCTAAGTGCTCTGCTAATTCACGCAAGAAGAAGAAAGGAAAACATGCTCACACTGCAGCCATGGACACTTAACCTGTTGACAAAACAGGCTCTGGGTCCAAAGCTGACGGTAATGGACCTGTTAATCCTTTTTATGCTAAACATTTTGAGAAAAAGTTTTCAAAAGGTAAGCAGCCTGCATTCAACAGGGGTAAGTCTCATGTTGAAAGCAAATCTGCTGTGGTTTCAAATAAGTTTTTAAATCATAGTGGAAAATTGGTTATAAATGAAGGTAAGTCTTTCAGGACCAAATGCAGTGATCATGTTGATAGGCAACATCAATCACATCTCAGTAAGGGCAAAGGCAAAGCCATTTCTCAACCTGAGAAATCTGGGAATAAGTTTTCCAAACCTGTGGAAGGTCAAAAACCAATCAAGCTTCCTGTATTTGACATCTGTCCTCCCAAAAAGAGGAAAGAAGAAACAGGCAAAGCTGTTGCTATTGTGCCTTTCACCCAAACTGTTGATTCATCTAAGAATAGTAATAAGTTTGCTAAACCTGCTGACAGAATCAACAAAAACAATTCAGAATATGTTTCTGAAAGTTCTTCTTCCAAAAAGGCTAAAAAGAGAAAATGCTATAAATGTGGGAAGAAGACACACATGGCCAAAGACTGTCCTGAAACTGAGGACATGAGAACTGTTGACTCAGCTAGTTCCATCATTACTAAAACAAGCAGTGTTGGAAGTAACTTAGTCAATGTGAGTGGTATCTGAACTGATACCATGCAAATAGGAAATATTAGTGTGGATATCACCATCCCAGGTTTGGTACTTGGACAGTGGCTGCTCAGGACACATGACAGGTTGCAAGGACCTGCTGAGTGATCTCAGGCCTGAAAAAGGGCCAAAATTCACCTTTGGTGACAATGTACAGGGATCCACAGAAGGATATGGAACTCTTCAAGCTGGTGCTTCAGTGTTCAAAAGGGTAGCCTATGTGGTTGGGCTGAAACATAATCTTGTTAGCATAAGTCAATTGTGTGATGCTGGCTACAAGGTTAACTTTGATGAGCACCTGGGTTACATATTGGATCCCCAAGGTAAAGTTGTGCTGTGTGCTCAACGAAAGAAAGGTGTATATGTTGTGGACATGAAATCTGCTGATTCCACAACTGAAACCTGCTTTCTCACAAGAACCAATGCAAACCTGAACTGGTTATGGCACAAAAGGCTGTCATACCTGAACTTCAAGAATATCAACAAACTCTGTAAGAAAGAGTTGGTAACAGGTTTGCCTTTTATAACTTTTGTTAAGGATAAACTCTGCACAACTTGTGAAAAAGGCAAGCAGAGAAAATCATCTTTTAAATCCAAGCATAATTTTTCTATTGAAACTCCTCTCTTCTTAATCCACATGGACTTGTTTGGACCAATCAGTGTCCCAAGTCTAGGAGGAAGAAGATACACTCTAGTAATGGTTGATGAGTTCTCCAGGTTTCCATGGGTGATCTTTCTGAAGAGTAAAAGAGAGTCTGCTAGAGAAATCATTGGATTTATCAAGAAGATGGAAATGCTAAACTCTGCTCAAGTAAAGCAGCTTAGAAGTGATCATGGTATTGAGTTCTGAAACAGTACTCTTGAGGAGTTCTGTGAAGAAAGAGGGATCTCACAAAACTTTTCAGCAGTAAGAACTCCACAACAAAATGGAGTTGCTCAAAGGAGAAACAGAACCCTCATTGAAGCTGCTAGAACCATGCTGTGTGCATCTGGTTTACCTTCATCATTCTAGTCTGAAGCTGTCAACACTGCCTGCTTCACCCAAAACAGATCCTTAGTGGTGAAAAGGTTCAACAAGACTCCCTATGAGCTGCTGAAAGGGAGGAGGCCAAACATTAGCTACTTCTATGTGTTTGGATGTCCCTGCTTCATTCTTAATCAAAGGGACCAACTGGCAAAGTTTGAACCCAAAGCTGATGAATGTGTGTTTGTTGGATATTCTGCTATCTCCAAAGCCTATAGAGTATACAACAACAAGAGAAAGGTGATAGATGAATCTATCAATGTCACCTTTGAAGAGTCTAGGAGTGCCTCCACCAAAGCTGTTCCTGAATCAGTTTCAGGAGAATTCAGCTTTGATGATCTCATGTATTTTAACAGTGAAGAGAAGGACTCAAAAGCTTCCACTACATCCAGAGTGGAACTTGCTAACCATGATGGGCATGATGATGATTATGCTGATACACCCTGTGTGAATAAGTGTACTGACTTAACTACAACTTCATGTCCTGAACCAATCAATGCTGATTTTCCTGGATCCTCTGCTGATATGTTCAACAATGCAGAGTCATGCTCAACAAGTGAACAGGCTCAAGATATCAGTGTGTCTGAAAATCTTTAGAGCTGCTCAACAGGACCTGTTAAAGATGAAAACAACTCAGGAGAATCCTCATTGAAACAAGATCCTAAGTGGATCAGGTGTCACCCCAATGATCAAATAATTGGTGACATCAACAAAGGGGTGCAAACAAGATGGGACAGCTTTGGGAACTTCTGTATGTTCTCTAGCTTTGTGTCCCTGATGGAGCCAAAGAAAGTGGATGAAGCACTTAAAAATGCCAATTGGATCACTGCCATGCAAGAAGAACTCAATCAATTTGAGAGAAACAAAGTATGGAAGCTGGTCCCTGCTCCTAAAGGAAAAACTATAATTGGCACCAAATGGGTTTTCAGGAACAAGATGGATGAGCAAGGTCATGTCATTAGAAATAAGGCAAGACTAGTTGCTCAAGGCTATAGATAGGAGGAAGGTATAGACTATGATGAAACATTTGCTCCTGTGGCCAGGTTAGAAGCAATTCCTTTGTTTCTAGCCTACGCTGCTCATAAGAGCATTAAGGTATTTCAAATGGATGTGAAGAGTGCGTTTTTGAATGGTAAGCTGCAAGAAGAAGTCTATGTCAAGCAGCCTCCAGGTTTTGAAAATGAACATCATCCAGGTTTTGTCTATAAGTTGGACAAAGCTCTCTATGGTCTAAAACAAGCCCCTAGAGCCTGGTATGACACTCTTACTGATTTCCTTATGAGCAATGGTTATTCAAGAGGTAAAGTGGATACCACTTTGTTCATAAAGAAGGTGAAGTCTGATATTATGCTTGTTCAAATTTATGTGGATGACATAATATTTGGTTCTACTAATGAGCAGTTATGCAAGAATTTTTCACTATTCATGAAATCTAAGTATGAAATGAGTATGATGGGGGAACTAACTTTCTTTCTAGGATTACAGGTAACAAACCTCAAATGGAATATTTATAAATCAAAGAAAGTATACTTTAGATCTTTTGAAAAAGTTTAAATTTGATCAAAGTTCTCCTATCAAAACCCCAATGGCAACCAATGTAAAGTTGGATGCAGATGCCAGTGGCAAAGCTGTTTCAGTTCCAGCTTACAGAGGCATGATTGGGAGCTTACTGTATTTAACTGCTAGTAGACCTGATATTATGTTTGCTACCTGTTTATGTGCTAGGTTTCAAGATGATCCTTAAGAATCACATCTAGCTGCCGTGAAAAGAATCTTCAGATACCTTAAGGGTACACCAGGTTTAGGTCTTTGGTATCCCAAAGACTCAAGCCTTGAGCTAACAGGCTATTCAGTTTCTGATTTTGCAGGCTGCAGGCTAGATAGGAAAAGCACAACAGGTGGATGTCAACTCCTTGGTGGTAAGTTGATAAGTTAGTGTAGTAAGAAGCAGAACTCAGTTTCCACTTTTATTGCTGAAGCTGAATACATTGCTGCTAGAAGCTGCTGTGGGCAGATTCTATGGATGTAGCATCAGCTTGAACTATGGACTTGTATACAGGAAAACTCTTATTATGTGTGATAATACAAGTGCCATAGCTATCTCCAACAATCCAGTATTTCATTCCAGAACAAAGCATATTGAGGTCAGACATCACTTCATAAGGGATCACATCCAGAAAGGTAATGTGAATGTAAGTTTTATTTCCACAGATGAACAGCTTGCAGACATTTTTACCAAGCCTCTTGATGAAAACAAGTTTAATTATGTTGTCAGCAAGCTGGGCATGTTAAATAAAATTGACTAAGTGTCCTAAATGTTCTAAGTTATTATATGTCTCACACTGCTCAAGTTTCTCAGAATAGCTTATGCAGAACAGGCTATGCATGTTCTACACTTAGCCAAATTCTGAAAACTTGAACAGCTTGAGCATATAACAGGCTTGACAATAACAACTTTCAAGTCAAACCTGGTCTGATGATCAAACCCCTAACCTACTCACTCTCTCAATCTATCATACAAGACATTGTCTTGTAACCTGATCAGCTATTGAACACAACCTGTTCTCACATAGGTGAACAGGTTGAATGAACAGCTTGAAGAGTGAACAGCTTGAAGAGTGAACAGCTTGTGATGACCCTGCTCATCACAGGTTTGACAAACAGCTTAGAACATCAGTTTTAATTACCTTTCTTCATAATTAAGTTACTTAATTTTTGTTTTTATTTAACTTAATTACTGCGGAAATGTGTGTATACGTGTGTTAGTGAATAAAAAGGGCTCAAGTGGTCTGACAACCGTTCTGACATGGATAACCGTTTCGTTTTCCATTAACGAACATTTCAAATAAACCGCCCAAATGTTTCTCTCTCATACCCACTCACATTCAAATCCTATAAATACCCTCTACTGTTTCATCTTCGTCTTCCTCACTACTTACCTAAGAACTCGACTAAGTGTCCAGTACTACTACCTTCACTACTTCTCAAATGGCACACCGAAATAACCCCTTTCTACCAGTATTTGTTGGTGCTGATGTTCATAAACATTCCTTTGTCACCACAATGCCAACCCTGAAACCCACCAACTACCTTGCTAACCTAACCATCCCCAAAAATTATGTTGGGAAAGGCTACGAAGAAATGATGGAATTTCTGAAAGTTCACCCCCTGAACTATGCCATGACTGCCACTCCTGGTGTCCTGTACCAGGAAATGGTGTATGAGTTCTGGTACACCTGTGCCTACAACCCAGATACCAAAGTCATTAAGGGAACAATTCTCAATGGGACTCAAACCATTGAGATCACTACTGGTCTAATCAGGGAGGTCCTTCATCTTCCAGTTGCTGAATATGATCTGCCACAGGCTGAGAATGACCAGATGGGCAATCTGCTACGCTTCTGTGGTGTAGCAGAACCCAAAGTTGGGGCCACACTATTTAGGAAGGATTTGTCTCCAACCTACAGTTTTAATTTGCCTCTGTGGTGATGTGCTTCAGCAGTAAGGTTGGTTCCTTTGACCAACTAAGCCGTGATGAGATTCCTATAGTCTTGCAGCTTGTGGATGAGACTACAATCAACATGGCCAGAGGATTTTCATGAACTTGAGGAATCTGGTGCAGCAGGAGACACGTCCAACTGCTGTTCGTTATCCCAGGTTTTTGAGCCTCGTCTTCAAGCACATCTGTGGTGAGCAACTGTATAACTCTCAGCCTTTACTTCGTACTGCTGCATTTCCTGTCATAGGAAATAGAGTTTTCTACACTCCAGTTCTCCCAAATGAGCCTCCTCTATCTACTCCAATGAGGAGGTTGCTAGGAATAGTGGAAGGACCCTCTGCTGTGAGGGTGGATCCAAATGCTGCTTCCAAAGGAAAATCCAAATCCAGGGTCATGTTTTTTAAGAGGACCCTGGAAACGACTGAAGTTGGGCCTGTCCACAAGAAGGCCAAAACAGCCAAGTCTAAGTCTGCACCATCAGCCTCTGTGGCTGAGGGAGAGCAGGCTTCTCACCCTGGTTCATATGTTGAACCTGAAGCCTCTGTGGCACCTGAGACTATGGAACAGGCTAACCCACCTGTTACTGACCCAGTCTCAAAACCAGTCCAATCAGAACCCCTCATCTCTTCTCCACAACATCCATCATCCACTTCATCTCTAAAATCATACCAACGAAAATCCCTTGCCAAAAAGAAACCAACAGCCAAAACAGCCAAAACCAACCCATCTGTTCCGTCTCAACAGGGTTCAGTTGAAAAAGAAGCACACCCTGCTGCCTCTCCTATTTTGGGAGAAGGTTCAACACATTTAGAACCTGCTTCACTCCAACAAGAGTCCACCCAGAGTCAGGCTAGACCCTTTGGTTCCTCTCAACAGGAACCAGTTGTACATATGGAGACAGCCACATCCACTATTCCAGCCTCCCAACAGGCTGAGAATATTGAAAGACAGGAGTTCTCTCCACTCCATACTGAGTCCACACAGTCCCCACTTCATACTTCCTCACACCCTGAGTCTGCACGAGGTGCCAAACCTGCTGGATTAGACCATCCAATAGATCAGCCTCCAACTTCTGCTCCTCATGATGCAGCTGTTCTACACCAAATAGTTGCTGAAGGACCAACCACCCAAGCTGATGAACCTCAGGGATCATACCATCCCTCTAGTGAGGCTACTCCTTTCATGCAAACTCCATCAGTAGGCTTCACCACTGCTGATGTTGAAATGCAAATCCCATCTCCCCATGATGAGGTACCTTTAAACCAAGGTGCTGCAGAGGGAACAACCCCCGGCCTTAATGAAGGTGTTGCAACACAAGCAGCATCTGAAAGGCTACCATCCTCTATCCCTTCTCCTGATGAAGCAGCTACAGCCACTGCTGAGGGACCCTTTGACCCTTCCAACCTGGGCCATATTACTTTTGCCCAGGCTATGGAACTTCTATCCAAAGTCCCCCTTCCCTCTTCATCACATCCCCAAACACCTACCTCATCATCATCATCTCATTCATCACCCTCTACACAATCCAAACAGTCTACCCATACACCTCCATCCCCTAAAGATCTGCCTTTGAAGGATCGGCTTTCCTTGTTGACCAACAAAGTTGGCTCTTTAGAAACATCCATGTCTTCTCTACCCTCTCTAATTTCAGACTCTGTGTCTGAACAGCTCAAAGGATTCTTTGATCTGTTCAAGAATTCCTTTCCCTCCACTACTCAAACTGACCACTCCTCACAGTTGCTTGCACTTACTGCACAGCTGCAAAATATCTCCACATCCCTTCCCTCCATTCTTTCACACCAACAGGACTCCGTGTCCTCTATGACAGCCAATCCCAACAGCTGTCCACTCTCCTCACTACTTGCACTACTACCCTTCGTACCACATTGGCCAGCCTAAACACTCTAATCGTCTCTCTATCAAATTTTGTGTCAGCAAACCTTGTTGATGTGCAGGACTCTCTTGAGTTACATCTTGCACAGCTTCAAAGTCTGCTATTCACAGCTTCTGATAGAGAATACATTCTTAAGTTGACCTCTATTGCTGATTCACAATCATCCTCTCTTCAAACCTGTCTTTCCCAACTTGCAGAGCTGAAGGACAATCTGGCTTTCTTAGTGAATAGCCTGGTTGGCCCCAAGCCTACTGCCAAAACTGCTGCCAAGCCTGCTGAATTTGTTTCTTCAGGCAGACCAGTTGTTGAAGGTGCTGGTCCATCTCCTTCAAAGGGAGAGAAGTTGTCTGCCTCGAAGACTAAGTCCAAGGGGGAGAAAACCTCTTCTCCTAAGGAGAAATCAGCATCTACTGGTCAAACAGCAGGTGTATCTGTAACAGGTACAGGTCCAGTTGAAGGTGTCTCTCATCAACCTGAAACTGCTCAGCCTACTCAGGCTGGATCTCCAAACCCTGCACAATCTAAGGGGGAGGAATCCATTCCTGAGGGCAGGCCAAGCAGAAGGAGGCATCTGATCTTGGAAGAAAAAGAAGAAGAAGAGGAAGAAACTCCTGAGGCTGTTCAAACTAAAACAACCAAAGGAAAGGGAAAAGCAGCTTTTGACCCTGACCGCCAAAAAGCAGCAGAGCTGAAGTTTTACAAAGCAATGGCTAAGGAAATGGGTCTTCCCATGGAAAAGTTTTATGAGTTCAGAGATGAACAACTCAAACACCTGGAAAAGAAAAGAAAAGAAGAAGCCTCTGCCAAAGCTTCCAAGTCCTTTGCACTCCAAGAGGTAAGCAAAATCAAAATGCCCTCTTTGGATGTGCAAAGGAAACTGCTGGAAGCTGCTAAAGAATCAGTTGGTGAAAAGGAAGGTGAACAGGAAAAGGGTGCTCTGGTCTCTATGACCAAATCCAAACAAGCATCCTCTGCAAGAGCCCAGATGCACTTTGACAACATGGCAAGGAATAAATTTTTTGATGTAGCTGAAAGAAGGCTAGCCAAGGAAGCAATTGTCAAAGATGTCCCCACATCAAAAAAAGGCAAACAGTGGAAACTGCAAATAACCAGAATGGGTGCTACAGGCCCTGAACTGGAATCATATGACTACACTGATGTTGCACAAATGGGGTACAGGGAATGGGTTGAGCTGGTGATCGGGTTATAATTTACCATGTTTATTAGATATAAAAGAGTTGTTTTTAGTGATAAAATGTCATAGAATGTGCTACTATTGAATAAATTCTGTGCTTGTGCAGGTAAACAAAATCCGGTCTAAATTGGCGAAAAAAGGACAAAAATTCAGAGCCAGGCGCCTAGAGGGGCGCAGCCCTGCGCCCAGACCAAGTGCTCGACAGAAGAAATTAATTCACAAAAACACGGATTTTACAGACAGGCGCAGGGGGGGGGGGGGGGGGGGAGGCGCATGCCTGCGCCCAGCCCATTAAAATAATAAACGGTCGTTTTTAGGGTTTTTCCAGCTTCTCCTATAAATACAAAGTCATAGTTCAGAGAAAAGGATCGTTTTTTGGAGAGGAAAGCTATGGAAAAAAACCCCGTTTGAGCGAACACACGTACGAAGAGCACACGAGTCAAGCGACGAAGATGGATACACAACTCTTGAGCATTGCACCAACAATGTCCGGCTAGTCTCATCATAATCATTCTCGGAGAAAGCACATCGCTAAGTGTTTATTTTATGAACGATTACTTTAGGTTTGCATGATTTTTATTATTTATATTTAGATTGTAAACGAATGATTATTATTTGTTTGTCGCGTTTCGCAAGATAGTTCGTTGACATTTTATTATTCGTGCCGAGTTAATTGTTTAATTAAGACGAGTAATCAAACGTGTCACGCGCTATGCCCAAGATCACGTAACAATTCTAATAATAATTATAACAAAGATTATGTCTATGTAATCTTTATATCGTTTTTATAAATTAAATACAAAGCTAAGGTTTATGCACACACGATATTCTGGTAGAATTTCACCCTTGATGTTTGATCCAGAAATTGAAAAAACTGCTAGATCCAATAGGCGAGCCACAACTCAAGCAAACGAAACCAAAAATATTGCTCCTAAAGTAAACGTGGAAGAAGAAATAATTAATTCGGAAGACGAAAACATCGATAACGTTCTTGTCAACGTCCAACAAAACCAAAGACCAATGGGAGACCGTAGAACAGTAGAATCCCATTATAGGCCGGGTGATATCCCTGATCCATCACCCATTCTCTACCCAATTAATGAGAATGAACCCGAAATTAGGCCACAACTATTTAGCATATTACCCGTTTTTCGCGGAGCACCAAGCGAAGAACCGTATGAGCACTTAGCTGAATTCACTGCTATATGTAAGGCCAATCACGTTAGGGGAATGACCGTAGACGCTCTAAAACTCAGACTCTTTCCTTTCTCCTTGAAGGAACGAGCGAAAAACTGGTTTGTGTCACTTCCCACTGATAGTATAACTAATTGGGATGAGATGAAAAAAGAATTTCTAACCGAATATTACCCAATTAGCAAAACTACAGAAAAACATAAAGAAATAACTGGATTTAAACAGAAAGTAGGGGAACAATTTCACGAAGCCTTTAATAGGTTAAATGAATTACTAAGAACATGCTCTCACCATGAAATTCCTAAATGGATGCTAATTAAAACTTTTTTCGATGGGGTTAGTCAAGAAAGTAGGAACATGATCACCGCTGTTTCAGGCGGAACCTTTTTAGCCAAGGAAGATGACGAAGCTTGGGAATTATTAACTCAGTTAAGCAAAGGTTTAAAAGTCCAAGCAGGTTCGGATAATAGTGTTGGTGTCCCAGTTATGGGCATAGACAACGCATGGAAAAAGGAGGTTAAATCTGACATATCCGAACTAAGCAAAAAGATGGACTTGTTGATGAAAGGAATGGGAAAGGCTACAGTGGCACAAGTCTGTTGTGTCACTTGTGGAGACCCTTCTCATCCAACCGAGAATTGCCCACGTACCTTCACGCACGAAGAGTATGTGAACGAAGCTTTTGGCTTTCGGCAACGAAGAGAACGGGAGAACCCATACTCGGAGACCTACAATCCGGGATGGAGAAAACACCCGAACTTTAGTTGGAGGGATAATCAAGACAATGATGTTCCCCCGAAGCCAAGATATGAGCAACCTCGTCAACAAAACCGAGATTTCCAATATGGATCGACCTCAGCTACAAAGGATGATCGGTACTATAAACGCCAAGACCCTAAAGAAGAAAATGATTCACGACCAGTGTCGGGGAACTCGAAAGAGTTTTCCGAGTTTATGGAATTCATGAAGCAACAAACCATGATTCAAGCAAAAACTATGGAGATGCTTGGAAGGCAGATGGGACAAATTGTAGAGTCTTTGACTAAACGAGGGAAGCTTCCAAGCAACAACACAGTTAACCCATCGCACCACCATGGCAAAGACAAGAAATATGAAGTCAATGAAGTGAACGAAGTTAATAAAGTCACTACCCTTAGGAGTGGAAAGGAAGTAGATAATCAAATAGAAATGCCTAAGGAGAGTGAGACAGACGACGAGGTAGAAATTGGCTATGAAGAGGAACCACCTAGATCGGAGTCAAAGGCAGAAACAAAAATTAAGAAAGTGACCTTTAAGGAAGTAGAAGCCAAGAAACCAGTAGAGACTAAAGTTGGGGAAGGGAGTTCCAATACTGAAATTGCTCCCTACCCAACGGCCTTAGAAAATACAGCTTCATTTCCTTATGGTAAGAAAGGACCTAAAAACGAAGAGTTATGGGATATTTTTAATCAAGTTAAAATTAACATTCCCTTAATCAAAGCTATACAACAAGTCCCTTCTTACGCTAAATTTTTAAAAGACCTTTGTACTCAGAAACGAAAATTTAAAATAACTCTTCCAAAGCAAATCAACCTCACTGAACAAGTCAGTGCAGTTATTACTAGCTCACTGCCGCCAAAACTGAAGGATCCAGGATCACCCTTGATCCCGGTAACCATTGGCGATATTCAAATTAAAAAAGCACTTCTAGACTTAGGGGCGAGTGTTAATATCTTACCTGGTAATTTATTTGACCAACATGATCTAGGAACCCTACAGACAACAGATGTCATCCTACAATTAGCAGATATGTCTACTAAAGTACCACGAGGGATGTTATCTGATGTAATCGTTAAGGTCGAAGACTTCTACTATCCAGTAGACTTCTTAGTGTTGGACTCAGATAGTGCTTACAAAGAAAGCCAACCAGCAATCATATTAGGACGTCCCTTCTTAGCTACAATCAACGCTCAAATCAATTGCAGGACAGGTGCATTAGACATAGCATTCGGAAACCGCAAACTCTGACTTAATGTCTTTAACAATGTACCCAACGCACCATTGGATTCAGAGTGCTACATGATCGACCTAGTTGATGATTTAATACAACAACAATTATCAACAATAACATGTAAAGATCCAGTGGAGCTGAATCTGTACTATAACGAGCATAAGTTAGATAATATGCCTGAAGCTAATGAGTTTGAACTTGAACGTGTTCATTCAGTGGATTCTACTCAACCACCATGGACACATAAGATCGAAAAACTTCCGACTGACCTTCCACAATCAGCAAAACCATCTTTAGAGCAACCACCCAAATTAGAGTTGAAACCACTTCCAGCTCATCTCAAATACGCTTTTCTTGGCTCGGAGAGTACACTGCCTGTAATCATCGCAACAGACCTTACTGCTGCACAAGAAAAGGCCTTGTTAGATGTGTTATCGAGATATAAGGAAGCGGTAGGCTGGACCATAGCAGATCTTAAGGGGATTAGCCCAACGTTGTGTATGCATAGGATTATAACTGATCCGACAGCCAAGCCAAGCAGAGATGCTCAGAGAAGGCTAAACCCTAACCTTAGAGAGGTAGTGAAGAAGGAAGTGGAATGCTGCGTAGTCCACATGGCGATCGAATGCAAAACCAGTGAACATGGCTAAGACCTGTGCGGAGGCTGAGTCGTGGCCTGAGTGTTTTGCTGTGAAGCACTTGTTGATGACGTCGAAGAGAATCCGCCAATGAGATTGGAGATTCTTTGTGCGGAAATCGGAGGGTTTGGTGAGAGGGCCGTCATAACCCAGGGTTTGTATTTCGGCGAAGGTTTCTGGGGGAGGGGATGGGATCAAACTGAAGGCAGCTTGGCAAATAAGTTTTGGCGGGAAGGCGAAGGATATGGCGTATGGCAGCGATGGTGATTTTGACTGGGACACAGTCAATGGTGGTTGTGAAGTGGGTTCGGCGTCCGGAAGATAGTGCAATCAGTTCAAGAATTGTTGCAAGTATATCTGGGGAACGGCCATTGCGGTAGACAGGGCGTATATGAGGTGGTGAAGGAGGATGTCGAAGGCGAGGGTTTTTGGTTCTTTGGAGAGGATGGAGACTTCGAGCTGCCAGTTATCTGGTATAAACTCGACAAACTCGGCCTGTGGGAGAATGGATTGTTCGGGTAGAAGGGCGTTGTTATTGGGAATGGGAGGATGGGATAGGGTGAGAACAACAGCTGGTTCCATCATCCTGCAAAGGTGCATCAAAGTTAGAACAAAAGACTTTAAATGATAAGACATTGATGTGAAGTCTAGACAAGTGTGAATTAGAAACTGCCTAATCTGTTTAAAGCATCGGGTCTTTATTAGTAGAATAAAATTCTACTGAATAAAGTCCAAAGTCAATTGTTAAGAGACTGATGTTAGATCAGACTTTTTCACTCAAACATCAATCCTAACTCTAATCAATGGTGCACCGAAAATATTTTTGGATTTTTATGATTTATAGTGAAAATGCAAAAATTGAAAAAATTTAAAAATATGCTAAGTATTGGATTTCGGATGATGTGGGGAATGGTGGTCCGAATTCGGATGCTGGTTCGGATGGAATGCATGCAATGGAGACAAAGGACCTAATTCGGATGGAACACAGAATTCGGATGAGGACCGAATTCAGATCACATCCGAATTCGGATGAACAGTATTGAACACACTTAGACTTAATTAAAATTTTCAAAATCTTGGCATTAATTTGAAGGACCGAATCGGATCAACAGTGGTCCGAATTCGGATCAACAGTGACCGAATTAGATCTTTGTATTCTGAACAACATGAAAATGTTGCTAAGTGGGACATCCGAATTCGGGGATTGGTCCGAATTCGGACGTCCGAAATGCATCAGTTCATTTATTGAGTTCATGCAACATGCAATGTGAACAGTGGTGATTGTGACAAAAATGCATGAAATTATAGATCCTAGACTAAAAACATATAAGGAACATTTTAACTAACTACTACTAAGCAAAAATAACACATTAAACTACTTAAAAATAGCAAAAACCGAAAAGAAAAACTAATAAAATTTTGAAAATCAAACACCCAAAATATGAAGTTAAATACTGAAATAAAGGTAGAAAGGGGTTACCTGATGATGCCGAAGATGAAAATCCAAAAAAAACGAAAGAAAACAATGTTCCCAAAGCTTTGAGTGTGTGGGAATGGTGGATCGGCGGTGGTCGTTCGTCGAAAGAGAGAAAGAGAAAGGAGATATCTTGAAGATGAAGGAAGAAAGTGACTTTGACCGTTGACCCGCCCATTTATTGGTGCGCGGGTCGGGTCGGATCACTCAGGATCCGCGCCCAAAGGATGATGTATGGGCCGCCGGATTTTCACACCACCACACACGTAGACACAACAAAATTATTGGGCTTATATAAAAAAATTGAAACAAGATTTTTATAAAAAAAAATTGGCCATATTTTTTTACCTCTTTTTGAATTTTTCTTTGAAACAAAAAGATAAGCAACAACAAAATAAAATGTTTTTGGTATTTTCTTTTAGTATTTAACTTAAGACAAAAATAAAAATAAAATAGAATAAAATGAAATATTTTTTTGGATTTTTGATAAATTGAATAATTAAAATCTTTTTGGGATTCTCTGAACTATGAAGTTAAACTTAAAAATAAACTAAAGTATAACCAACCAAAAATTAAAAAATTTAATTACTAAAATTAAAAAAGAAACAAAGAATTATAAAAATTAACATCCTAACTATACTCCCCCTCAAATAAATACCTAATCATTTCCTTTTCTTTTTCAGATTAAGTGCGAGAACCTTTTTAGCCTTTAAGATTCAAACAAACCTGGATTATGTTTGCGTCCCACTCAGTGATGAACAATTCACACAACAATTTGTCAGCATCATTAATTATTAAAAATGTACACAGATAAGGAAATATTGAGTTTCAATTTTGTGACACAATCCTTAAATTTAAATAACAGATACTTTCTAAAATAAAGGAATTTCAAACATGATAGATTGAATAGATTTATTTAAGACGATATCTGATATTTAATTAGGAGGCGGATTCAACATGCCGATATGGGATACTAAAAACTGTAAACGAGGTTCGTCTAAAGCTTTTGTAAATATATCCGCAAGTTGATATTCTGTGCCAACAAAATACAACTCAATGGTTCCCTTTTCTACGTGATCTTTAATAAAATGATACCTGATATCTATGTGTTTCGTTCGAGAGTGCTGCACAGGATTGCAAGAGATGGCATTTGCACTCCGAGAATCGTAGTAAATTGGGATATTGGTGAGTGAGAATCCATAATCGCGTAATCGTGTTCTCATCCACAACACTTGAGAGCAACAGCTTGTAGCTGCTACATACTCAGCCTCGGCTGTGGATGTTGAAACACAATTCTGCTTTTTGGAGGACTAACTCACCGGTCTGTCTCCCAAGAACTGTATTCCTCCCGACGTGCTTTTTCTATCAACTCTACAACCTGCAAAATCAGCATCTGAAAAAGGAGTAAGATCAAAGTTGGTTCCCTTTGGATACCAGAGACCAAGATCGGGTGTACCCTTAAGATAACGAAAAATGTGTTTTACCGAAGTTAGGTGTGATTCTTTCGGGTCAGCCTGAAAGCGAGCACAAAGACATGTTGAAAACATTATATCCGGCCTACTAGCAGTCAGATACAGTAAGGATCCTATCATCCCTCTGTAAGTTGTATTGTCGACACTTTTTCCAGAAGGATGAGTGTCTAACTTACAGTTGGAGGCCATGGGAGTTGCGATACTCGTGCAAGAGTCTAACTTATACTTCTTGAGAATGTCAAGAGTATATTTCGACTGGTTCACAAAAATCCCATCCTCAAGTTGTTTGACTTGTAATCCGAGGAAAAAGTTCATTTCCCCCATCATACTCATCTCGAACCTAGACTCCATCAGGGCTGAAAAATCCTTAAAGAAGTTACTATCAGTAGATCCAAATATAATGTCCTTGACATATATCTGTACTAGCATTATATGTGGGCCTTCCTTTTTAGTGAACAGTGTTGTGTCCACCACACCTTTACAGAAACCGGCAGAAATAAGGAAATTAGAAAGACTATCATACCATGCGTGAGGTGCTTGTTTTAAACCATAGAGGGCTTTATCTAGCGCATAAACATGGTCAGGTTTATGTGTGTCAACAAAGCCTTGTGGTTGTTCAACGTACGACTCTTTGTAAAGTTCACCGTTTAGAAAGGCAGTCTTGACGTCCATTTGGTACACTTTGAAATCCTTGTTTGCCGCGTACGCCAAGAAGATTCTAATTGCTTCGATTCGTGCAACTGGAGCGTAGGTCTCGTCATAATCTATCCCTTCTTGTTGTCGGTAGCCTTTGGCAACAAGTCTTGCTTTATTCCTTATCACAATGCCTTTCTCATCTCGTTTGTTCTTAAAAATCCACTTTGTTCTGATCACTGTACGGTCTTTTGGTTTGGGAACTAACAACCATACTCTTAGCTGTTCAAACTGGTTGAGTTCCTCTTGCATTGCAACTATCCAATCTGGATCTTTTAGGGCTTCATCCACACGAGCGGGCTCTATCATACTAAGGAATGATGCGAAGAGGCATTCATTAGCAGACACCCTACGAGTTTGGACTCCAGTTGAAACATCAACAATGATTTGATCTATTGGGTGACTTCGGGTCCATTTAATTTCGTGTGGAAGGGGTGCTCGGGATGGAATCTTAGTGGTTAAGGTGGGGATGGATGAAGATTCATGGTCAATGATTTCAAATGATGGTACCACTGGTGCCGGTTCGATTTCCGAGTGTTCAGGTGTGGGAAGAATATTCGACATTATATGTGAGGGTATTACGGGAGTAGATTCAACTGCGGATGTGTCGGTGGATGATGTTGATGGATGAGGGTATGATGTGGATGAAGATGGAGCGGAGAAACTTTGTGGTGCAGTTGGATTGGAAGGATTACCTACATTATTGACAACATTAGACAGATTAGCATTAGGACCGAAAAATTCTAGGTAAAAAGGATCAAACCAATTAACCAAATCAGAAGAAGAAAAAGAAATGGGGTTATTAGAAGAGTCTTCAGGCATTTGAGTAATGCGAGCACCTGTATGATCAACTTCGGGTGCCAGTTCAGCCAACTCATCAAATGTAACATGCACACTTTCATTGACTGTTCTTGTTCGGGTATTGAATGTGTGATAGGCCTTCGAGTTGGATGAGTATCCAATGAAGATCGCTTCATCCGGCTTTTCGTTAAACTTCCCGAGGTTGTCTTTATCGTTCAGCACATAGCACCTGCAACCAAATACACGTAAGTACTTGATAAATGGCACTTTATTCAAAAAGAGTTGGTAAGGAGTTTTGTTAAAGCGCTTATGGATAATGGAGCGATTTTATGTATAGCAGGCTGTTGATACGGCTCCGGGCCACAAGAATGGATCTAGCTTTGAGTAAGTTAGCATTGTACGAGCGGCTTTCACAAGCGTACGGTTACGCCTTTTCACGACCCCATTTTGTTGTGTCGTTCTAGCAGCAGAATATTGATGCTGAATACCTTTGGATCGAAGGAAGCCCTCAACTACCGAAGTCTTGAACTCCGTGACGTTATCGGATCTGATTGATTGAACTGACAGCTACTGTTGGGTCTCGACACTCTTGATAAAATCTATGATTTCTTGAGCTGTCTCGTCCTTGGATCGCAAGAACCTGACCCAGGTATATCATGAATAGTCATCAACGATAACCAACACATATTTCTTCCCGTTTATACTCTGTGTCCGCATCGGTCCGCATAAATCCATATGAAGTAACTCCAATACTCTTTTCGTTGATATTTCGGGTTTTGGTTTGTGAGATGATCGTTTCATCTTTCCTTTCTCACAAGCTCCCCAAAGATGGTCCTTTTCATAACGCAATTCAGGGAGACCTTTGATCAATTGTTTTGTAGCCAGCTTGTTGATATTGTCAAAGTTCAAGTGGGATAACCTTCGATGCCACAACCAAGAGTCTTTTGAAGAGGCTTTTGATAAGAGGCAAATGCTATCCTAAACTATGAGCTTGGCTACGTAAATGGTGTAAAGGTTAGAATTTCGGGAACCAGATAAGATTTCTTTTCCATCCATACTCCTAACACTGCAGTTCTTAGCCCTAGATGTTACCTCTAGTCCTTTGTCACAGAGCTGTCCTATGCTAAATAGATTATGCGATAATCCCTCAACATAGTGAATGTCCTTGATGACTAGATTATTTAGATCTAAGTCCCCGTATCCTTCATTATGAGCCTGATGGTTGTTCCTGAATTTTACCGTTCCGCAATACTGTTCAACTACGTTGGACATCAATTCTCTTCTTCCCGTCATATGCTTGGAGCAACCCGAATCCATATACCAAATGGATTTAGCCTGAAAGCAAATAAATTCATATAATGAAAAACTATATGCATTCAAACACATCCATCGATTATTTACAATCAAACCGTGTCCTAAACCGAGATGTTCAGAAAACATGATGAGTTAAGACCGGGTCCTGAGCTGTGTGCACAGAAGCCAAACGTGTCGGTATAAGCACATCCGACAAGCAAAAGAACCGGTCCTAGTCTATGGTAACTAGAAGCCATGTCATTGAAGAACGGGTCTTGATCAGAAGTAACCAAGAACCATCTGCATAAAGAGCACAGAACTTTGGGTACCCGTCTCAATACGGGTCCATTTTTGTTAGGAGTTCCAGATTTATATGGCACATGTGCAGTATTAGGAACCCATTTAGCATTTTTGTGTAGTCCGGATGCATAACCCTTTGGAATCCATTGAAGATTGGATTTATTGGGCTTTGGAACCTTAGGCGATGAAATTGCCTTCGGTGTTTGACTTTTTGAGACCTTTTTGACCTTTGCTTTGGTTTTGGGCCTCGGCAGCGGACAAGTCTCAATTTTATTTGTGGCTGATGATGCAACATTTTTTGTTTTCTTTTTCCGAATTCCTTTTAACATGGTATGGCACAAAAACATTCATTTTAGGAACCTGTCGTCTATAACGAGTTGGACATAGATTAAATAATTCACTGAAAGAGTACTTTAAAGAAGCAACAGAATTCGGTACATCGTTACACGCATTGTTACACAGATTGTCTTTAGAGATTACAGACATCCTATCTCTAGTAACAAATTCACTTGGCATTATAGCCTTCTTCACAAAAAAAACTTGAAAAATCCTGCATGGTGGTTTTAGGGACTCTTCTTACATAATCTGTAGGAACAAAACGATTAGAGTCAGTAAGCATGGAAGATTTAGACTTGACAGAATTTTCTTTTTGTTAGTGAGTGGGCTTCTTAAAAGACTTGGATTGGATCTGAGTCTTTTTAGAAACCTCATTTTCAAACAATTTTGAGCACTCACCTTTATAAATGAAAGAAGAAGTTCCAGCTTTAGCCTTACCTTTATTTGATGACACGTACGGAATTTTAGTGGAATGAGAAAGTGTTTGTTCTTTTGAAAAACCCTTCAACTTTTGAGAAACCATGTCAAAATTTTTTCTTTAGACAGTTAATTCCACAGTTTGTTGATAAGTCTGATTTACAAATTTTTCTTCGCTCTTAAGAAGAGCATCTTGAAGATCAAGAGCTTTCTTTTGAGACGACTTCAATTCCTTTTCTAAAACATTAATTTGATGTTGAAGAACTTTTGTAGGAATATAAAGTTGAGGAATTGGTTTTACAGTTTCTGTTTTCAATTCAGCTTCTGAATACGTTGACAAGTAGTCTTCCTCTAAAGTGGGTACTCTAGATGGATAACTCTCGTTAAGGTCTTCATTTTTGAAAAGAAATTTCTTTTTCTTTATGTTCAACACGTTTCTCATTCTCTTGGTTTAAAACTTCTTTTGATGACTCAAAAAAGAAAGATTTAAGCCCAGCTCCCATATAGTTCATGTCATAAATAAAGGTAAAACCTTTTGGGCCTTTTCCAAATATTTAGGATTTTTAAAAACCGATTCCTTGTTTAGAATGGTAAAACCTAGTTTCTTTGGGCTGATTTAAGTGAATAGTTTGTTCTGGTTGACCCCTTTTTAAAAATGCATCGTCAAAGGTCTTTATTCGTGAGTACAAACTTATCCTTTCTTCTTCAATCATTTTATATTTTTCTAAACTGTCTATATTTTCCATATTTACTGTATCTAATTGTTTTGAATGTACATAAATTTCTTCTTTTAACGAGAGTTTTTCTTTTGATAACCTATCCATACACGATTCAAGATATATATTCATGTCCTGAACATCTACTTTTTCGATTAACATCTGTTTTATAACATTGTGATTAGTTAACCACTTTGATTGATATAATTCAGACGACTCTTTTAAAGTTTGAGCTAGATGTTCATCCTGTACACACTTTGCAATTTCAGCATTTAACCTAGCTTGTAAATCAAGAATATGTGTGTGCAATGTACATTCATTATTTACAGATAAATTATTTACATTTTCTGGAATGTAACAGGAATATACCTCATTTGTCATCGGATGATGAGCATTCCAGATCGTCGGTTGTGGCCATCAGACATGCTGGTGGATTTTTCATGGTCTTCCCCTCAGCAGCATGGTCTGAACTCTCAGCGCTGGTAATGGCACAGTGCTCCAACCCTAGACGATCAACCATATTGCAGTTCTTGCCCTTATCATCTTCCTCGCCGGTATCTTCAGCATCCCAGTAATCTTCCTGGGCGACGAGGGCCATTGCGTCGGTTCTTTTCTTCACGGCCTCAAACTTTCTCTCGTAGTAGCCTACGTCTCTGTCAAACTTATTGTTGCACTCCCGAGCGAAGTGGCCCAGTTTTCCACATTTGTAACAGAGTCGCTCCTCGGCGCCTTTTGGTTCATCGGCCCGCTGCCTCTCATCTCTTCTTTCAGCCGGCCTCTTGTCTGCGCGGCGATGATCTCGGCTATTATCTCTCCTTCTGTCCCGACGCTCATTGTCTCTTCTCTCATCCTGGCGATCGTCCCTGCGATCATCCCTACGATCGTCCCTTCGATCATACTCTCTCCTGTCATCCCGACGATCATCACGCCTATCGTATCGCCTTTCATACCGGCGATCAGCTCGTTAGTCGCGTCTATCGTCATACCTTCTCTCATCCCTGTCGTCTATTCGATAATCATCCCGGCGATAATAATCGCGTCGTTCATCCCTGCGGTCATCTAAGTACCTTCGCGGACCGGTGTAATAGCGGAGTTGATTGTTAGTCTTGTTGGAAAACCGTCGATGTTGGAGACGATTGGTCCACAAGGCTATTTGTTTCTGAATAGTGGCCTCTTCCTCATCAATTACCTCACGTGGAGGAGAAGCATACCTGTACTGTGATTACGATGAACCTGGAGCAAAGGATGGAGTGGGAATATTCGTGTTGGTAATCAAGGCTAGTGAATCATTGGGTTTCATTCCAGTGTTAACAGATAGCAGCAAAGATGCGAGTTGATTTGCCATCAATTTCTGTTGATCCACATCCCCTTGATACTTTTTCAGCTCCTTGAAGACGACATTGATAGATACCTCAGGAATATTCAGGACGCGTTTTGTGGCCCGGCATGCGATTTGCCACTCGGGGGCTAAGGCTGCAAAGAACTGGATGTTTATGTCATCCCTGTCCTTTTTCATGTGCAGTTTGTTTAATTCATTCAGTACTGCACAAAACCTTGTGAACGTAGCCTGTAGAGATTCCCCGTCTATGGCTCGGAATTCTGTAAACTTAGCCTTCGCTTCCTCTATCTTAGCACGATCATCGAGATCTGCCCCCAGCATTTGGACTTCCAATTCGTCCCACATTTGTTTGGCAGACATTTTGATATCTACGCCAACCAATATGTCAGTGGGGAGGGCCTTATAGATCAAATATTCCGCCCTCTTATCGGCATGCTGCCTGTCTCTTTCGGCGTCATTCGCAGGTTCTCGTTCAACCTTAGAAGCTGAGACAGGGGGGTCGGCCTCGGGTCTGGCTGCGATGTCCCGATAGTAGATCACGGGACCCTCAGAGATGGACTGAAGCATTAGGTTCCCAAGCGATTGCATTCCAACAAATTTGTGGTACCGGGATTTCCATTGTTCATACTCATCTGGATAGAGAACAGGTGGTCTGTTCTCAGATCCGAGCACGAGAGCTTCACGAGACATTATTTGGGTGCTGATTGAAAAGATAGATCTTGAAGGTGGAAACTTGAAATGGATGGGCTGGACTACAGAATAATAGCACACTGGATTGTACAAGTTCAGATGAATGAGATGAGTTCGGATTGAGCCGAATTCGGATGAGCAGCAATTCAGAATAGGGACCGAAATTGGATGAACAGTAATTCAGATGTGGCCAAATTTGGATGAATACCTGGTTCGGACTAGGGTGGGACCTAATTCGGATGATTTTAAGTCTGATGAACCAAATTCGGATGAACAGTGTTGACTTCGGGTTGATGGAAACAGGGGCACTTCGGATGAGCAGTGTTTGGTTCGGGTGGATGTAAGGACCGAATTCGGATGATCCAGATTCGGTTGGTCCGAAATGGATATGGTCCGAAGTGAAAATTTAAAAATTAAAGCACAAGTCCAAAATATGAAAATGGGAATGCCTGATCTGAACTTCGGATGGTCCGAAGTTCGGATGGGACCGAATTAGGGTCCGAAATAGGCACAGGGTGGTCCGAAATACTCCTAAGTCTGGTCCGAAGTAACTGAAATGCGGTCCGAACTAGGGTTTTAGATGGTTTAAATGAGTCCGAATTGGGATCTAGGATGGTCCGAAATGCTACAGTTAAGGGTCCGAATTACAACAGGTTTTAAGTAGAAAGTCTAAGGCAGAACAGTTCAGAAGCCGATTGCAGTAGATTTAAGGCCTAAGAATGTTTTTAAATGATTGGGAAACTATTTTAAACACTTGTGATGATTTAAAATATACCAAAACACTTAAAAATCAGTAAAAAACAAGCAAAACCCCACTAAACCCCATGTTTTTTTATATTGTTCAAAAGAACCGATTCTTGATGAATTTGGTATAAAGATTGAATTGAATGAGCTCGAAATCAATATAGGAGATAATGTGATGATTATATGAGTATAATAACACAGAAAACGACCGAAAAGTGAAGAAGAAAAGGATCTAACCGGTTTAGAAGATGAAGAACTCGAAAAACATGAAGAAACCCAGCAGAATCCGTAAAAATGCAAGTTGAAATCCACCTTTTTAGCTCTGATACCAATTGTAATGATGTATTCCCTTTATATTTCAGCACCTTTATGATTCTTTATCAAAACCCAAGAAGAAACTAGCTCAATAATTAGGTTTGATGAAGAAAGACTATAAGAATATTGAGAGAGAATGCGAGTGGCGGCTGCTGTAAATGAGAGAATATTTCAACCGTGTAATACAAAGTAAAACCCTAGGAGCTATATATAGCTTCATTTAATTAACTATGAGACATTGTCACCTTTGGCCCCTAGACTTTTACATGGAAACAAATTACAAGGAAACTAAATACAAGACTAAATACTAAGTAAATAATTCTTACAAAATAACTCCATATGATCGAAATTAAATGTCTAACACCACAGATAAAAACTCTTATCAATTCAATAAGGATAGTATGTTATAGAAGTATAAATGATGGTTTATGATCGCACATTAAACTAAAATTTTTAAAAAGTCTAATGAAACAACAAAGATTAAAGTCTTGAATTTAATTTGTTTATGCAAAATTCGTCAAAAGCTGAAATTGTATAAGTATCTTAGTTTATATAGAGCATGTGCTGTGGGATGAATATAATCAAATCATACCAGTTTTTAGTTTGTCACTGAAATAAACTTCAATTTTAAATAATATTTTATATTCACAAGAAATTTGTATGTATTTACTTCAACAGAATCGATGCTTACATTATTAGAGATGGTGACGGTTTCTTGTACATGGCTTTAATACATATGATCATTACTGAACTTATATATAGATTAGCATTGAGAATTTATTGTCTTGAAAAGTAAGAAACAACTGATGGACAATTTCTATCTAGTTGTGAATGAATTAAGATGAATAAAGCACTACAAAATGTGTATGTATTTACCTCAATGAAATTGATGTTTGCATCACTGGCGATGGTGATGCTTTCTGTAAATTATTGCAATAAAAATGATCATTATTAAACTCAGTTTCAAGACTGTATATAAATTAATATTGAGAATATATTATCTTGACAAGAGAAAAACAACTAATAGATAAATTTTATGCAGTGATGAACAAATTAAGATGAAGAATACAACTCCATAAAAGAAAGAATTAGTTAACGGAAACCTCTTTGGTGTGTCATCAAATCTGAAAAAATGAAATGTGAAAGTTAGACCGACAACAATATTTACAGTTTTTTCTATGACTTACAAGTAGTGTGCCATATTCATTGTTATCCACTTATCCCTATATCTATATAGAACAAAACGTAATATGCATAAACAGGTAATTTTTTTAAATTTCAATATGTTTTAATTATCTTCTCTTTATCCCTTATATATGCCTAATAAAATTGATATTAAGTGATCTGATTGTTTGTGGTGAACAAACCTTCGATGTCGTTAATTGCTTTTCTTTGTTCTCGGCAAACCATTGATGGAACTCCACGGATTTTAACTACAAAGACGAGATTGAAGCAATATAAAATGAAATCCTCTTAGTAGATTTTAAAAAACGAAAACGATCATGTTTCAAGAACTTCTGGAAACGTGACGAGTTTTAGTTTAATTTACAACTAATTTAGTAACTCACAAGGTTTTGATTAAAGAAGTAAAATGAACTTCAGGAAATTTAAGTAGATACTAACACTTTTTTTCATGCAGACATGGTTGAAATAGGAGTCGAATTCATCTTCGATTCTTCAGTAGTTGTTTGTGGAGACGGGGTAAACCGATAGAATGTGCATGGAATTCATCTTCTCTTTCATTGGTGTCAGGTGTTAAAGCTGCAGAAAACCTAACTGAAAGATATAGCACATCAAATAATACTTGAAATTGATAGATTGTATTATTTTCTAGAAAACAGATGCATATATATAGCCTTATAAAACGAAGTTAAATCAAATTATTAAGTGAGATTCACTTCTTTTCCAGGAGCTGTTATCTTTAAATAAAACTTATCCCTTATTATTCTGCAATTTTGTTATGCAATATTTTTTGCAACCTCTTTTATATTTTGAATATATGAAATGATGATGCTTAATATTGTACATCTTCATTTATTTTTTTTCTGGAGATGTTACATTTACATACATGATTAAATGACGATATCCTTTCTTTTGTGAATCTGAAATTTTTGTTTACGGTTTATGTTTTAAAATAATATTTTTTAATGAATCTTAAAACAACCATGTGCAGTTTTAATATATGAGCTTTTTTGTGTGAATTTGTCAACATTTTCCCATTTTCTTGAGTTTTTGTTAGGCAACCAATATTTTTTTTCCTTTTTTGTGTATTGGGATAATAGTTCCTTTTTTTTTCTGATTGTTATTTTTAAAAATGATTGATGAAATTAACGATACTATCCACATGCTGACTTTCCAATCGTTGTGAATTTATCCCAAACGTAAATATTCCTAGTTTTATACTGGTTTAATTTATTTTTATTTTTTATTTTCATATTTTCAAGTTGTTGTGAATGATCCTAAGTTTTACAGAAATTTGACAGCCGTATTTGTGCTTTTGCTGGACCGAAATAATCTGATTTGTAATTGTTTCTTTTTCCCATTCAGGATTTATTTCTTACTGTTTTGAACTGCAACACCAGCAGCTGGAAAATACAGGTTTGCAACATTATTTTTTGCGTATTACTTTTCCTGCATGTTTTATCTGATAGTGTGTTACATTTAACTCATTTTATTTTCTGCTTTTTCTGTTCAGAATTGTTTTCAGAAATTCTAGCAGATTTTCAGGATTTATCTCAAACAGTTTTGAACCACAAGACGAGCAGCTAGAAACTACATGTTTGCAAGTTTATTTTCGCATTATCTATTTAGATTTTATGCAGTTTGTTCCGGATTTTTTGGTTTAAATCTGATGGAGGATTTTTTTTAGATTTCTGTTTTGATGTATCCAGTAATATTTACGTATATATTCCTGAATTTATGGAGTATTTTAATTTTTTTTCTGTTTGTGATCATCCTTATTATTCTGAATTATAACCATTTATATTGCGCCACGTGGCCTTAATTTTCTGAATTTTAACCAGTAATATTGCGCCATGTGGCCTTATTTTTCTGAATTTTTACCACTGATATTGCGCCACGTGAGCATTTTTTCTCTGCTCCGTCGGCAATATATATATATATATATATATATATATATATATATATATATATATATATATATATATATAATTTTACTGTGTGCTAAAAATGGTGAAGGTATATCAAAGGAATGAATGGTTTATATTAAATCAGATAACCAAGGGGATGACCTTTGATGATCTCTACAATCACAGGGTGGCTTACTTTAATAACAAAGAATCAATCCTATGATTGTTATCGGAAACAAGTAAGAAGTGTTTAGGTTTAACAAGTTGAGTGTTAGGCACTGGTGAGATGGGTTTAAGATCAACAACAGATGACCTAACATGTTTTGATAGAAGTGTATGGTTTGAGGATGACTGTGAATCTGATGATTCAGAAACATGAGTGGGTGTTGATGATGCCATTGTATACCTGTAAAAATAACAAACACGTTAGTAACTACAAGTAAAAAATAATATCAAACAATTAAAGAAAAGTAACATTTCACGGAAAGTTAGAAAAATATGAATATCATTGTTTATAGCATCGGGATTCCAGACAATAATATAAAATTATTACTGTTAGATATTCAAAGTCAACCATTAAGGGACCAATGTTAATAAAACATAGATTTGAAAAAGTTAACCTGTTAAAAGTTAATTTTCTTTGAAAAATAAAGTTTCCCGTACTTAGAAAAAATTCAAGAATGAATCTCGAATCAAACATGATGAAAGTCGAATGATGAAGCAAGAATTTTGAACAAAGAAGCACGAAATTCGAAGTATTAATGAAGAATCTCGAAGCAAGTTACATGAATCTCGAAGTACTTAGAGTGAATCTCGAATGAAATTGTATGGAATTCGAAGTACATGGAATGAATTTCAAAATATATGAGATGAAATTCGAAGTATATGAGATGAAATTTATTAATAGTTCAAATTCGAATAATAATAATTGAAACTCGAATATCAAACATTGAAATTCGAAAAAAAAATCTGAAAGTCTAATAACAATGGCTAAATTAGAATAACAAAGGTTAAAATTCGAATATCAAAGTAATCGAAATTCAACTCTGATAAATTTTCTAAGTCTATACATACACTAAACAATCAAAAAATCACATTTAAGCACATATAGACAATAAAAAAATACACTACTAGATTCGAAAACACAATTAGAACATAATCTCTTTACTTAACTGTTTCTAAAAACAACTAAAAATAAACCAAATCAAGGATTTACAGATATTAAAAAAAACTCAAAAAAACTTAACACTAAAATTCGAATAATCCTGAACTATGCTACAAACCAAGCCTTTTACGAGATTGTTGTAATGGTCCCAAACAATATTTAAGCACACTTATAAACAGAATAATGATTCAAGAAAAAGACAAAGAGACTGATTACTCAATCGATGTCAAGAATGTCAGAGATAAAAACACAGTCGCCACTTTTTTAATATTATATTCAATATGAGAATAATGACAAAGTTGTGAACCCTAGGCGTGGGTTTCATTTAAATACCTAGGATAGTTTGAGGGGTTTACAAAACATACCCCTCAACTTTCTAATAAATAGAAAAGATTACAAATAAAGAAATGGAAATACATTGAAATAAATTAAACACTATCTATTACAAAATGTAACCACATGATTGAAATTTAATATCTACCAATCTCCACCTTTTCAATCACTGTGGCAAGCTCTTTCATCTGTCTCTCGTAAACCGAGGATGACATCGAATCTTCGAGTGACTCGATGCACGTGTAGTCTGTCATTGATCAGCTTGATTGCATCTCGGATGTCTTGGATCTCCTGAGGCTTCTTCTTGAGCTCTTTAAACTTTAGGGCATCATCCTCTTGGAGTCTCCCATTCAGTTATGCTCTTATTAGATGTAGAGTGCCGGCAGAATAGCATGACAATTCCTCGAATCGCAAGAACCTCTTTTGACCTTGTTTGTTTAAAAATATAACGCCCTGCTTAGGTCTCTTGAACCCTCGATATATCAGTTGAAAGTCAATTCCAAAAAAGGTTAGATCCGGAGCTTTGAGGCAGGCCCACCTTGATAAAATAGCTCTCAATAGCTAGTTGGAAATCCTTTTAGCACATTACCATTAATTAACGTCTCATGCTTCTTGTACGGGGGCCGCCAGAGTCGTGACATAACTCATTATCCCTTTAACTTGTTATGTATTGTTCAATGTCGTCGGGGTTCATGAAGTCGAAGTCACTCTCGTGGACAAGTTGTGTTGTCCCGTCTTCTCATTTGATTTGCAATGAGGGTGTGAAGAGACGAGCCAATTTATACATCGGATGACCTTTACCACTTTTGACTTTGATTAAAACTCATACTTAGGTCTCGTCTCTCACAGCGTCATCTGGTTATACTCGTCCTGCTCAGCTTTAGATTCATCGCTTATTTCCATGAGCAGCCATCTACTAAACTTCCCCGGATTCTTCATAAAGATGTCTCTGAATTTATCTTCAAGTTAGGGCTCAAGAAAGTCTTCGTCTTTCATTTTCATTAAATAGTTCTCGAGCCCTTGACCCACAGGGTTTCCATTTCTGCTGCAGGAATCTCGAGTAGTCTGTAGACTTGACCCCAGTGGTCGAGCCTTAGATATTCATGCTCTGGAGGCTGGGAGTGCACCTTGCCTTTAGAATACCAATCAAACCAGTCAAGGTCCCCCTTATAAGATATCTGAGAAGCTTCGACGGTTTCTTGAAAACATTCAACCATGCGGGGACCTGAAGGATCAGAAGATTCTGCTAGCTATTTTTGGGTGAAGGTAGAGGTGGATAGGTTTAATGTGAGCTTTAGGTTAGGAGGAGGGGTAAGAGCTATTATAGCTGAAGATATATCTTGTTGTGGCGCATGGGAATGTGAGTTGAGAAAATCAAAAGAGGAGGAGGACTTTTGTGGTGACTTGGGTTCTGGTTTAGGTTCTTTAATTGGCTCATCTAGGTATATCTTTGAATTCAAATCGGAAAGCACGATGACTTCGATTTTTTCGGTTGAAGGCTCATACACCACCATAGCCCTCTGTTAGGCACAAAAAGGCCTCAGTCAAACCTGTTCTACATCTGAGGGGGAGATTTTATAATCAAACCTGTTGATGCATTTGAAGGTTGAATTTAAGGCCTGTTATATGCCTTATTGAAACCTGAAAATGATTTGCAATATCAGTCTAAAGCTGTTCTATATGTTGCATGTGTTGCAACTAAGACAGTTTGTCCAAGCTGCTCTGTCTGCTGAACAGGCTGGACATAAACTGTCTACGCTGCTCTACACTGTTGAGCAGCTCGGGCATTTTTAAAGTGTTCTGTTCTTTGTGAACAGAACCTGTTCTTTGTGAACAGGCTAAACACTTTATGGAATTTGTTTCCAAGTCATCATGTATTGTTTTTTGACTACAAGATCAGTTTACAAAGTCGAAGACAAAGTGGAAAACAGAACTGCTCAGCCTGCCCACGCTGTTCTGTAACATGAAGACAAAAGGATATTTGAAAAAGGGTGACAGACCTTTT
>JAANYP010004841.1:9744-35882 GCA_020465985.1 Centrapalus pauciflorus | reverse complement strand
CGATGTGGGTAGAGAAGGCGAATGATCAGACCGTGCTGGAGTTTACTGCTCAGATGGCCAACGTGGAATCTGATAACTCTAAGGTTAGTCTTTCTATTTCTCTATTTCGTGATTTATGTGCTTTATGTGTTAGTTCTAATGATAGGTTAAATCTAGTCTTAGACTCACATAAGACCATAGCTGCTCAAAATGAAAACTTAAAAATAGAAAATGCTAGCCTAAATGATATAAAACAAGATTTAAAAGAAAAACTTAAGGCTGATGCTCAAGATGTAATCGTTCTAAAAGACAAACTGAGTGAGCAGTGTGTTAGGATAGAACTTATGTATGAGCACGTAGAGGCCTTAACCAAAAGTCTGAAAGACAAGGACATAGAGCTAGCCGAGACCAAAGTTAAGGTAGCAGAGGCAAATAGCAAGCTGGAAAAGTTTAGGAATTCAAGCCTAAACCTAGGAAAAGTCTTAGATGCCCAAAGACAGTCTAAGAAGCCTGTAGGTCTAGGTTTTCACGAAATTCCTCCACCTTTCAACGCGAACTATGTACCTCAGCCTCAGGAGAAAACTGACAAGTCAGTAGTTTTAGAGGACCTACCTGAACCTACACCTGAGCCTAAAGTTGAAAATACACCTAAGGTGGATGACTCTACTGTCAAGGTCAAGAAAGTGAAATTTGTGTCTTCCTCCAGTGAAACACCTGCAGGAAAACAGAAAATTTCATGGGCTGACCAGGTCGAAGAGACAGACACTGAAGTTGTACCAAAGGCATTAGACACTAGTGAGACACCTAGATCTAAGGGACCAACCAAAAAGTCCATGGATAAGATGTCTTGCTTTAGATGTCATGAGAAAGGGCACGTTGCTTCTCACTGTCCTAATAGGAAAGCTGATGTTACATCTAAGACAGTGAATCCAACACCTGTTAAGCCCTCACCAAGTGTGGCGAGCACGAGTAGTTCTCAGAGTACCGAGAAAACTGTGCAGGCCGCACCAAAACCTGTTGTGAAACAAACACCGGTTAAGGTTGGACCAAAAGAAGTGGTTAGGACAAATTCACCGAATCGTGTCTTTAATCAATCTAGGTCAGCACCTCAACAAGTCTATAGGAGCACCACACCTAGCAGGTCACACACTCCAGTTAGGTCACATACTCCTGTTAGACAATATGTTCCGGTAAAAGCTCAGGGATCACAGTCTGAAATGCATTATAATAAGACTTATTCTAGAGCATCACAACAAATGCCTACTCAAAGGCAAAGAGTGAATCTAAATCACTCGGCACCACAACAGAATTCAGTTCAAAGGCCCAAGTCACCTGAAAGGCGAGATGAGTACTTGAAAGAGTTCAAGTATGTGGACGAGAATGGTATTACCAAGTCAGTCATGGCTTGGGTTCCCCGTGATAACTAACCTATTTTCTTTCATGTGCAGGAGATAACTACCGGTCCAAACAACAAGTGGTTCGTCGACAGTGGTTGCTCCAGGCACATGACGGGGGAAAGGAGTCTTCTCACAGACTTCAAGGGGGGCAATAGGGGATTTGTATCATTCGCGGGCAACAAAGGAGGAAATATCACTGGAACTGGAGAAGTCACTAATGGGACGATTACATTGGATCAAGTTTATCACGTTGATAAACTGGTTCATAATCTCATTAGTGTATCTCAAATCTGTGATAAGAAGAACTCGGTGTTATTTACTGACACTGAGGCGTTAGTGCTCAAGCCGGGATTCAAGATACCTGAAGATTGGATATTGATGCGGGCTCCAAGGAAGAATAACTTGTACATGCTCGACATGAACAAGCCAGATAATTCGATGGGTCCGATCTGCTTACTATCAAAAGCTTCGGAGACGGAATCGGTTTTGTGGCACAGACGCATGGCTCACTTGCACCTAAGGAAAATGAACTACATAACGAAGAATGGTTTGGTGCAAGGTGTGCCTCTGAAGAGCTTTCAATTTGAAGACAAGTGTCTACCGTGCATGAAGGGCAAGCAACATAAAAAGACACACAAGTCCAAGAAGCTGAACTCCATAACCTCGACATTCGATTTGTTGCATATGGACCTTTTTGGCCCTATCAACAAAAGGAGTATAGGAGGTAGTTGGTTTTGCTTAGTTATCACTGACGATTCCTCACGGTTTTCATGGGTTTTCTTTTTAGGTACGAAGGACGAGACGGCTACAAAGCTCATCGGGTTCTTAGACCAAGTGGAGAATTCCTACGGAACAAGGGTTAAAAATATACGTAGTGATAATGGGACTGAATTTAAAAACTCTGTAATTGGTGTATATTGCCTATCAAAGGGCATCGTGCATCAATTCAGTGCACCATATGCACCTCAACAGAATGGGGTGGCCGAACGTAAAAACAGAACATTGATTGAGGCTGCAAGGACTATGCTTTCGGATTCAAAGCTTCCTACCATGTTTTGGGGGGAGGCAGTGAATACCGCGTGCCACATTTTAAATAGAGTCCTTACAGTCAAATCATTGAACAAAACATGTTATGAAATTTTGAATAAACGGCCACCTAACTTAACTGGATTCGAACCGTTTGGAGTACCATGTACACTTTTAAGAACAAAACATCAACCGAAGTTTGGTGAAAAGGCTGACGAAGGATATTTCCTAGGTTATGTGCCAAACTCACCAAACAAACGGGTTTTTAACAAAAAGAGTGGTACTGTGGAGATTGTGTACAATATTGAAGTCACAAGTTATACACATGAACCCCAAACAGGTCCGGAATGGATATTTGACTATGATAAGTTATTTGAGTCATTTAACATTCCTTTGGATGATACTGCAGGTACAATTGATAAAGACATGGCGACGTTGCACCTAAATGACGATGGCCATATTTTTCCAAGGACCACGTTCGAATCTACGTCCGAGCCTACTGCGACTGTAGATGGGTCTCCAGAATTTGCTAATCCAGAAGAACCTAACACTGAGAATCAGACTCAAGCATCAAGTTCTGCCTCTGAGGAAAACGTCCGTGAGGAAGAGAATGTGGGAGCTGAGCCTGTTCCCCCTTTAGGTGAAATAGGATCCAACTTAGGAGATAATCTAAGGGTAGACGAAATAGAGACCTCTAGGATTAACAAGAACCATCCTATAGATAGCATCATAGGAAATCCTAACGGGGGTGTGAGGACTCGGAGTAGTGTAAATAACAACACTGTGTTGTTGTCGATGATAAACGACTCCGAGGCATATCATACATGTCTATATTCGTGTTTCATATCGCAAGTAGAGCCCAAAAATGTGCAAATGGCACTTAAGGACAACTCCTGGGTTGAAGCGATGCAGGAAGAACTTTCACAATTTAGGAAACTAGAAGTGTGGGAGTTAGTTCCGTTACCTCGAGGGGAGATTGCAATAGGAACCAAATGGGTGTTTAAGTGCAAAAGAGACGATCGGGGTATAGTCACGCGCAACAAGGCGAGATTAGTTGTAAAGGGTTTCAACCAAGAGGAGGGAATCGATTACAACGAAGTGTTTGCACCAGTAGCAAGGTTAGAAGCAATTAGGTTGTTTTTAGCTTTTGCCTCCTTCAAAGGATTTAAAGTATATCAACTGGACGTTAAGAGTGCTTTCCTGTATGGGAAAGTGAAGGAGTTGGTGTATGTAGAACAACCGCCCGGGTTTACAGATCCTAAATATCCTGATAGAGTATATCGATTAGATAAGGCTCTTTATGGATTACATCAGGCACATAGGGCATGGTATGAGACTCTATCCAACCATCTTTTAGAAAATGGCTTTGAGAGGGGTAGGATAGATAGTACTCTATTTGTGAAAAGAAAGGGAGATCACTTTATCTTGGTACAAGTGTACGTAGATGATATCATTTTTGGATCATCAGACGAACAGATGTGCAAAGATTTCGAGAAGGTTATGAAGTCTAAGTTCGAGATGAGTGCTATGGGGGAGTTGAATTTCTTTTTGGGGTTACAAGTTGACCAGAAGAAGGAAGGCATGTTTATCCATCAGACCAAGTATGTCTATGACATATTAGAGCGTTTCGGGATGGAAGGAACAAAGTTGACTGCCCACTTCAGCACGCCGATTCAAGTGAATCACAATCTCGGGCCGGGCACTGAAAGTGATACCGATGTGGATCCGACTTTATATCGGGCCATGATTGGGTCACTTATGTATTTAACTGCCTCAAGACCTGACATTATGTTTGTTGTGTGTATTTGTGCTAGGTTTCAAGCGAATCCGAAGGAGATGCATATGAAAGCTGTGAAGCGGATTCTACGATACCTCAAGTCGAAACCGAAGCTGGGACTTTGGTATCACGCGGAGGGAGATCTAGAGTTGGAGGCGTTCACAGATTCTGACTACGGAGGATGCAGCTTGACGCGCAAATCAACGACTGGAGGTTGTCAGTTCCTCGGAGGGAGATTGGTGTCCTGGCAATGCAAGAAACAAACATCGGTAGCCGTGTCAACGTGCGAGGCCGAGTATGTTGCTGCTGGTAGTTGCTGTTCACAGGTTCTGTGGATACAACAACAATTGCGGGATTACGGTTTGGCTTATACTCAAACTCCAATTAGGATAGACAATCAATCTACAATTGCGATAACTAATAATCCAGTTAAACACAGTAAAACAAAGCACATAGACATAAGGCATCATTTTATTCGTGATTGTGCTGAAAAGAACTTGATCAAACTGGTAAAAGTGGCAACAGAAGATAATAATGCTGATTTATTTACCAAAGCGTTTGATAAGTCACGATTTGAGTATTTAATTCAACTTAATGGAATGCGCAACCCAGAGTAAATTGACCTTAGTAGTATTTTATTTCCTTTTATAGTTGTTATATTTCTTTCTTTTTCAGTAGTCTGCTAATTTAGGAAAGTTTCTAATTTAGGAAAGTTTCTATTTTTAGTTAGTTACTATTTTTAGTAAGTTTCTATTAAGTTAGTAGGTTAGCTTAGTTTACTGCTTTTTGCTATGAAAAACAAAAGAAAAAAGAGAGAAAATTACAAAAATACAAAAAAAAAAAAAGAATATCAGAAAAGGAGTTAAGTCTTAGATACATAGGTTCAAAGTGACGAAAATTAGCACCGTCGTTACAGACTCTAAGTATTTAGGCTTTCACACATAATGCAACTAAATCCTAAGTGTTATACTTTATTTAGTTTGATGTGTTGGTAGGCACAATACATATAGGGAATCTCAAGGCTAATAAAATATTCTAGAAAAAGTCAAACGTGTCACTAGCTTAGATGTATGACCAATCGGTCTTAATTTTTATGTACAAGAATACAAACTTGAGTCTAAATGAGGTATGCAACTTTCTGGGGATGTATGGCAACATCAAATACATCTAAAATGGAAAGAATAGAAATATCAATGTAACTGAGAGTCGAAAACATGCAACTCTGTTGTACGTAAGTACAGACCTGTTGTCTCTGTTTAGATTCGGGTTAGCAGACATGTCGCTTTGTTGTACGTCAGTACAGACCTGTCACCGCTATCTGCTAACTTTAAAGTTAAACCTTAAGTCGAACTAAGACACTTTGTTGTATGAGAATACAGACCTGTGTCCGATGTTTGTCTTTTAAAGAAAGTTTGCAAATACCAACAAGTTAGAATTTTGTCTGTGTGCCTTGATCATAAAAGTATGTCTATGTCTGAGTCACGTAAGATAATTTCCTGATAAATAAAAAGGCCAAGGGATATTCCGAAATGTAGAGTGTTTAACAGGGTAAAATACCAACAATCGGCTAAATGGGTATGTCACGACAAACAATCAAAGGAATCAAAAATTCCTAAGTGTGAAAGTTTAAGTACTGAAAGTTAGTATCGGACATCGCTATCTGATTGAACCTTTCCTAGACTATACTCATCAAAAATATATTGTTAAGTTTTTTAGCTTAGATTGTAAATTTTTTCTCAAGTTTAGATTAAATTTTTGGTCAAAATTTTATTTTACTTTATTTTATTTTATTTTTACCTTAGTTTATTTTATTTTATTAGTATAGTTTAGTTTTTACTTAGGTAAAAGGTCAAAAGTTACTGAGGGTGCATTCAAAGTTGGATAAAATATACAATGCGTGAAATATCTGAGCTTAGGGTAAAAGATTTGGCATAGTTTATCTGGTTACACTACACAGTAGAAAATAGTTGGAAAAAGTTGAAATTATTTCAAAATTTCCGAAATTTTTCTAAGTGTTGGAAATTTCGAATCTAAGACAGACTCGAATGTGAGATACTTCGAATCTGTCAGTAGACTCGAAATTGCATAGACTCGAAGGTAGTTAGTATATAAAGGTCCACAGTGAAAGCATTTACTTCTCACTGTTCTCGAATCTGATTTCTCGAATCTGTCACTGGCGATCTCGAATCTATTCTCGAGTCTATCGTATTTCTACTAAACGACATTTCGTCGATTCTAAAGCTTTTGTGGTCGATTCTACTTTCAAATCTAGGTATAAGCAACATGATTGTACAAGATTTTGGTGGTTTCATACACAAATTTGGGCTTAAACATCACATTTTGATGTTTTATTGGTCAAAATAGGGTTATTCATAAATAACTAAGTTAGGACCTATAAAATATCAAATTAAAGGCATAAATCAGTGATTAGAACTTAGTTGAACTAAAGTATGTGATTTACCTAGTTCAAAAAGGTTAAAATCTTGGATTTTTGTTGAAAACACAACTGTCGGCCTCTCGAATCTGATATTGGGCATTCGAATCTGATCATGGGTTTCTCGAATCTATCAATAGATTCGAGATGACCATGATATTCGAATCTGTCCATCAGACTCGAATAGGGTCTATTCGAATCTGTCCATTGCATTCGAATATGGGCACTTCGAATCTGTTACTCTCGAATCTGTACTTTATTTATTTTGTTGAATTTAAATTTCATTACACTTGTGGAAATTTAATTGTGTTAGATTTTGTATTTAATCAAATACAAAATAAAACAAATTTGAATTTAAACAAGTTTATTGATTTTTAATAAGTCTAACAATTTTATGTATTGTGCAGATATGGCGCTTCGTGCTTTTGTTCCTAAGCACAATATGGTACTGAATCCTGCTCATAACATCCCTGAGGCGCAGGGATTTCGAGAAGTTTTAGATTTTCTAGCGGAGTCTAGGATCAGTTATGTGTTGTATGAAAATATTCCGATTGTGATTTCATATGTACGTCAATTTTACGATCACTTACAGGTGGACTGCACTGTCACCCCGACAGTGTTAAGAACCAGAATTGCAGGACAACCTTTGGTTTTCTCTGCTGATATTTTGCGTCAAGTACTGCAGCTGGGTTCCCAAGAACAAGAGGACGGGCCTATAGACTTTTCTTTAAGTATTAGGCAAGCAGCATTTTTGAGAATGGGATACAGCTTGGACGTTACAAAATCTTCGTATATGAAAAGCGGGTTGATAGGACAATGGCGTTTCTTAGTCCACGTATTCATGGTGTGTTTTGCGCCTAAGAAGGCTGGTTTTGATTACATCGTATCTAAGATTCAATCAGCGATGATAGCGATGGTATACAATAAGAAGTTTAGTTTCTCGCAGCTGTTTTTCTCGGAATTTATCCATCAAATCACGGCTCCTGAGAGAGAAAGGTTCCTTTTGTATCCGAGGTTCGTGATGATGTTGATAAGGCACTTCTTGCCTGAGTTGCCACAATCAGACGATGCATTGAGCGTTAATGTTATGGAGAAGCGCATTTACTCTGACTGTTCCTCACACCGAGGAAGGTTAGCAGTTCCGGTGGCACGTCCACTATTTGGTGCAATTCTGGATAGGGAATTTCAAGCCCCGAGTAATGCCAACTGGGCAGGGGTAGTTGATGTCCAACCACAGCAACAACAGCAACGTCAACTACAACAACAGCCTCGTGTTCGTCCCCGTGATCCAAGGCGAAGACAAAGAGATACTGCAAGTCAGACTCAGGCGTCTAGGCCTTCTACGAGTCAGCAACCAGAAATGCAGGAAGCCGGGCCGTCAAATGTCCCAAATGAGGCTGATCAACTGTGCCAAACGCTCAATGAAATTTGGGAGGCAGGTCCACATGCAAATGAAGATATAGCTGCAGCGTTAGTGGGTGAATTACTTGAGCCTCCAGAGGGAGAAGACGATGTCTTCAGAGATGTTGACGAATATGTGCCAGAGCAGACTGGCAATGATGAGTCATCATCTGCTACAGAATCAGAAGAAATGGAGGAGATCGAAGTTGAAGCTCCAGAATCAGTGTCTACAGAACCTCATGTTCAAATTGGAACTTATGGTTCACGACTGATTATCAATGAAGGTGCTTCGAGGAGGCGAGAGGCCAGGGAATTGGAGGAGTCAGATTTTGAAGAAGATGAGACTCCTCAGTTGGTGACAAGGCAACGGGCCAAACGTCACAGGTTTATGCAGGGGACTTCATCACAGTCCGATGCACAACCTCCGCCTCAAACCCAGACCCAACCCCAAGATACAGCTCCACCATCACCTCCACCTCAGCAACATGAACCTTACATTCCCCATCCATTCAATCCTGCTCCCATTCAGTCCATCCCTTCTACATCAGAAGCCTATACCGAAAATCAACGAATCATGCAACTCAAAAGCCGTGTCGACTTTCAGAACATTCAAATAATAACTCTCACAAAAGCAGTCGGTGAACTCCAAGAGCATAACTCTAATCTTGATAAGGAGAACGCAGAACTGAGAGAGATTGTTGAAAGAGTTAGAGACGAAAACACGGAGATTAAATCATTTGTTGCTGATCAATCATCTGAAATCCGAGCAATGCGGTCCCTCCTAGAGTAGCTTATGAAAAATCTACAAACTCAGGGGGAGACGAGTTGTAAAGATCAGGAAGTACAGCGAGAAGATGATGATGATGAAGGCAATGATCCCAGTGCAAATAAAGAGATTGAGTCTGTAGATTTTCCTGCAGCACAAGTTACTCAAATTCAGGGGGAGCCTAGTCAAGGCGAAGGACAAAGGGATGAAGCTAGTTCATCTAAGGAGCCTACAGACTTTGAGATAAGTGAGATGATTGAAGCGCTCATGGATCTTGATGATGATCCACTGGATGTAGGCTTTGATAACGAAGATGAAGAGCTTGAAGAAGGGGAGTTTGCGCCAGAGGAGATAGTCGACTGGCGGTCAGATGATGAAGTACTTGCTGATGAGGATGATGAAGCTGACGAGATAATAGTGCAGCAGAATCCTATCACTGATACTTATATGATTGATGGACATAACATTGTCGATGCAGATATAGTGAATGTTGCTTTAAATCCTCAGCCATCGATAGAGGAACCTGCAAGAGAGCTAACCAATGAAGAAAAACGAAAGCTATGGTTCAGGGCTGAAGAGAAGGAAGCTGCAATTAAAAGGACAATGAGAGTGCCAGGTACGGGGAAGCTGTCTGAGCGAATTTTAAGCTGGTTCTTTGACAGAGAACTGCAGCTATTCATAATAAAGAGAAAAGACGGGCTTCAGTACATGAGGCGAACCTTAAAGGCGTTCAACTCTCTGCCAAAGATCGAAATTGCAGATCTAGCATGGAAAGATCTGATAAACATTGGCAATGATCCCTATGCGGACGTTATCGCAAGAATCATAAGAAAGGAGGGAAGATCGAGGAAATTTGAGCGCCTGAGTCCAAGAGTTGGGAAAAGAGTAGAGGATCCATCACGTATCGACCCTCTAACTGGTCGACCTTGGATGAGGATTCATTATAAGCCAGCCAGGTGTCTTAGGAAGGTACCTCTCAAGCCAATGCCACAAAACATTCTGAAGAATCTGAAGTGGTGGTATGCTGACACGGAAACTGGGGAAGCGGTTATGGAAGACTTAGAAGAAAAAGTTATTCTTAGAGTCTATGACCCGCTTCACCTGGTGAACCTATCTAAAGAAGACCTGCAGATCTTGTATAACTGTAAGATTTCCAGTGACGCACATATGGATGCTGAAGCGAGTAAGTATGAAAATGTGGTCAAGGTATGTGTTGAAAAAGGTCTGTATGCTGGTAGTGTTTTGAATCAATAATAAACCATGTTCTTAAATCAAATGTGTGAATTATTAGAAGCTATCGTCAAGGGGGAGTCTGTTGGTACATCCCGTGTGACGATAGCAGTCTAAGTTGTCTTACATTGTGATTTTGCATATGTTTGGTATATATATATTATATATGATTGATGTTTATCAGTGTTTGTATGTTTGAACTTGATGTAACGTATTACAGGAAGTTCAAACATAAAACTCAAAGATAAAATCAATCATAAGGTAATATTATAAGTTTCATCACTTAAGTGTTTAAGTGTATTGACTAGATTCGAATAGGTTAAGGAAGACATTCGAATCTGTGATAGATTCGAATGTATCCTTAGATTCGAATAGGTTAGATTCGAATCTGTCAGATGGACAGATTCGAATGGGCCTTAGGCCAGATTCGAGGTTGGCCCACAACAGACTCGAATCAGGGTCTATAATTAGGGATAGACTCGAATGATTAGCAGACCTTTGGCAGAATTCGTGAGGAATTAAGCAATAGGCGATCTCGAGTTTATCAGCTAGGTGAGTCCCGTTTCGGAGAGAATTAGTACGTAGGATCGTTCGTGTGTCGTTCGTTCAGCGTCTAATAGTCTCCGTGTTTCCGTTGGTTGAGAGTTGTCCGTCTAACCGTCAAAGAGGATTCCGCACTCGTTAACGGAATAGCGAACTTATAAAAAAAAAACATTGAAAAAGGTTAAACAACAATTATAAGTGTTGAACTTTTTATTGTATGGGATCCGAAGTTCGGACGGAGCGGAACTTTGGATGTGACCAAAGTTCGGATGTGAAAAACATGAAAAAATACAAGTTAAAACAGGAAACAAAGGACCTAAATTTCAAATGGCAGACGTTGGGATGGACCCAGAACCGAAGTTTGGAGTAGGTCCAATATCAAACACATAGAAAACGAAATAAAAGACAAACCACATATAAGATCTGGTCCGAACTTTGGATGGTCCAGATTTCGCATGGACGCACATCCAAAGTATAGAATGATAATGACAACCTTGGCAAGTTCAACGAGAAAGCGCTTTAATCAAACCCCTTATCAGCTTTACATAAATAAAGTTCCATATATCAAACACATACGAGTTATTGGTCGCAGGTGCTACGTGTAGAACGATAATAACAACCTTGGGAAATTCAACGAGAAAGCGGTCGAGGCGACTCTTATTGGATATTCATCCAATTCAAATGCATATTGTGTGTACAACACTCGTACCAGGACAGTCAATGAGTGTGAATATCACATTCGACGAAATAGTTGAACTTGCTCTTGAAGTTGATCAATCAAGACCAAGAATTTCTCCGATGCCTGGAGATTCTTCTACCTCAACTTCTTTTTCTTCTTCATATTTAATAAATTTATTTGTTCCATTTTATATTGAATTTTTCGGTAATAATGTAAATTCTTCTTCTGTTTCAGCTCCTGTAGATAATACAAATTCTTCAAAATCAACAATTCCACCATCTTCATCACCATTACCATCTTCATTACCATCATCATCATTCACACATACACCAACTGTTGAGACTACTTAAATCATACCTTCCCACATCACACCAAATATAATCCCCTTACAAGACCTAATCGAATCTTAACCGGTACCACTAGTACCTTCATTAGAAACCATCGAACAAAATAATTCCTCCATCCCCAACGTAACAACTAACTTACCTTCACGTTCACCCCTCCTACACGAAAATAGATGGAACCGGGATCACATAACCGAACAAATCATTGGTGATCTGACAACCGGTGTTCAAACTCGAAGGGTATCACCTAATGAATGCCTCTTTGCATCATTCCTTAGTATGATAGATCCCGCTCGTGTGGATGAAGCTTTGAAAGACCCTGACTGGATAATGACTATGCAAGAAGAGCTCGACCAGTTTGAACAGCTAAGGGTTTGACGGTTAGTTTCCAAGCTTATAGGTCAGGTAATCATCAGGTTTAAATGGATCTTTAAGAAAAAGCGAGATGAAAACGGAATGGTGGTGAGTAATAAGGCTAGGCTAGTCGGTAAAGGTTGCCGACAACAAGAAGGCATAGATTATGATGAGATTTTTGCTCTGATTTCATGGATCGAAGCCATCCGAATTTTTTTGGCATTTGCAGCACACAAGGACTTCAAAGTCAACCTAATGGATGTGAAGACAACCTTCTTAAATGATGAACGTAATGAGGAGGTGTACATTGAACAACCACAAGGCTTTGTTGATGCACATAAACTCGACCATATTTATGTGCTATATTAGGCTCTTTATGGTTAGAAACAAGCACCTTGAACTTGGTACGATAGCCTCTTGAACTTCCTTACTAAATCCGTGTTTAGTAAAGGTGTTGGGGACACAACGGTGTTCATTAAAAGGGAAGCCCCACATACAATGTGATTCCAAATTTATGTGGATGATATTAAATTTGGCTCTACCGACCCTAAGCTTTGTAAAGAATTTTCAAACATCATGGAGTCTAGGTTCGACATTAGTATGATGGGAAAAATGAATTTTTTCCTCGGATTACAAGTCAAACAACCTGAGGATGTGATTTTTGTGAACTAGTCAAAATATACCCTTGATATTCTCAAGAAGTATAGATTAGACTCTTTCACAACTATCGCAACCCCCATGGCTTCTAACTATGTAGCCTTGGATTATTCATTTTATTCTCGAGCAAGTGTATGCTAGTGATTTAAATATCGACACATCAACATGCTTGACCAACCTGCAGATGTACTCACCTAACCATTGGGTCATGTATCATTCCTAGAATTCCGTTCCAAGATTAGTGTCTCTTACGGATCCTTCATCAAGCGTGGGCGTATCAAGGAAAGACGTTGACCATGCATAAATTTATAGGAGCCAATATTTTTTCCATGTATATCTCCTTAATGTGTGTATTTTAGTTTCCTATATATGTACTCTGTAAATCTCTCCTTTAATTACAAAAATCAAAATATCAAAATATATATTGGTTGCCCGTGCTGCTGCAGTGAAATGAAAAAGACAGCTCCGAGATTTGAAAGTGTCAGAGTGTTGGACCTAGTAACTCACAAACTTGCAAGACCTCGTAATGTATATATATATATATATATATATATATATATGTGTGTGTGTGTGTGTGTGTATGTATATATATATATATATATATATATATATATATATATGTGTGTGTGTGTGTGTGTGTGTGTGTGTACATGTGTTGTGTGCCGAGTAGGTAACAAAAACATTAGCGGCCATAGTATTCTGGTGTGCGTGTGTATGTTGTTAAAAGACAGAAAACTTAGTAGCAGTTAAGGGGGCTGTTATGGTGTGCAGAGTGTGTATTTATCGTACTAAAATGACAAACATCAGCAGGGGGTCTGTAGGTGTGTTAGGGTTGTGTGTTTTCAATGTGTAAAATGTGTGTTGTGAAACCAAAAAGATGGGCAGAAAAAATAGCGTCTGTAAAGGAGTTTAGGACGCGATTTAAGACGTAAATTGCTCAATAGCAAACCGTAGAAGAAAGTGTATCTTAAGGGTTGTCGTTAGTTAGGCCTTGGCCTAAGAAATTGCTAGCCCATGTCGCTGGCAAATCGGCCTTTGGCCATGTTCATAGGTCCCAAGACTTGCAAAGCTTACACATAAATATATTCTTAAGTCTTACCTTTATTGCATAAGTAAAAGGAGTGGTCTTTCACGCATTGAAAGCATTATTTAAGTTTATTCGCATTCATGGAATGCATTGCATAAGCATTCATTCTAAATCCTTAAAATGATTGTACATTGATATATGTTTGGTTAATCTATAGGTAAGTCCTACAAGATCAAATCACGCATCACTTGTGGGATCTAATTATATTTTTAAGACAGAGTCTAGTGGTAATTATAATTGTAAATTCATCATGTGCATAAGTATAACCATATACATGACACAAGAAGACTCAATATCATGTGAAACTTATATGAAAGCTACATAATATAATAATTAACAATATAAAGATATTGATGGACAATGTAATGACAATATAAGACCAGAAAGCTTATATAGAGATGAAATGGCATATATGAACAAGTTCAACTAAATCTGATCTATGAATTAAAGATAAAAACTTGCCCAGAATCCAGGAGCCAAAGTGATCATTTCCTGATATTATTCAGGAGATGGTTCAAACCCACAAAAGACTGTGAACATCAGAGACAAATTTGAAGTACAATTGAGCTGTAAAGTTTATCAAAGCAAAGAAGACTAATAAACACCCATGGTGAGTTGTAGATTTTACTCTACACCACAAATTTATGTAATTTGAGACAATTACTATTGCTGACGTTATCGTCTTGGAAATTCTATTGACAAGCTAGACTGTGAAGCAGTGAATAATATGGTTAGGTGTTGCCTGCAAGAAGAACTCTCATAGTTCAGAAAACTTGAAGTTTGGAAGTTAGTGCCATTACCTCGAGGAGAAGTTGCAATAGGGACTAAATGGGTCTTTAAGTGCAAAAGGGATGATCGGGGTATAGTTACTCGTAACAAGGCAGGCCTTGTGGTGAATGGATTCAACCAAGAAGAGGGAATTGATTATAACGAAGTGTTTGCACCAGTTGCAAGGGTCGAGGCAATTCGACTGTTTTTGGCCTTTGCGTCCTTCAACGGGTTTAAAGACTATCAACTTGACGTAAAGCACATTCCTGTATGGAAAGGTGAAGGAATTGGTGTACGTCGAACAGCCGCCAGGGTTTACCAATCCAAAATATCCTGACAGAGTATATCGACTTGATAAGGCTCCGATGGATTGCATCAGGCACCAAGGGCATGGTATGAGACACTGTCAACTCATCTTTTGGACACCGGGTTTGAAAGAAGGAGAATTGATAGTACATTGTTCGTGAAGAGAAAGGGAGAAGATTTTATCTTGGTATAAGTGTACGTGGATGACATTATTTTCGGGTCGTCAAACGAACAGATGTGCAAAGACTTCGAAAAGGTCATGAAGTCAAAGTTTGAGATGAGTGTTATAAGAGAGTTAAACTTCTTTCTGGGTTTGCAAGTTGAGCAAAGGAAAGATGGCATGTTTATCCATCAGACGAAGTATGTCTATGATATTCTGAAGCGCTTCGGGATGGAAGGAACAAAGCTGACCGCTCATTTTAGTACTTCGATTCAAGTGAATCATAATCTCGGACCAGGTACAGAAAGTGACACTGATATGGATCCGACTCTATATCGGGCCATGATCGGGTCACTCATGTATTTAATTACTTCTAGACCTGACATTATGTTTGCTGTGTGTATTTGTGCTAGGTTCCAAGCTAATCTAAAAGAAATGCATATGAAAGCCGTGAAGCGGATTCTACGATACCTGAAGTCAAAACCGAAGCTGGGACTTTGGTAACATGCTGATGGAGATCTTGAATTGGAAGCATACATGGACTCTGACTATGGTGGATGTAGGTTGAGCCGGAAATCAACAACTGGAGGTTCTCAGTACCTTGGTGGGACGCTTGTATCCTGGCAATGCAAGAAACAAACTTCGGTAGTCGTGTCAACGTGCGTGGCCGAATATGTAGCTGCTGGTAGTTGCTGTGCACAGGTTTTGTGGATACAACAACAATTGTGGGATGACGGTTTGACTTATACTCATACTCCCATTAGGATAGATAATCAGACTACAATTGTTGTAACTAATAATCCAGTTAAACACAGTAAAACAAAGCACATAGACATAAGACATCATTTTATACGTGATTGTGCTGAAAAGAATTTAATAAAACTGGTAAAAGTGGCAACGGAAGATAATAATGCAGATTTATTCACTAAAGCTTTTGATAAGACTTGATTTGAGTTGTTAGTTCAACTAAATGGTATGCATAATCCAGAGTAACTTGACCTTAGTAGATTTTCTTTCCTTTTATAGTAAGTTAGTAGTTTAGTAGATTTTCTTTCCTTTTATAGTAAGTTAGTAGGTTAGTTTATTAGCCTATCTTAAAAACTGAAAAACAAAAAAAAGAGAGAGAAAATCATTAAAATTTCAAAAAAGGAGAATATCGAAAAATGAGTTAAGTCTTAGAGTCATAGGTTGAAACTGACGAAAATTACCACAGTCTAAACAAACTCTAAGTGTTAAGCTATCACACATAATGCACCATAAATTCTAAGTGATGTACAGTTTCTTGTTTGATGTGTTGGTAGGCATAATACACAAAGGAAATCCTAACAGCTAATAAAATAATCAAGAAAAAATCATATGTGTAACTAAGTTAGATGTATGACCGAATGGTCTTAATTTCTATGTCAGAGACATACAGACAATGATTATAAATGAGGTATGCAAATTTTCTGGGGGATGTATAGCAACATCAAAATACATCTTAATGCATAGAAAAGAAAAATTTTTGAACAAAAGAGGGAGTCAAAACAAGTCGCTTTGTTGTACGTAAGTACAGACCGGTCACCTCTATTTTGACTCAAGTTAACAAGATAAGTCGCTTTGTTGTACGTGAGTACAGACCTGTCACTGCTGCCTTGCTAACTTAAAGGGAACTCTAAGACAAACTAAGACACTCTGTTGTATGTAAATACAGAACTGTGTCCGACGTTTGCCTTTTAAAGAAATTTTGCAATACCGAAAAGTTATAATCATTGTGTGTCTGCCTTAATCAAAGAAGTATATCTAAGTATGGGACACGTAAGGTAGTTTCTTGATAAATAAAAAAGGCCAAGGGAATTTCCAAAGTGTTAAATGTTTAAAGGGAAAATCATATCGACAATCGAGTTGGAATGTATATCACGACAAACAACCAAATGAATAAAAATATTCCTATGTGTGAAAGTGAAATACTGAAAGTGTGTTTCACACCGCCATCTGAATGAACCTTCTTTGACTTTCTCTCAAAAATTTTCTGTTAGTATAAGTCGTAATTTTTTAAGTACTTTTGAGTAGTTTTAATTTTAAATTTATTATTATATTTATTTATTTTTATTTTACCTTAAGTAGGATACAGGTCAAAGTTACTAGGATGCATTTTTGGTTGAAGAAACTAATATGGCGTGAAAATCTGGTGCTTAGTGTGAATGTTTTTGCAAAGTTGGGAAAATTCCGTTACATGAAAAAGTTGAAAAAGTTGAATTTTGTTCAAGAATTTTTAAATTTTTCACTTAAGTTCGAAATCCAGACAAATTCGAAGTACCTTCGAACTTGCTGGAAGTTCGAACTTAAGCTAAGTTCGAAGGTAGTTGATATAAATAGGTCAACAGTACATCATTTAAGACACCTAACCTCGAATTTACCTTCTCGAACTTGTCTGCGGCGATCTCGAACATACTCTCGAATATACCGCATTTCGAATTTCTTCCCTATTCCTCGAAGTTTGTCACTGTTTCTCGAATCTTTTCTCATACTTAGGGACATTAAACCACCAATATCTAAGTAAGTGTAAGATTGGGGTATTTTTATGCTTAAAATCGAGGATTTTTAAGTTTATACCATTTTAAACTAGGTGAATTAAAATCAAAAGTTTTAAAAGATAAAACTTAAAGTAAATGATACATTACTTAGATTAGAACCTAATAGGACTAAATTACACGGTTGATTAAGTCAAATGGGGTCAAAATCATGGTTTTTAAGTTGAAAGTGACCGACTTCGAATTTGTTCTTCAGGTTCGAACTTGGCAGAAAGTTCGAACTTGTTGAAATATCTATAAGTTCGAATTCAGTCAAGTTCGAATAGATGCCTTGAATTTATTTAAGTTCGAATGCATTTTAATAATCTCAAATTTGTGCAAGTTCGAAAGTGTTGGACTTCGAACTTAATCAAGTTCGAAGTTATGCAAATTCGACTTTAACAACTTTAAATTTTTTTAATTTCTAATATTTGATTGGTGATTTTGTGTGCAGATATGGGTGATCGGGCTTTCTATAATAAGCATAATATGGTCATGGCCGTGGATCTACAATTGCCAGAGGCCCAGCCCTATCGTCAGATGATCGAATTCCTAACGCAGTCCAGAGTTTCGTATGCAAGCACGCATAATTTGCAAATCACCTTGACTTATTTGAGGAAATTTTGGGAGCACCTTCAGGTCGATTGCTCAGTTACCCCTACTGTTTTGCGAAAAAGAGTAGGCGGTCAGCCAATTGAATTTTCGGTAAACATATTGAGGCAAATCCTGCAGTTGGGCACCAAGGAGCAAGAAGTAGGGCCGATAGATTTCCCTTTACCCATAAGGCAAGAAGCATTTTTGAAAATGGGTTATGCGCAAGACATAACGAAGGCATCATATGTTAAAAGTGGATTAATTGGACAATGGAGGTATCTCGTCCGTGTTATAATGGTGTGCTTCGCACCAAAGAAGGCAGGGTTCGACACTGTGGTGTTAAAGCTGCAATTTGCTCTGATTGCACTGGTATATAACAAGAAGTTTAGTTTTTCGGAGATGTTTTTTGGAGAGTTCGTACACCAGATCACTGCTCCGGCAAGGGAACGATTCTTGATGTATCCCCGATTTGTCATGATGATTATCTACCTTTTTTTGCCGAATCTGCCACCACTACCCGAACAAAGTGGCGTTGCTTTGATTGACAAGCGCATATTTGCTGATTGCCAGACCATAATGCTATAAGGGCTGAGCAGGTCAGGCCACAAGTGGCACCTTTGTTTGGTGTAGTGATAGAGCCAGATTTTGTCGCTCCGGAAGGAGAGGATTGGATAGGCAAAGCCCCACCCCAACAACAACAATAGCAGCAGCAACAGCAAAGAGCACCGGTAAGAAGAACTCTAGCTGCAAGAACCATTCTTCACTCTCAACCAGCCACTGAAGCTGCTGGGCCATCAAGTTCGGCTCCACAATTTGTCCAAAGGGAGCAAATGTTGGAGGAGAGTTTGGCGCAAGGAACAGTTGCGGAGCAAAATATAACTGAACAACTGGTTCAGGACGTTTTGGAACCTCCAGCTAATGTGCATGATATTTTTAAGGAGATAGATGAATATCAACCTTCTGATGCCGAGTTTGTAGACACAGAGGTTCATGCTGAAGAAGAAGATGCTAGGGAACAGACTGAGGCTGAGGGTCACGTCGAGACTGCCTCCGAGTCTGAATCCGAATCTAGTCCTGAGGGGACAGAGGCTGAAGATTCGACTGTCACAATCGGCAGATATGGTTCTAGAATAGTTGTTAGCAGAAGGAAAATGACAAGGCCAACAATTCGTGGTGAAGCGGCCGATGATTCAGATTTTGATGAAGAAGAAGAAGCTCCAGTTGGTCTTAGGCATAGAGCAAAGATGCATCGATTAATGCAGGGAGCTCCATCCACTTCTCCTATTCCACTTGTGTCAACTGCCGCTCCATCAACATCCGCCTCCATTCCATCCACCTCGACTCCATTCACCGAAAACCAGCGATTTACAGAGTTGAAGGGAAAAGTAGACTTCCAAACAGTCCAAATATACAAGCTTTCAACAGCAATCAAGGAATTACAGCCACACAATTCAAGGCTGGAGTTAGAAAATGCCAAACATCAAATGATTGTTGCTTCTCAACAAGAAGAATTAACGACTCAGCGTTATCAAATTCTAATCATTCAGATCCTTATTGAGCAGCTAATGAAAGATCTCCAAGCTCAGGGGGAGAGTAGCTGCAAAGGTGATGAATTGAGAAGACTCTGGAGAGATGATGAAGAAGGCGATGATCCAGGCCCAACAGAAAGAAAGTGAGCTAGAAGATCTTTTTCCAAAGACTGCTCAGCAAGAAATTATTTAGGGGGAGCCTGGTTCTTCAAGTACGGGAGGAGGTGAATCTCAAGAAAAAGGCAAGGCTCAAGAGACAACAGAGCTAGTTGATCAGGAGATAATCGGAGCCTTGGCCGATATTGAAGATGAAGAGGTAATGTTTGATTTTGAGGATGAAATTGAAGACCTTGTAGAAGGGGACTTCCTCCTAGAAGAAGTTGCAGATTGGAAATCAGATGATGAAATCTTGGTTGACGAAGAGGATGAGGCCAATGAAATCATCATTCAAAAAAATCCTATCACAGATACATACACTACAGCTAAGCAGAATTTGATAGACATCGATGCGTTTAAGGATGCTCTTAATTTTGAATCAGAAAGTGAGGAGCCTGAAAGGGAACTCACAATGAAGAGAAAAGAAAGTTGTGGTTTAGAAAGGAAGAGAAAAGAACTGAATTAGCTGTGAAGAATATAATGACATTGCCTAGTCCTGGAAAGTTGTCTGGAGGCATTCTTAGCTGGTTTTTCGATAGAGAGCTACTGCTTTTTGTTCTAAAGAGACGAGATGGTTTACAGTATCTAAGGAGAACGTTGAAAGTCTTTAATACTCTGCCAAAATGCGAGGTGAAAGAGCTGGCATGGATGAATTTGATCAACCTAGGAGATGACCCTTATGCTGAAGTTGTTGCTAAACTTATAAGAAAGGAGGGTAGATCTGGAAGGTTTGAAAGGCTGAAGCCATGATCGGGTAAGAGAGTTGAAGACGAGACAAGAATGGATCCTCATACTCGGAAACCATGGGCTAAGATGGTTTACAAACCAGTCCGATACTTAAAGAAGCTTCCGTTGAAGACTATGCCACCGGACGTTCTTGCAAACATGAAGTGGTGGTTTATCGACAACGAAACAGATAAGGCAGTAATGGAGGACCATGTGGACAAGGTGATTTTGAAAGTATATGACCCTCTACATCTTGTAAACCTATCTCAGAGAGACCTGCAGAAACTTCATGACCAACCTATCTATTTCCATGAAGGTTGGAGATCGGAAGGCAGGAAGTATCAAAAGGTAGTCAAAGTTTGTATAGAGAAGGGTTTGTATGCTGGCAGTATTTTGAATCCGCCAAGTACTTAGACAAAGTGAATATCTAGCTACAAGTTATCGTCAATGGGGAGTCTGTTAGTGCATCCTGTGTGACGATAGCAGTCTAAGTGTAGATAATCTTTTATAATAGTTCAAGTCTTCGTAATTGCACGTTAATTCACAAGTTTGATATTGATTGTGTATATGTTTGAAGTTGTTTGTGATTGATGTTTTACATAAGTTCTAGAACATGTTCAAAGACAAGTTCTAGAATAAGTTCAAAGCCAAGATTCGAACTTATGGTGGACAAGTTCGTTGGCATAGGCCTTCTCGAACTTGTCCAGACTATGTTCGAAGTTAATGGTTATAATTAAGGGTTAATTAGTTTTGATTAACAATCTTTGTAGAAATCAGTGTTCGACACGATCACGAACTTCTCAGTGTTTGCAGAGTATTTTTAGAGTGTTCTTGGAGAGAATCACGTGTCGGGACGTTCGTGTTTACGTCTATCATCGTGTTGGTCTCCATGCTTCGTGTGTGTGATCAATCCGTTAAGCCCCAAACGAGGATTCCGCACTCGTTGGACGGTGTCGCGTGAAGATTGGATCCGTAGGTAGGTGACCTTACACTCTCATGAGCTAGTTCTTTCATAAAAATCTGATTCATTTCATATCCCCTATCAGATTTTTCATTTCATTATGATATCTCCCAACTCATTATTACCCAACATTCATTCTGAATTACATATCCTAATTCATCTGAGGTGAAAATTCTAATCATTCTTTGTATGATATCTCATGAGCTGAAATGCCAAATATTAATTATGCTGACTCCGATTATGCGCCTAACTGTGTGATCGGCATAAACATCGCTTCTATGGTCTAACCAGAACCGGAACACCTACCCAAGGAGTAAACCATCTATAGTTTGTGTGGGTGAGGTTTCTTTAGGTCTATTAAGTGTCAGTAATCACGGGATACTTACAGGGTCGAGCGGAGGTAAAATGTAAGTGAGAAGAGTATATTGATAGGAGATGGTGGTGCTTCAGATCATGCTTTCGCTATAAAGCTGACTGAGTTTATTTCTGAAAAACTGAGGCAGAGGGAGCTTATATGAAAATTGATGAGAACTGGGAGTTGAGAAAGGATTTGAAGAAAAGATAATCCTACCTACACTGTGTCTGCTGGGTAAACAACATAATCTATCAAGCCCTAGGCGACTTGATATTGAAAAAGACGTCATGGACCCAGTGACGCATGCACTTAACCCCACCAACCACTCAGTTATCTCTCAAAAGATTTTTGTTTCAATAATCATGGAGATATAACACATTTCTATCGAAATATCATTTCGATATTATTGATATTGAAACACGAAAGACATTTGCTCCGGTCTCCGACTTCATTTGATGCACATTGTGTCTAGAGTTGATTATATACACATTTAAGACCCTTCGAGTCTAACAGCCTGCGTGACTATGAACTTCTAGTCCAAAGTGACTAAGCCGGAACAAATAAGAGTGATTCTTTCATGATAAATGATTTCACGATGACTATTTGGAAATCCTACCAGTGTTAACTTTATGCCAGCACTGAAAGTAGGTCACATGGATTATGTCTACTGTGCAAACAGGAATCTTATGTGGACCTGGACTCTATTACTTAAAAATGTATTTATTTCATTTTTTCTCTCTTTGTTTGGTTTTGTAAGGAAATAATGAACATTTGAGGGGGAGTGAGATATTTGTTTAGAATAGGGGGAGAGAATACCATTTTGAGGGGGAGAGAGACAATTTGTAATATTTCTGATGTGTAATTTTGATTATATATGTTGTTGTATGTCTGATATTGTAAATTCACTTCATCTATGTCTCTTAAGATTTTGCATGATGTTCATATTTTATGATCATCATGAGGGGGAGAAACGCTATATTTCAGAGACAACTGCTGAGTAGTTTGAAGATATTGGCAACACCTGTTCAAGTCAATTGTCAACAACTGCAGTAGATTTAAAGGTGAAAGATGATAAGTTATCAATGAATGATCAAGGAAGAAAATCAAAAGATATTCATGATTCAAGGGGGAGAGTTTACTCACAAGAAAAGAGAACATCAGAGAGAGACAAAAAAAAAAGAAATTTCTATTTGAAGATTCAAATATCATAGAGAAGAAAAGAGAAAAGTGTTGAAGTTCTTTCTGGTTGAGGTTCCTGCTTTGAATTTTAAATAAAAAACATTGTTTTCATATCTAAGGGGGTGTTTGTTCGGAACATTTATAAATAGAGATAAAAACAATTTATTGTAATAAGTTCAGGGGGTAGTTTGTAAATTCTCAATTCTAGTATTTTGTATAAATAGATATTAGGTGCCACTGAAGATAGGAGAAAAAATACGGAAGGGACAAGAAAATAATTAAAAAGAATATATCGTTTTCTGTGCAAGCAAGTTCAAAGCAAGAAAACCATAAGTTCATGAAATATCTTTCTAATCTCTAATCAAAGCATTCGATATTGTTTGATTCAATTCGTGTTCTTGTTCTTAATTGTTTAATATTGAATTAGCAAGCTCACTCATCAAAGAATGATAGATGAGGCAAAGAAAGTGGATTAACTGAGGCAGATGTTGGACACCATTTACCAACAACAACGGAACCACTACAATTTCACAATCTACCACTTGTAAGGTCTACCACTATACGATCTATCTAGACGCGGATCCGTCAACGAGTGCGGAATCCTCGTTAACGGGTAGACGGACAACTCTCAACTACGAAACACGGAGACTATTAGACGCTGAACGAACGACTGACGAACGATCCTACAAACTAATTCTCTCCGAAACAGCACTCACCTAGCTGATAAACTCGAGATCGCTTTATGCTTAATCCCTCACGAATTCTGCAAAAAGTCTGATAATATCTCGAGTCTATCCCTAATTATAGACCCTGATTCGAGTCTGTTGTGGGCCAAACTCGAATCTGTCCCAAGGCCCATTCGAGTCTGTCCACAAAGACACTCTCGAATCTGGTCTTCATTCGAATCTATGGCTACATTCGAATCTATCACAGATTCGAATGCCAAGCCTTAACTGATTCGAATCTAACTCATTTACTCAAAAACCTAAGAGTTGAAACTTATGTTTTTACTTATGCTTGAATTAATCTTTGATCTTTATGTTTGAACTTCTTATAAGATGTTACATCAAGTTCAAACATACAATCAATTACTGTTAAACATATATAAACACATATATCAAGCACTCGTTAAACCACAATGTTGAATATTACTTAAACCACAATGTTAAATCGATTAGACTGCTATCGTCACACAGGGTGCACCAACAAAGTTGCTTAAAGAACATGAAAATATGACTGCTAGACTTAAAGTTGAATTGACAAGGATAGCTCCTCCCTATCCTCCACCAACAAAGAGGCAGAACTATATTCAAGCGCATTCTGCAAGAGAATTTAAAAACCCACAAAGAGTAAAAGAAACAAAACCATGACAGTGCCGCTGTTGCAAGAAGCTACAGGTTGGCGCTGTAATCCCGGTGATGTCATCTGCTATATATGCAGAAAGATAGGACATGGTAGTGAAGAGAGCCCGAAGAAGGCTAAAGGCTGCTGGTACATTTTTAAATTTCAATCATGTGGGTTCTATTTTGTAATAGATAGTTTTAGTTTATGTCTATTGAATTTCATTTCAATTATTTGTAAATTGTTTCATTTATTTTGTAGTTGAGGGGTATAGTTTGTAAACTCTTCCAAGTTGGTTTAATATTTAATGGAAACCGCCTAGGGTTTCCCACATCTTTATCATTATTCACTTTTGCAATTGAAAAGCGGCGGCTCAACTTTTCATTTCTCTCTGACAGTTGACGCAAAATAGTGTGATTTTTCTCATTGTGTGTTCGATTATATTATTGTTTATTGGTGTGAGTGCAAGATTTATTATTGGGACTACATCAACAATTGGTATCAGAGCCACGGAAGCGGTTTTCAACTGATTACTCTTGGTGTTCATCGTTGTTCTTCGAATATAGCACGATTTTACTCTTAACTCAATTAAATCTTCTGTTTGTATTGTGTGTTTATATTCCATAATCATCGATAATAAACCTAGTTTTGATTTCAAGAAATATTGTTCATTGTTCACTAGTTTTTATTGATTATTTACCGAAAATTTGTAACGGAAATATTATTGCCATTCATCACGGTTTTTGCTTAATAATCAAGAGTTTTGGGTGTTTTTGGTCACTTGTTTTTCACGAAACTTGTCTTTAAATTCAATCAGAGCATTTAGAAATTGTTTCCAGGTTTTAAAAGACAATTTTATAAACATTAGGTTTTTGTTCTTCATTTGGAACTGTCTCTTTAATTCTGCAAATTTTTATAAGTTCAATATCGGATCCCTATCTCGGATCTAATTTCCCTTCAGCTCGGTTAAAATTTCGGGTGATTCTATCTCAGATCAAAGGCTATTTCGTATCTCACATCCGAATTTCGGATGTTCCAAAAACCCATCCGAATTTTGGACCAATCACTTTTCGAATCTTCTAAATCACTTGTTCTTCGTTTCTCAAATTTCATCGGAGTTTCTGATCTTTCACCCGGAACACTATTCATCCGAATTTCGGACCAATTCACCTTAAACGACATTCATCCAAATTTCGGTTCAATAACCGGAACCTGCAAGCATCCGAAGCTCGGACGGTTCCTCAACCCGAATTTCGGATATTCCACCCGAGATATCAGTTTCCACTTCCAAAGATCATTTTCATAATCGACACTCACCATCCAAATCATCATTTCTAGAAAAGCGCTTGTCCTTGGATCAGAGAACAGACCACCAGTACTCTATCCAAATGAATATGTGCAATGGAAGAACTAGTTCCTAAAGTTTATCAGCATGCAGCCCATGGGTCAACTCATGATCCAATCCATTAATGAGGGACCCACTATCTTTTTCGCCGAATGTCCTGCATTCACAAATGCTAATCCTCCAATTTTAGCAACAAGGGTAGTTTGCAGACCTCAGGATGACACAGAAAACGAAAGAAGCAGAAAATCAAAGGGTAGAGTATCTTATCTATCAAGCTCTTCCCACTGATGTTCTCGTCGGTGTTGACAGCAAAATGTCAGCAAAAGAAATATGGGACGAACTTGAGATCCAGATGCTTGGGGCAGACCTGAATGATAGGGCCAAGGATGGAGAATCCATTCAGAGCACTTATACCAGATTCTACACTGTTCTGAATGAGTTAACAAGTTGCACATAAAAAAGAAACGAGATGACATTAACATCCAGTTCTTA
>JAANYP010004840.1:0-54999 GCA_020465985.1 Centrapalus pauciflorus | reverse complement strand
CCCAGAGCCCAACAGGAAGACATACTCTCATCCATCCAAGCTTCCCCATCACTAAAAGAATCCCACATTACAGTCAGCCCACCAAGATCCCCAAGCCCTCCACCAGTCCAACAAACCCAACGCTCAGGTCCCTCCCCAACAAAACAAAAAGGGTTGACTGCTTCGATGAGACTCCGGAGGGTCCTGGAGTGTACAGAAAAGACGATTTATTCTGAGTAGACCACTACACCAAAGGAAAAGTTCGCACACTGCCGCAGGAAGAAAAAGACCAAATGCGTCAAGAACGGCGGGGGACAATTATAAAGCTTCTTGAAGCCAAAAAATCTGAACTCGAAGAACCCCCCGTTCAAGGCCTGAAAGAATTTCTGCAGAACATTCCCCCGGAAAAGTTTCAAAATCCATATCTTGAAGAAAGGTTCAAGATGGTTTTCAGAAAGAAGCCTGGAGCCTTCAGCAGACGCCTTCTCATGGAACTTACAAATGTCTCCAAAGCTGAACAGGCTGAATACTACCAATTGATGCTCCGAGAACAAAGGTCTAAGGTGTCGAAGTCAAAGATCAAAAAGCTCAAGACAATCACGATGTGCAAAAGAGCCAGAGTCTTCTATCCATCCTACCAAGTGGAAAGAGAAGATGGGACGGGAGATGACATCTTCGAGAATGATCTTGACTTCATAAGTGCGGATGACGTTGAATTCCTTCACAATACTCTGAAAAATCGCATCAAGAAACGTCTATCACACATGACCGCACTAGGAGCCCTAGTACGAAGCATGAATCGCCGATCGATAATAATGTGCCTAAGAGATTTTCAGATGGCGATCGAAAGTGCTTTGGTTAATGTAGGACTACGTGCACCGGAACAAGACAGCTTTCTCCTAGCCCACCATCCGGCCTACAGAGTGATACTTAAAGGAGATCCGGGTGTTATTTATGTGAACCACAAGGGCTACAAAAGGTATATGCGCTTTGAGGATCTACCTTGCTATTCCGATGGTACACTTCGACTGGTTCGAGCTGCTCTCACAAAGAAAGTACAAGATTATGATGCTCAACCAGATCCTGAACAGAGATGCTCACCTACGGAGATACAGAATACACTCAGCGGCATAGACTACCTGAACGAGCGGCTACATACAAGACAAGTAACCAGACGATTCGACGTCATACTTGGTCTTCGTGAATCCACAGATCATGCCCGCGTTCCAGGACCTCCTAAGTGATCGAAAAGGGGGAGATTGTTAGATTTATTATTTCGATCCTAGGAGTTATTTTGTAATATTTATTTTCATTGTAATTTGTCTTGTATTTATTTCTATGTATTTCATGTCTATGTAAAAGTGTAGGGGCCATTGTTGCCAAGTGTTGTAACTTAATTAAAGGAGCCTATAAAAAGGCTCCTAGGGTTACTTTTGAGAAATACACACGGTTGACCATTTGAATATTTACTTTCAGCCGCCACTGTTCCATCAAAGCATTCAAACATTCATATTGTCTTCTTCTTTATTAAACACATTTATTGAGCTTGTTTTCTTCATGTGTTTGATGAGAAAATCATTAAGGTGCTGAATACATACGGGATTTCACATTAACATATATATATATATATATATATATATATATATATATATATATATATATATATATATATATATATATTGTTACATGTTGATTGCTTTCCAAACAAATTCCGCATGGATCTACTACACATACTTTGGTCGAATCTCATTTTACGAAAGGTAAAATTCTTCTGTTTAAACTTGTCATTTCGTATATGTTATGTTACGCTGCATTCAAATATAACCTAAGGTTAATTAAGTCTTATAAATCTCCTCCTCTCCTCCATTTCCGCAAATTATATGTGTTTGTGTGTGTGCTTTTCTATATAACAGTGAATTGTAAACTAATATGAATGGTAAAACTGTGTTTGCAGGTTTTTGTAATTTTTTTTATAACACAAATTGCATTGTGGTATTTTTGGTTTGAAATCAAAGTTCTATCTTAATATGTTTTTAAATCATGGGTCCAAAACACAAGTGTACTAACACGAGAAAGAAAGTATGTATTCATGATTGTAATGAAAAGAACACCAAAATTTACCAAAATTTGTCTTCTTAAAATTTTATAAAGAAGATCATTAGCGAAAGTCATGCAATGAAGTCATTTACGTCAACTCGTTCATAGATTGTCGGTCGATGTGGATGACTTCATTGTGTGACATTCGAATTGATGTTCTCTATATTATTTTAGTATATGGAATTTGGAAATTTTGACTTTTTGCTCATTATGATCGAGAAAATCATTCCTTTTTCACCTCAAGTGTGCTAACCAGAGACAGTATTTGAGTTATCAGTTGTAATATTGATAAAACGTTCAGAAATTAGAAAAACATGCTTGTTAAAATACTATAAAGGAGACAATTAGCAAATGTCACACCATGAAACCATCCACGTCAACTTGTTCAACATTGTAGTGACTACTGTGTAAGAACCGGTCGACCTGGATGGCTTCATTGTTTGGCATTCGATATTGACATTCTTTATAACATTTCAACAAGCAAGTTTCCCAATTTTGAATCTTTTTTCAATTTGTTACTATTGAATACTCATTTATAGTTCCTCTGTTTAGACTTGGATCTCAAGAGCCTTGCTTTGCACAACCCAAAAAACCTTAATTAATTCATATAATATCAACAAATAATATACAATAACAGGTTATGTACGTGTAGGATAATTTAATCTTACCATATTTGCACGTATGATGATAATGACATGCATATTGCATTGATAGTGTCCTCATCAAAGATTTTGAGGATCCACGGACTCCAAATTAGCGACTTGACGGTATCCAATGAAGTATAAACACTTCTAACTTGTTAGGAATAGATATGCATGGTAAAACTTTGTCATCCAACCCCTTTTGGTTTTGTATAGATCTCTTTTATATTGGTAATCGATGTTATGTCTTAATAAGTTTGTGAATCATGAGTCTTGAACCTCAAGTGTGCTAATTGGAGACAATGTCTCAATTACCGGTACAACCGATAAAACATCTAAAATTTAGAAAAACATTTTTGTTAATATACTATAAAGGATACCATTAGAAAATGTCACGCAATGAAACCATCCACGTCAACTTGTTACAACATTGTATTACCTATAGTGTAAGAGCTGGTCGACGTGGATGGCTTCATTGTGTGACATTTGATATTGACATTCTTTATAATTTTTTTCATTCATGTTTCTCAAATTTTGATTTTTTTTGTTATGATTGGCTACTCATTTATTTGTTTAAGCGCTTGCAGCTCTTGAGCCTTGCTTTCTGGAATAGGGGTGTTAATGGATGGTTAACCCAACCGAAATCGCATTTCTGGGATACCGATTCGAGAATTTCGTGTTAACCAATTAACCATTTTTTATTTAATTAACTAATTTTTAAATTAAAAATCTTCAACAATTAGTTTTCAAAAAATTTAAATGTCTCAAATAATAAAAGTGAGAAATAAAACAACAAATTATCCATATAATATCTTTAAAAGATTGAATATTATCTTTAAAAATCTAATAGAAACAAAAAAAACTAATCTTTCTAAATTAAATCGTTTAAGTGTACATCTTTGTTGTTTTGAAATTAAAAATTAATGTAGACTAATAAATAAGTTATAATTTTAAATTATTGTTGGGATAAATGTTAATATATATAGGCATAAAATTTAAAATATATAAAATTAAATTTATTTCGGGTAACCGTCCGTCACCAAAATCGTGAACTTAAACCGGAACCGAAGATTTTTTTCGGTTCGGTTAACCAAACCGAAAATAATAGAAAAATCGGTTCGGTTAACTTAAAATCGGTACGATTTTTAGATTTTTCGTATCAGTTTTTCGGTTTCGTAATTTTTTAAACACCCATATTGTGGACTTGAGAGGCTAAAATTAAATTTCCAACCAAAAAAAACCTTAAATCATATTATTCAACAAATAAGATACAAAAATAGTAGCCTGTGGATGTGTGGGATATTTTGATCTTACCTTTTTGGCACATATGATGTTGACAAGCATATTGCATTAATTTTGTTCTATTCATGGATTTGAGGATCTAAGATCATCGGAGACGGCGTATACTTACTATAAATTAGTGACAATATACAATGAAGTATAAACACTAAAACACATTTGTTAGGATACATGATAATGTCACACAGCCCCAACCATTTTGTTTTATATCTTCTTTTATATTGGAAATCAATGTTCTTGTCTTGATAATCATGAGTCCAGAAACTCAAGAGTGCTAAAGAGAGACACAATAATGTATTCGTTATCAAAAATGTGTTGTGTAGAAACTCAATGTCGTCTACGTTTGCAAAATCTAGGTCAGTTTCATGCAGTTCGTGAACAGATCTGTCCTCCTCTCTGAGCAATTCAAAGGCATGAGTGAATACTTGGGCTCTTTTATACATATGAATGTTATTGATCTTTACAATTTTGGATTTTGACCAATATTTAGCTTTATCTCTCTTTTACCTCATGACCATAACAAGACGTCTGGTGTAAGACCCCGATTACAAAGACAAGAACATCGATTTCCAATATAAAAGAAGATATAAAACAAAATGGTTGGGGCTGTGTGACAGAATCATATCATGTATCCTAACAAATGTGTTTTAGTGTTTATACTTCATTATATATTGTCACTAATTTATAGTAAGTAGACGACGTCTTCGATGATCTTAGATCCTTAAATCCATGATGAGAACACAATTAATGCAATACGCTTGTCAACACCATATGTGCCAAAAAGGTAATCCACAACCTGTTATTTTTGTATCTTATTTGTTGAATAATATGAATGAAGGTTTTTTTTGTTTTTTGCCTCTAAAAGCAAGGCTCAAGAGCTATGAGTCAGATAAACGAGTCATTACAAAAAAAATTAAAATTTGAGTAACATGAATGAAAAAATATTATAAAGAATGTCAATATCAAATGCCACACAATGAAGCCATCCACGTCGACCGGCTCTTACACTATAGGCACTACAATGTTGTAACAAGTTGACGTGGATGGTTTCGTTGCGTGACAACCGGTAAAAGAGATCGATAAAAGAGACAAAAATGTTATTCTAAACTTTAAATGTTTTATCATTACAACCGGTAAAAGAGACATTGTCTCCAATTAGCACGTTTGAGGTTCAAGACCCATGATTCACAAACTTATTAAGACATAACATCAATTACCAATATAAAAGAGATCGATACAAAACCAAAAGGGGTTGAATGACAATATTTTATCATGCATATCTATTCCTAACAAGTGTTTATACTTCATTGGATACCGTCACGTCGCTGATTTGGAGTCCGTGGATCCTCAAAAGCTTTGATGAGGACACTATCAATGCAATATGCATGTCATCTTCATTATACGTGCAAATAAGGTAATAAGGTAAGATTAAACTATCCTACACGCAGATAACCTATTGTTGTATATTATTTGTTGATATTATATGAATTAATGTTTTTTTGGTTGTGCAAAGCAAGGCTCTTGAGATCCAAGTCTAAACACAGCAACAATAAATGAGTATTCAATAGTCACAAATTGAAAAAGATCCAAAATTAGGAAACTTGCTTGTTGAAATATTATAAAAAAATATCAATATCAAATGCCACACAATGAAGCCATCCACGTCGACCGGTTCCTTACACTGTAGTCACTACAATGTTGAACAAGTTGACGTGGATGGTTTCATTATGTGACATTTGCTAATGGTCTTCTTTATAATATTTTAACAAGCATGTTTTTCTAAATTTTGAACGTTTTATCAATATTACAACTGATAACTCATATATCGTCTTTGATTAGCACACTTGAGGTGAAAAAGGAATGATTTTCTAAATCATAATGAGTAAAAGGTCAAAATTTCCAAATTCCATATACTAAAATAATATAAAGAACATCAATTCGAATATCACACAATGAAGCCATCCACGTCAACCGGTATGAACTACAATTTATGAACGGGTTGACGTAGATGACTTCATTGCATGACTTTCGCTAATGATCTTCTTTATAAAATTTAAAGGAGACAAGTTTTTGTAAATTTTGATGTTTTTATCATTACAATCATGAATACATACCTTCTTTCTCGTGTTACAGTACACTTGTGTTTTGGACCCATGATTTAAAAACATATTAAATGAGAAATTTGATTGCCAACCAAAACTACCACAATGCAATTTATGTTATAAAAAAATTACAAAAACATGCAAAGACTGTTTTACCATGCATATTAATTTACAATTCGCTTTTATATAGAAAAGAACACACAAAAACACATATAATTTGCAGAAATGGAGAAAATTTATAAAACCTAATTAACCTCATGTTATATTTGAATGCAGCGAAACATAACATATATGAATTGACAAGTTTAAACAGAAGAATTTTACCTTGCGTAAAATGAGATTCGACCAAAGTACGTGTAGATCCATACCGCATTTGTTTGGAAAGCAATCAACATCTAACAATATATAGATCTGCATTAGCAAATAACTGTTCTTGTCATACATAGGATTGGACAAATATAAAGGAACAACAAAACTTGAACAATTTTTTAAGAAAAACAAGTAACATACTTGAGACATCGATTCACCCAAAAGTGATGCGCCTGCCACCCAACTCTATCCTATTGATGGTTACCATAGACGGCGACTCACATTAAGTACCCTTTACATCATGTTAAACTTTTAACTCCAAATACATCTAACTGAAAACGTGCACTTCGATTGGTTTTGTAGAAATTAGATAAATTAAAAGTCACACCCTTAAATTTGAGAAATTTTGCAGCCATTTAATAACATGTATCTAACTGGATACGTTTGATCAGATGAATAAATCTGTCAGTATTCTTTTTCTCATTTTTGAAGATAGGCATGGAATCAAAAATTATAGAATTCTGCCTATATATGCAACAAAAAAATAATCGATCAAAAACACTAATACAATTATAGATTGGATTTTGAAATCAGATCCATAAAAGTTGAAAAACAAAAATCTGATTAGATGTATATCGTTTATAAACGATCTGCTAACTCATGAATTGATTCAAAAAACAGAAGAATTGAAAATCGATAACAATCTAGCCAATTTGAAAACAGAAAAAAAGTAAGAAAACGAGAAAAAGTAAAATCTCATTCTCGATCATATGGTGATTGATAGATGAGAAAATAACTATTGCAGAAGCGAATTTATATAGAAGGATCCATTATGGTTCTTTAATTGTCAGCATTATTACCAGCATTAATTTAAACATTAATTTTAACACCCTAATTATTACAAACATTTTAATGGTCAAATGAGCCATTTTAAATGCACCTTCTTTTTATTAAATGCACATTCTTTTTATTAAATGCACCCTCTTATATATATATATATATATATATATATATATATATATATATATATATATATATATATATATATATATATATATATATATATATATATATATATATATATATATATGTATGTTCAACTGAGTACCACCTATTACACAGCGCACCCAAAGGTACCACCCGTAAATTTTTTTTTTCACAAACATGTTTTAATTAACATTACACAGATGATATATGAATTTCACGCAAATTCGAACACTCTAAGGGCATAAAATCACGCATCACATATATGCAAAATTATGTAAGTGTACGTTCACATCATTTTTTTAGGAGGTAGGAGATGTGAATGTATGTGAAAATTTACATATGATCTTCGTAATGTTAATTAATATATGTCTATTCAAAAAAATATATGTGAATGATCATTCACATTAGGGTACGCTGGAATCTTATAGGTACGCTGATGAGAGTTAGGTTAAAAAAAAAAGTACCTCTCGAAATCAAGTGCACCCGAAGGTACCAACCTTAAAAAACTTTTTTTAAAATTTTTTTCTCATAACCATGTTTAATTTAATGTTATACGCATAATATATGAATTTCACATACATTCACACTTTCTGTGTCCTTAAAAATTATGTGAATGCTTAATGCATATTTATGTGAATGGTCATCCATGTGAATGGTCATTTCACACCATGTGAATGGTGTGAATGACCATTCACATGATTTTTTTACCATTCACAAGATTTATGATGTTGCTTCTTTTGAAAAAAAGTATTATAATGTTGTCTTATACATGTCTATTCAAAAAAATATATATGTGAATGAACATTCACATTAGGGTACACTGGAATCTTATAGGTACGCTGATGAGAGTTAGGTTAAAAAAAGTACCTCTCGAAATCAAGTGCACCCGAATATACCAACCTTAAAAAACCTTTTTTAAAATTTTTTTCTCATAACCATGTTTAATTTAATGTTATACGCATGATATATGAATTTTACATACATTCACAATTTCTGTGCCTTAAAAATTATGTGAATGCTCAATGCGTATTTATGTGAATGGTCATCCATGTGAATGGTCATTTCACACCATGTGAATGGTCATTTCACACCATGTGAATGGTGTGAATGACAATTCACATGATTTTTTTTTATCATTCACAAGATTTATGATGTTGTTTCTTTTGAAAAAAGTATTATAATGTTGTCTTATACATGTCTATTCAAAAAAATATATATGTGAATGCTCATTCACATTAGGGTACGCTGGAATCTTATAGGTACGCTGATGAACCTGATTATATATATATATATATATATATATATATATATATATATATATGTATGTATGTATATGTATGTATGTATGTATGTATGTATGCAATATTATTAATAGGGGAGAGTTTTTAGCCAAATAATAGTACTTTTAAAAAATATTTACCAAAACATAGTACTTTAAGTTTTATTTACTAAAAGATGGTAGTTTTGCTTTCAACTCAAATTTTTTTTTTTAATATAAAAGGTTCTTCTTTTTATTTTTTAACTTAATACAATTTTCAAAACACCAATTTTTTTTCACTCAATTCTTTTTTTACTCGCTTTAAATTTCATTAAGAAAATTTGACATCAATGAATTTTGACATAAAATCATACATTATATACTAACTTTAAAACAATTTAAAAATCATTATAACAAGTTAAAAAATAAAAATTTAATTAATTATGTACGATTATATAGTTTTATTTGGGGATAATTGCGCAAAAAACCCCCCAACTTGTCGGATTTTTGTGATTAAAACCCTAAAACATTTTTCGTTGCATAGAAAACTCCGAACAAACTAAAAATCAGTAAATCAAGGTTTTATCAACGAGTACCCGGTTGAAACCGGTTATTAATCGTACGTGGACCGGTAAATAACCTATGTGGAATAAATTTTAATTGTTGAAACCGATTGTCAAGTATTACGCATCATTTAAACCTTCGTTGATGATGTAATTCCGTTTAAAAATTACAATTAAAAGTTATCAACGGGGGTTTAAATGATGTATAATACTTGGCAAGCGGTTTCAAAAATTAAAATTTATTCCACGGAGGTTATTTAATGGTCCACGTAGAATTAATAACCGGTTTCAACCGGTTACCCACTGATAAAACCTTACTGATTTTTAGTTAGTTCAAGATTTTCGATGCAACGAAAAATGGTTTGGGGTTTTAATCACAAAAAACCGACAAGTAGAAGGTTTTTTGATAAAGTTAATTTTCTAATATGAACCATTGCATGATTTTTAACTTTAGTTGTTTTGATCGATTAATTGAAAAACATTGTAAGTTGTTTCTGTTGATTAAAATTGAACATTGATTTTTTTTTTTTAAATTCAGTTTGAAGTGAGTAGAAAAAGAATCAATTTGAAAAAAAAAAAGATTTTTGAAATTTTCTTTAAATTGAGTAAAAAAATAAGATCACTTAACAAAAAGAAGACCATATTATGGATAAAAATTTTGAATAAAAAAAAGATTAGGTGTAAACCATCTTGCTTTATTGTAAAACCAAAAACTACTATGTTTTAGTAAATAATTTTAAAACTACTACTATTTGGAAAATAAATATATAAAATACAATAGTATAGTAAAAAAACTCTAATAGGGGATATTTGTGCAAAAAAAAACCTTCAAGTTGGACCAGTTTTGTGATTAAAACCCATAATAATTTATCATTGCACAAAAGACCCCCATCTGACTACAATTTTTCAAATAAGTTTTTTTTTCAAAAGTACTGACTTGTAACCTGATGAACCGGTTGCAATCTGTTGACCACCATTTTGTTTTTGACGAACATTCTTTCCAGTTAACTCATACAATGATTCAAATTTACATTTCTTGTTGATTTCTTTGTTCAAATTTAAGTTTTTTCTGTTGAAATTTAATTTTTGATGAAATTCCGGTAGTCACTGTTAACTTGTTGACGGTGGTGTGTGATTTTCAATCGGTTGTAACCGGTAATATTCTAATTTTATTAAATTTTGTCAGTTGTGAGTTTTTTCGTGCAATGAAAAATAGTTGAGAGTTTAATCACAAAAAATGGTTCAACCTGAGGTTTTTTTGCACAAATATCCCTTATTAATACTATACTCAATTATTATGCATTGTTCTAAAAAACATTTAAAGAATAAATTTATAAAAATATAAAATAATTATATAAAATTAGAGTTTATAATTATTAAATTAAATAAATTAGATTTTAATTGATTTGATTAGAAGTTTAATAAATATTTAATAACATTGCAAAAAGAAATGACGACACGTGATAAATCAACCAAAAAAATTTAACTTGTTGATTTTATTGGTAAAAAATAACACAGGACGACAAAATCGTAAAAAAATAAAACATATTGGTTTTCTATATTTAAAAAAATCTTAAATTTAACACCCTCCTAATAAATATACATACATAATAACTATTATTAAATGAGTCATTTAAAATACACCTTCTTTAAATAAATACACCCCTCCTAATATATAACACTCTGCTTTGTAATTTTGCGTTTATGTTGCAATTTGCGTTTCATGATGTAATTCGTGATTTTAATGAAATTAATTGCTAAATTATGCAATTAAGTGATTTGATTTATTTATCCAAATAAACACACACACACACACACACACACATATATATATATATATATATATATATATATATATATATATATATATATATATATATATATATATATATTCTGTTAGATAATAAAATTCAAAGCATTTAACTAAAGAGATAAAAGAAACTTATGTGTCCAAAATGAGAATTATGAAATATTGAGACATAAATACCCCAATTTACACTTCCTGCTCATTCTTCTTTCTCACCAAAACAAAACCCTCTGATTCTCTTCCTCACCTACGGTTCCATTATCTTCTCCATCAAAATCTTTCAAGAAAATTTTGATACAAATCAAGAGTCAAGCAATAATCGAACGCCAAAGCAACAAATACAACCATCTTGAGGTAACTTCAAACTCAAAACTTTAAGTGTGTGTACTATGTGTTTTTGTGGGTTACGGTTTTGGAGAAACAAACCAAACCCGAAATCATTTGGCCTTCGGCCATGAATCGGTGCGAATGTATAATGTAGTTAACTTTTTATGCATCCAATCTCCGTTAAATACTTCCAAATCTTGCTAAAAATGAGAGAAATTAAAGAATGCAGTATGTGTTGTGTGTGTGCCGAATGTGGGTTGCATGGGGGAAAACAAGACTACCGAAACCTCTATAGTTTCAGTACTAAATTTTAACTACCGAGACCCAATATATAATACCGAAACCATTAGGTTTCGGTAATGTTAAATACCGAAACCCACATTGTTATATTGAAACTTTGTGTTATACCGAGACCATGCAAGCCTACCGAAACCATAAGGTTTCGGTAATGTGTATACCGAAACACAGAAACAAGCCCACAATCCCTTTTTATTTCTTTTTTGTCTTTTGCTTTGATTGTGTGTATTTCCAACAGTGTAAGTATATATATATAGATTGAGGTTCTATGGGGCACCACGATGCATTGGGAACCAGTGGGAACAAAAAATGCACAATATATTAATTAAAGATGCAATAAGGGCATAATTGGAACTTTAAAGAATTATTTAGTTAGATTAAGATATTTAAAAGATTCCTTATTAAAATAACCGGATATATGTAAGGTAATTGCTTAAAATGTGGAGTCTTTAGTTAGGAAAGATTGCATTTTTGTTGACTTTCTATTCAATCATGGATACATACGTTTTCTTCACAATTTGAAAAAATTCCTGCGTTTTTCTTCATGGATTAACAATCACCGATTTCTATTCAATCATGGAGTAACAATCATCATCTCCAGCGGATATTCTTCACCGGATTTAGTCCTTATCGCTTTCTCGATATACATTAACATGGCCACTTCCGATATAATGATGAATACGAGACATCCGAGAACAATGATTGTAAGTTTCATCATTTTTAGGTCCACCACGTTTAAATGCATACTGGAATCTTAATCGAATTTCATCTTTTTTTCTTTTGCACAGTTTATATGCACAGTTTAATTGGCCTCACTGACATCCTTCTCCATCGTTTTTTCTCTAAAAAACTCCATCGAAAACTAGATGAAGGAAAAAAAATCTCCATCGAAGCTAACGAAACACTATGATAAACAAGAACTATGAACGAAGATGCACATGAAGATGAACGCGAAAGAATGAACACGAAAGATGAACGAAGATGCATTGACATCTTCAAGATGAGTAAAGTTTTATCAAAATATATTATCGAAGATGAATGAACATGCACATCACGATATTCGAAGATGAACATGTTCCATCCGACCATGATGATGAAAACATTGATGACGAACACGATGCATGATGATGGACGAAGATGAGGATGAATATGGCCGAAATGCATAACGAATGAAGATGCATCGTGTTTTTTTATGGCCGAGATGCAATACGATAAAGATGCATCGTGTTTTTTTATGAATCAAATGAAGATGCATCGTGATTTTGATGAATCAAATGAAGATGCATCGTGTTTTGAAGATAAATCCGATGAAGATGCATCATCATTTTGATGATACATGATGGTGGGACGAAGAAAATGTTGAATATGACCGAAAATAAGGATGAATAACCGAGATGCATCACGAATTGAAGGATGAATATTAGATGCATCGACATAAAATCTTTTTTTTATTAATTTGTTTAGATTTTGTAATTTTGGAAGTAAATCAATTAATATTAATTAGCATTTATTGTTTAGGTATTGATTGAATATTTAATTAGTATAAAATTAAATTTTATTTGACTTCCTATATTTGTTCTTCCCAAAATACCCCTATGCATACCAAATACATGCATCGTGTGATGCATCTATAATCATTTGATCTAAAGGCTGTGGCAGGTTGTTTTTTTGGTTCCTGATGCATATGGTGCCCCATGGAACCTAACCCTATATATATATATATATATGATTCAATGGCATCACAACTTCTTTTTCTTTCAAGCATGAGTGACCAGTCGATTCTCTAATTAAGATATAGCAGTCAACCATCAAGATATATATATATATATATATATATATATATATATATATATATATATATATATATATATCTGTGTGTGTGTGTGTGTGTGTGTGTACAAAGCAAATTATTGGTACATAATAATTCACACACACTAGATATACATATATATAATTATGTACGCATATATATATATATATATATATATATATATATATATATATATATATATATATATATATATATATATATATATATATATATATATATATATATATATATAGTATAAATCAAATATGTTTTAGGTGTGTAGTTTTTATAAACAGAAACATGCTTGGACCCAAATAAGTGGTCAATGACCAAACTTAATTGTATTTAAAAGCTACAAAATATTCAGCAAAGAGTTATGGTTTAAAGCCGTAGATTTTAAGAAAGTTATATTAACTGGTTATGTATTTAGTAATATTAAATTACAAAATATAAGCCAGAGTTAAAGTCTAGATAAGCAAGTGCAAGCATTTCAGAACAATTTAAAGCATAGAAAAGCCAAGCATTTTTAGTATTGTGAGTAACAGTTATTCTTGTTTGCATGTACTTTATGTAATTGAGACATAATTTGCTTCTATATGCCTTCTTTGGACTTCAATAGAATTTTGTGAGTGAAGGCGAAAACTGTGGTACAAGCGGTGCCCAGCTTAGCCGGATCTTACATCTGATCTATTAATGTGCATAATTTATTGCTATCTGTTTATTATGCTGCATATTATACAGCAAGCTTTGTTTGAGCGTTTCTTTGTGCATTTCATAAGCATTTTACATTTTAGCAAGCAATTCTGATGCACACCACTATCCCCAAGCATTATGCGGGTAGCTAGCCCCGCATCACAGATTGATCATCTGTCAGCGGTAACCCTAGTGGTGGCATCTCCTTTTCAGCGTATAATGTCTCAATTGTGCAAGCATTCATTCTGGGTATAAGCTTTTCAAGCAAGCATGATATTTGAGCAGCCTTTTATAGGCACTTCCTTTTAGCCACATATCTTACATGCATCATGAATTTCTGTTAACTCACTAAGCAATTAGCTTACAGTTGCTACTCACAATTTTACAGGCAAAGGAAAAGAGCAAGCTAGACCATCTGCTTAGGTATACTTTCTGTTCAACCCAGAGGACTTAGCTCACTATTCAGCTTGTGGTATAGTATTGAGCTGCTTTGGGATCTGGGTAGCTGTTTTAATTATTATTTTGATGTAATAGCAACTTAGTACTGCAACCTTGTAGCACGTGTAGTGCATGACTGTATGTAATGCTTTATTTAGCTCTTATGCAAACTTTAGACTTATTATGATGCTTATGGTTATTGTTATTTATTCCTGGGATTAAGCAAGCGTGTTTAAAGCAAGGATGTGACAGGATGGTATCTAATAATTAGTTTGAGGGATTCAAGTGTTAGAAATAACATTTGGACTCAAACTTTAAAGCAAAGATATTAGTTCGAATATCTAGGCTTTAACTTGACCTGAGATAGGCTTTGACTTTACTTTAGGAATTTCGGAAAAGTGGGGGTAGAATAGGAATATACATATTCTTATGCAAGTACTATTTATATTATTTTAGAACATGTCTGGATCTGGTGAAGGAGTTGGAGGTGGACTCACTCCTGAACAGATCATGCAAATAATGCAAACCATGCTTAATGAGAACAACGAGCGTCAGACTAAGTTTTTGCAAGATCGGTTTCGTGCTCGTGATGAAGCCAAAACTAGGCGCAGAGAGGAACGTAGGAAGAAGCAGCATGATGATACTGGACGCCAAAACGACGACACTGACGAGGAGGAAGCTTCTGTAGTCCCTCCTAAGGGCTGCAACTTCCGTTACTTCAAAGCTTGCGGAGCTCAACCTTTCAAAGGAGCTGCAAACTCTATCGAAGCAGCCGAGTGGATTACTGGCATCGAACAGTATTTCTTATTAGCGACTATGCTGAAGAATCAAAGGTCAGTTTTGCTACTACACTGTTAGAGGGTGGTGCTGTTAGGTGGTGGAGATCTCAGGAGAACATGCATGGAGTCAACTGGATTAAGTCCGTATCTTGGGATGATTTTAAAGTGATCTTCTTTCGTCAATACTGCCCGGCTGATGAAAAGAAACGTCTAGAAGAGAAGCTGATGTCTCTTACTCAGGGAACCAAATCGGTGACCGAGTATGAGATCGAATTCACACGTTTAAGCTTGCTGTCTGACTATCAAGTTGCTACTGAAGAGCGAAAGATCGACCGCTTCTTAATGGGTCTACATCCCGAGTATCAGAAGTCTTTGAAGCACCAAAGATACACCAACTATGCTGATGTCGTTGAAGCTGCTCGAATTCTCGAGCAGGATTTTATTCGTGCTGGAGGAGTTCCTGCTTCATCTTTCAACCCAACTTGTCCATCCTCGTCCAAGAAGTCACGCACTGGTAATTATTCTGGATCTTCATCCAGATATTCTCAATCACAGTCTCAATCCCGACAGTTCAGCTCACCTCCGGCGCAGCAAGCTCGTTCTTATGCGGTACATACTGAACCGAGGCAGTGTCGTCGCTGCCATAAGTCGCACATTGGGCATTGTAACCCCAATTATGTGAGATGATACGTGTGTAACGACATAGAGCATAGTAGTGAAGAATGTCCTAACAAAGTTAAAGTTTGCAACAACTGTTTACGTCCTGGACATACTGAGCAGGCATGCGCACATCCGTTCAGCTTTATCCGAGTGCAGAGCATCATCCACGACTGCCACAGCAACAACACCGATCTCAACAACAACAACAACAACAAAGACAACACCAACCGTCCCGGCATAGCACGTCCCGCGGAGGTTCTAGTCGCCACAACGAGCCAACGCGAAGTCAGAACCGAGAATTTCAAATAATGGCTGAGCAAGCGAAGGAAATACCAGATCTGGTATCTGGTATGTTTCTTGTTAACTTTGTTCCTGCTAGAGTTATTTTCGATTCGGGAGCAAATCGTTCTTTCATATCAAGTACATTTGTATCTAAACTTGGAATTACACCGACTACGCTACCTGTAATCTTTGATATCGAAACGGCCAATAATGTATGTATGTCTACCGATAAAATTTAACGTGATTGCATCATTCTGCTCGATAACTGCACAATTCAGCTTGATCTTATTCCGATGGACTTTCGCAAGTTCGATGTCATCGTGGGTATGGATTGGCTAGTTCACCATGACGCCAACATTATTTGTAAAAAGAAATTAATCAAACTCACTACTCCGGATGGCCGCAGTATCTGCATCTATGGTGACAGAAAGAAAGGTGAATTATGCTTGATCTCTGTAGTGAAAGCTAGGAAGCATATAGCTAAGGGTTGCGCGTCTTACTTAGCATATTCAATAGATACTAAGTCTGAAAAGAAAGCTTTGGCCGAGGTACCGATAGCCTCAGAGTTTCCCGATCTGGACTTCCACCAGACCGTCAGGTGGAGTTCAGAATTGTTTAGTGCCAGGGGCGGCACCAATTGCTCGAGCCCCTTATCGACTTGCATCTGCTGAGATGCAAGAAATTATGTAGCAATTGCAATAGTTGCTTGACAAGGGACTCATAAGACCAAGTTCATCTCCCTAGGGAGCTCCTGTTCTATTCGTTAAGAAGAAAGATGGGACTCTCCGGATGTGCATCGATTATAGGGAGTTGAACAAGGTAAGAATAAAGAATAAATATCCGTTGCCCAGAATAGATGATCTTTTCGACCAGCTTCAGGGAGCCAGTTACTTCTCAAAGATCGATCTTAGATCTGGGTATCATCAGCTCAAAGTACGTGAAGAAGATGTCTCCAAAACAGCTTTTCGTACCAGATACGGGCATTACGAGTTTCTTGTTATGCCCTTTGGCCTTACAAATGCTCCCGCGGCATTCATGGATCTGATGAACCGTGTTTGTAGTGTAACAACCTAGCTTTTGACTTAACTTTAATTTCAGTATTTGAGCAAATAATGTAATTTTATTACATTATTTATTTTGTAATTTAATTAAGTTACGAAATTATTTAATTAAATTATATTAAATGTTATAGATTATTTAAATGACAAAACTAAAAAGAGAGGTAAATACAAAAAGTGAAAGTGGGTTAATTTTACAAATAAACTAAGTTGATATAAAAAAGAACCAAGATGAACATTTAAATGTTCATTAATCACAATTAAAGAATTTGATACTCTCTCTCTCCTCTTTTCTTCTTCATACGGCACCTCCACAAAGTTATCAAGAAATCATCAAAAGCTCTTTAAATCTTGCATTAATTGAAGAATTAATTCAAGTGAAAGTTACAACAATCACCATTCATCATCAAACTACAAAGATTTGAGGTAATAATTTCTCTAATTTCGAAATATATGTATGTTTGGTTCGGTTTTGTGTAAAAACCGAAACCAATAATTTAAAACATGAAATTTGTAATGCATGTGTAGGATTTTAGTTGATTATGATGAAATGAAGTATATAGAAGTCATAGAAACACAAATAGTGGGTTGGATCATTCAAATAAAGAAGAAATATGTAATTTTGTAAAATTAGTGTTCTTGACAAAAATAGTATAATTTGGATGATCTTGCTAAATTTATGATGTTTTGATAGGGCAAATGATATAAAAACAACCCAATAATGATAATATAACATTGTATTAAGTTGCATGTTAATGAAAATAAGTTTTGTGAATTTTCATGAAAAATCCGTATGAACATCATAAGAACATCAAGAACATTTCTGGAAAAAAAATCTAAGTGTAAGATCCGAATTCAGGTAGGACCGAATTCGGATGATACCCAGTTCGGATCCCATTTTGTATCTATTTCGGATCTAATTTTTATTAAATACCATTTTCGGATGAAGCATTTCGGATGAAAGGTGGTCCGAACTCGGATGACCCGAGTTCGGATGAACCAATTCGGATGGCTAGTTCGGTCGGTCCTATTTCGGGTCAGCCATTCGGTCCGAATCCGGGTGCCTGATCCGGGTTGGTCCGAATCCGGATGACCAATCCGGATGGTCTGAAATTAAAGGATCCGGATTCAAGCCTTTTATTTTGATATTTTAACATCACAATTAAATACTATTATATAAATACAAGAATCATGAATTTATGATTTTTAATGATTAATGATTTATAAAGCATATATATATATATATATATATATCTTTTAAAGATTTAAAGAAACAAAGAAAAGGAACTAACAAATTATTGATGAGTTACCAGTAATCAGATCAGATTAAATAAAGATTTAAAAGCTTAAAGCTAATGATACGATATGATAAATTCTGGACAGGTTCAGATAAGTCTGAACAAAGAATTAGAGATTGAAAGATATTGAAAGTGGGTCATTGATTTGAAAAGAAAAGCCAGAGTTCAGATAGATCAAGACTAAAGATAAATCCTGGGATAACTCAGGTGGTGGATTTTAAGTCTGCTTGATAAAGACCAAGAAACTGTGAGTTATAGATATTCAGTTTTGCATGCTAGACTTCCGTTTGAGACATATTGTTGATGATAGATTATTTGACATTCATGAATGCTCAGCTGGATTGTGACCTGTGCACACCATGGTTCGGTGATGCCCTGTGGATCATGATAGCTATTTGACTTATCTTTTCGCATGACATTGTACTTACTATTCATTTAAGATATTGCTATGAGTTTATTGCTATCATGACCTCGATGATTTATGCTTTCATTATTACTCGCATCTTTCACATATTGATTCAGTTTAGCATGATTAGCCTTGTCGGTCTATTGTTCTAGACCATGCTACTTCACCAGTTCTATTGAACTTGGTATAGACACTCCGATGTTCCCCCATGAAGACCGCTGGTAGCTAGCCCAGCATAAGTGGATAGCTTCCACTAAAAGCGTGAGCGTGAGCGTGGGCTGAACATCATCCAATTCTATGAATTCTATGTCTCAATCATGAGTGGCTGTAGCGGCAGTCCAGACATATCACGCTTTGACCCATGATCCGCTTGATTAATGTATGTAATCTGAAAATCTATATTCTCACTAAGCTTTGCTTACAGTTGCTATTTGACCTTTTTACAGGAAAAGATAAAGGAAAGTCACCTGCCGGACCTAGTTCTTAGGTCTTACAAGATCAAGATTGAAGTATTCTATAGACCACTACTCAACAAACCCTTCGGTACTGATTGGCAGATGATAATTGTGGTGGTCTGGGTAGATGTAATTTGATTGTATGATGACATGAATTAGATTAGTCTGGTACCCTTTATAAGTTTAATTTGAAAATTGTAATCTGAACTAAAATTGTATTAAACTTATCCTAATGTTTGTACTTGTAATATGAAATTCCACAACTTAAATTACTCTATCTTAGTTATGATTGATATCGTGTTGCATGATGTGGGACCTAGACTCTGAGGACTGCCCCGTAAGGGGAGGTCTTCACAGGTTGGTATCAGAGCCCATAGTTTGAGTGAATCAAGTATTACGTGGGTAATACTTGGTCTCAAACTGAAGCAATACATATTTATCAATCATTTAGGTGATTTGAACTGAGATAGGATGTACAGACTGCTAGGATGGGAAGAAGGGTACATAGATCTAAGTCTATAAACTGATAGTTAAATGGTTTTAATTTTCAGTAAAGATGTCAGGATCAGGTGATATTCCCAACAACATGACCCCACAACAAATGTTTAAAATGATGCAACAACTATTAGCTCAACATAGTGAACAACAAAACAAGAATATGCAAGAACAGCTTCAGGCTAGAGATGAGGCCGAAGCAAAAAGACGTGCTGACAAAGAGAATAAGAGAAAAGATAAACAAATCCAGAATAATGAATCTGATTCTGATAACTCTACCCCGAATGTCCAAATTGAGCAGCCGAAAGGCTGTAAGTTCAAGGATTTTAAAGCCAGCGGTGCCCTTAACTTCGAGGGTACAGTCAATCCAATTCAGGCGATGGATTGGATCAGTCACACTGAAGAGATCTTCAGAATTTCTGATTGCTTGGAGTCAAAGAAAGTGAGTTATGCATCTGCTCTGTTCGTGGGTGCTGCCCGTGCCTGGTGGAAGACCCAGAGAAGTATTTATGGTGAGGAGGTCATCCAGACTCTAGAATGGGACCAGTTTCTTGAAATGTTCAACGCGAAGTATTGTCCTGCTGACCAACAAGACAAGATGGAGGTTCAACTGATGCAGTTAACCCAAGGCACTAAGACTGTAGATGAGTATGAGTATGAATTCTCATGGCTCTGTGGATATTCTTCATATCAAGTAGCTACTGAAGAAAGAAAGATGAACCGATTTCGTGGAGGGCTTAACCCGAGATATCGACACCCAATGAGCGCGATAAAGTATAATTCTTATCTCGAAATGGTTGAAGCGGCAAGGCAGATTGAAAGGGGATATTTAGAGTACGGCGATCAACTCTACACTCCATCAACGAACCCGACTTGTCCATCTCCCCCAAAGAAGCAAAGATTCGGCAGATTCTTTAAGCCAAACAAGTCTCAGTCCCAGCAATCCCAGCAATCTCAGCAATACAGTTCGCCACAGAAAGCTCAAGCTTACTCGCTTACAAACGAACCACGATTCTGCAAGAGATGCAGAAAATCACATATGGGATTGTGTAATCCAGACGACGTCACGTGTTATGTGTGTAGCAGAATCGGCCATAGTAGAGAAGAGTGCCCTCAGCGAGGTCTTGGTTGTGCTAAATGCGGAAAGCGTGGACACTTCATGTATCAGTGCCACAGTGGACAACGAGGTCAATCACAGTCATCAGCTGGAGGTTCTACAATGAAAAGCTCAGCTGCAACTCCAACTGTTAGGACCCGCGCCTTCCAAATAACGGCGGAGGAAGCGAAAGAAACCCCGGATGTGGTTACCGGTACGTTTTTACTAAATTCAATACCTGCGCGTGTGTTATTCGATTCCGGTGCAAGCCGTTCATACATCTCGACTACTTTCGCGCAAAGATTATCTAAGTTTCCTTCGAAGCTTCCTGTTATACTTGATATAGAGACAGCCAGTAACAATTATGTTATGGCTGATTCCGTTTACCGAAATTGCACATTGCTTGTCAATCGCGTTGTGTTCAACCTCGATCTTATCCCAATACCGTTAAAAGAGTTCGACGTCATCATCGGCATGGACTGGTTAACGATCAACGAGGCTACAATCGTCTGCCACCGCCGAATCATCCGAATCAAGACTTCAGACGGCCGAGTGTTAGAGATTAAAGGCGACAAGCGTAAAGGTGCTCATGGTTTTATATCGGTTGAGAAAGCGCGTAAATATCTTTCTAAGGGTCACGAATCCTACTTGTGTTATGTCTCGTCTGAAACTGTCTCTAAAGATATCAAGAAATCAGTGTCTGATATTCCGATCGTCTGTGAGTTCCCAGACGTGTTCCCTGATGACATTTCTGGAGTGCCACCGGAACGACAAGTTGAATTCGGGATTGACTTAGTTCCTGGTGCAGCTCCCATCGCTAAAGCCCCCTACAGACTTGCTCCTGCAGAAATGCAGGAAATGTCAAAACAACTGCAAGATCTGTTAGAGAAGGGATTTATCCGACCGAGTTCATCTCCGTGGGGTGCACCTGTCTTATTCGTTAAAAAGAAAGACGGAACTCTCCGAATGTGCATCGACTATCGTGAGTTGAACAAAGTCACAATCAAGAATAAATATCCTCTGCCCAGAATCGATGATCTATTTGATCAGTTACAAGGAGCCAGTTACTTCTCAAAAATCGATCTTCGTTCTGGGTATCATCAGCTGAAAGTTAAAGATGAGGATATTTCAAAGACAGCCTTCCGAACAAGATATGGTCATTACGAATTTCTCGTAATGCCTTTCGGTTTAACGAATGCACCAGCGGCGTTCATGGATCTCATGAATCGCATGTGCAGACCAATGCTGGATAAGTCAGTCATCGTGTTCATAGACGATATTCTGATTTACTCCAAAACGGAGGCTGATCATGTTGTTCATCTACGTCAATTGCTAGAGTTATTGAGAAATGAAAGACTCTATGCAAAATTCTCAAAGTGCGAGTTTTGGCTCAGACAGGTAAAAATCTTACATTGTCTCGAGTTATTTCTTAAAGCGTTCGTTGTTTCAAAACTTGAATTCTACTTTGATTCCTTTTTAGATTCAATTCCTTGGCCATGTTGTATCTGGCGAAGGCATCTCCGTTGATCCATCCAAAGTCGAGGCCGTTCAAAAATGGCAAACGCCTCGCAATGCCTCCGAAATCAGAAGTTTCCTTGGATTGGCTGGTTACTACCGGCGATTTATTAAGGACTTCTCAAAGATTGTTGTGCCACTTTCAATGTTAACACGAAAGAATACACCTTTCGTATGGGCCGATAAACAGCATGAGGCATTTGAAACTTTAAAGCAGAAACTCATTCAAGCGCCAATCCTAGCCTTACCAGAAGGCAACGATGATTTTGTCGTTTACAGCGACGCATCTGGTACTGGCCTAGGATGTGTTCTCATGCAAAGAGGAAAAGTAATTGCCTACGCTTCAAGGCAATTAAAGGATTACGAGAAAAGTGCACCAACTCATGATCTTGAGTTGGCTGCCGTTACCTTTGCTCTAAAAATCTGGCGTCATTATCTATTATGGGACTCGGTGTCAGCTTTACACTGATCATAAGAGTCTCAAACATCTTTTCACTCAAAAGGATCTAAATATGAAACAGCGTCGGTCCTTGGAGCTTATCAAGGACTATGATTGCGAGATTCTATATCATCCCGGCAAAGCCAATGTGGTCGCGGATGCATTGAGTAGAAAAGTCTATCCGGAAAAGTGTTGCTATGCCCTGACTCCGACTGTATTCTCTTCTGATCTCATCGAAGACATTAAATCTGCTCAAGCTGAAGCATTGAAAGAAGAGAATCTCTGTTCTGAAAATCTCAAAGGGGAACTTCAATTTCTATCTATGAATCATTTGGGACTTCAATGTCTCAAGGGAAACCGAATCTGGATTCCTAAATATGGTTCTATTCGCAACACTCTCTATCTGAAGCCCATCAGTCCAAATTATCCATTCATCCTGGCAGCTCAAAGATGTATTTCGATCTGAAAGCTGATTATTGGTGGCCAGGAATGAAGAAAGACATCGGTCGATTCGTTGAAAGTTGCATAGTATGTCAAATGGTTAAGGCAGAACACCAGAAGCCCTTCGGGGATATGCAACCACTGCCAGTTCCTGAGTGGAAGTGGGAGCATATAACCATGGACTTTGTCACGAAATTGCCAAAGACCAAGAGACAGCACGACTCCATCTGGGTAGTGGTGGATCGATTAACGAAGTCAGCACATTTCATACCGATGAAAGAGACATACTCTCTTGATAGATTGGCACAGATGTACATCAACGAGGTTATTTCACGTCACGGTGTGCCAAAATCTATCGTCTCTGATCGTGATAGTCGTTTCACTTCAAGATTTTGGAAAGCACTGCAAGACGGGATGGGTACTCGAATCTCAATGAGTACATCTAACAGCCCGTAATTTATTAAATATAAATTACAGCAGCAGACTTTGGATAATAAAGCAATTTTAATCCAAATATTAGTAATTAACCGAAAATATGAATCTGTAATAATTAATTATATTAAGTTATAATTAATTATGAAAAGTTGCCCAAAAATTAGCTGAAATAAAGTTAATAATTAAAATTCAGCTAAATGACAAATTAAAGACTGAAAATGACGAAACGAACTAAAATGAATAAAAATGGGACTAAAAGACAATTATAACAAATCTAGAAATTCTTTGCTATTAATTTCATCTGAAATGCAAATCAGATTGATGGGAATAAAAGTTGGACAATTCCGGAAAATTCAGTAGAAAATCTGATTTTCCCTATTTTCCTATAAATAGGGCATTCCTTCTCATCTCATGAGTTTGGAAACCTTGAACTCTCTCACCTTCTCTCTCTAAGACTTCTCCTTCTCTCTAGAATTTCTCCCAAACGATCCGTCGGATTCTCGTGATTTATACGCCATCGGTTAGGGATCGTCGAGCTCTACACGAATCTATCATTGCATGTTAGATTTCGTCCGGATTTAAGGTAAAATCGACCATTTTTCTGACTTTTATTTCGGTTTTTGTTGAGCAAATTCGAGTTTGCTCATATTCCCTTCATTTGAAGCTGATTTGCTCCCGTTTAGGACCTGTTTTTGCTTCGAAATCGTCTATAGTCGAAGGATACAGCTTGGACGAAGGTTAGTGACTATTACTCCCTTATTTTTGCTCAAATATGTAGTTAAAAACCTGGAAAATTGTTGAACAAGTAGAACAAACTCGAGATATTCAAGTGCCTCGAATTTATATGAATTTCGAATCTATGCCACTAGATTCGAATTGTGTAGTGTCCTTCGAATCTAGTATGGCTTTGAATCTGTTGTGTGCTTCGAATCTATAGGCATGTTCGAGTCTATGTATCTGTTTCGAGTCTAAGTTCCCATTTCAAGTCTATATGCTTCGATTCTTAGAGTATGCTTCGAGTCTATGGGTGTGTTGCAATGTAATAAGGATTTCGAATCTAATCCATTAGATTCGACTTGTACTATTTCGAACCTATAGATTCGAATGAGGTGTACTTCGAATCTGTCCCTCTATATTCGTATTTGGTTTTGTTTTAAGCCTAAGATTAATTCCTAAATCAGATTAAGTTATTAAGCAACCTATTGTAATTAAAAGTATCTTTTGATTATGATAAAAACTCATAAGTTCAAGAAGCATAGCTATTATATGCACAAATAAAGTAATAGACTCTGTATGAATTGTATGTCGTGTATCACCTAGCTAGTAATACGATTGGCTTTATTTCAAGGCCACACATCTATAATTAGATGAATCGTATTAATCTGATAAGAATAGACTCACCTTGGGACGATAGGAACTACCTCAGACTCGACAGCCAGAATTGACAATAACCTAATTATATAACTAGGGTTATATAGATCATGTTACAGACTTGACATTAATATACCAGACTTGAAACTGAACTGCAGGAAACCGCCGAACTGACAGAGTAAACTGAACAGCTTAATTCGTTAAGCATTATCTGACTACGGACTACTGTGAGTGACAGATTTCATTAATTACTTGCATATGTTTCGATACTTATTGGTGAATGTCATTGACTGTATGGAAACTTCCGATTGTTGCTGCATGTTTCTTTAATACTTTATTGTATCATAGAAACGTATTTTTGACATTACTGAAGCTAGACACTTGAATTGCCCTGATTGCATGTTCACTTTTACATTTTATGTAAACACTTATCATGCTTACTGCTTACTTGACTGTTGACATATTTGCCTTTGCATACTGCATTATCTGACCGGACCGAATGTGAGATCTCCATTCACAGGAGGGAATTCTGCAGATTCCTTTCCTATCTGACTTGTTTCCATACACTTCCCGTAGGGCTTCGGCCTTACACATGGGAATACTGACTGGGTTGCCTCCCAACCTTTTTCCGTCTTTGACGTGCCGAATTGCCGACAGGAGCTGATAGTATGGCATGTGTGTGGTAACTAATGGAACTCTGTTAACTCACTAAGCATTGTTAGCTTACTCTGTCATGACAACTCTTTTTCAGGAAAAGCTGATAAGCGCAAGACCATAGCAGGTAGTCCGTCCCAGGCTAAGTGAATCTGGACATTGATGAATAGCAGACTTTTGGACTTTTGTTGACGCCTATTTTGAAAAGATGATGCGGTCTCGGGTAGCTTGTTCAGTCTTCCGCACTCTGATTGAAGATCTAGAAGCTAGTTTAGACCACCATTTGATCTTTAACTTATTGTTGTAATTAAGTATTCAGGCTGATGGACCTGTGGTATCAAACAATTAGTAATATTTATTACTTAATGAAATGAAATATTATGACGTGTACTGTTTGTGGTAACTTGGATGTTACAAAGTTGGTATCAGAGCAGCAGTTTAATCATCGGATTGGCCACCCGATACTTAAACTACTGGTATGGTATGGACTATGTGACTCTGAATTCCCGAACAAGTCACCGAGGCCTAGGGTAACTTAATTAGTAAAGGACTACCCACACAACTTGACCTAAGATAGGCAAATGATGACTGATAGGATGGGGGAGGGATTGACTGCTTGATACTGACTTGACTTTGACTTGACTCTGTGCCAGCCTGACTGACTGCCTTCATATCTATAAACTTAGATGTGATTATCTGACGTAGGTATTATGACTCGAACTATGCTTAATTGAATCAGAAAATAATAGTTATTTCCTTTATATTTTCAGCCAATGGCTGATAAGAATCCAAATGTTGCTGGTACCTCGACTGTTGGTAAAGCTGCTGATGCTGCAGCTGATCAACACAAAGAATCTGTTCATATAGAGGACTTAGGCACTGACCCTGAAAATACTGCTAATGACTCAAGCAGTACTGTCACGCCTGTGCCTCCCCAGCAGGCTCAATTGATTGATCTCGTTCATAAGTTGAATGAGGATAACCGTAGGCAAATGGAGCTTATGATGGATAGGAACCGACTACAGACTGATATGGCGGTTGAAGATCGATTTAAGGAAATTAAGGACTTGCTAACTAAGGGTAAAGCGGTGATGCAATCTGATGAGGAAAATCAGCGAGAAGTTGACTTTAAGCGCCGTGAAGAAGAACTTAGGTTGCGGGAACTTAAGTTACAGGAGCTAGAGTTGAAATATAGGGAAGAGATGTTGGCGATGCCCAAAAAGGATCGGAAGAGGAAACATAGACAGGAGCCCTCTGATGACAGTGAGACTGATTCCTCTGACCATCACGTTAAGGTGGGACGAGAGTGTACGTTCGTAGACTTTAAGAAATGTGGGGCTCGTACGTTTGCGGGGTCATCTGATCCTGTTAAAGCTATGGACTGGGTCGCGAATGTGGAGAAAGCGTTTAAACTCTCCAAGTGTGGTGAAAAAGACAAGGTCACATTTGCGACGGGAATATTGGAAGATGGAGCTGGCCGTTGGTGGAAGTCTATTACAAATCCCATGTCTGATGCAATGGAGAAATCCATTACTTGGGATCAATTCAAGATTCATCTGAAGGAGAAATACTGCCCTCAGGATGTTAAGCGCCAGATGGAGAAAACCCTGCTATCGTTTCAGCAAGGTACAAGATCTGTAACAGACTATGAGCTGGAATTTACCAGGCTCTCGCTATTATCTGATCACCCTGTCGATACTGATGAAAGGCGAAGGGATCTTTTTGTGGATGGTTTGGATAGAGAAATTCGAAAGTTTGTGAAATCTGGCAGACCGAGAAGTTATATAGAAGCAGTTGAAATTGCTAGGGTAGGTGAGCTTGAAATCTATCCTGAGCGAGCGTGCCCTTTTATTGCTAAATCTAGTAAGAAGGAAAAATCTGAGAAAGCTGGGAAGGAGAAAAAGAATGAAAGTTCAAGGAAAGGAGATAAGCAGTCTTCTAAGAAGGCTAAATCGTATGCTGTGACCTCGGCGCCAAAGCCTGCTTGTCCTCGCTGCAAGCAAATTCATGAAGGAAAGTGCGATCCTGCGTTCGTTAAGTGCTACTGCTGCAGACAGAATGGTCATGATAGGTCAGAATGTCCCAGGCGCAGTGAGGCTTGCCGAAACTGCATTACGTTGGGGCACCATGCTAAAGACTGTACCCGACCTCGATTTGTTCCTCCGCCTGCATCTTCACCTCAGCAATCAGTCAAAGGTTCTTCTGCCCCGAGGAATCAGCCAAGATCTTTCCAGATGACAGCCGAAGAGGCAAAGGAGACTGCTGATGTCGTCATGGGTACATTTCTTGTTAACTCTATGCCTGCTTTAATCCTATTCGACTCTGGCTCTAATCTGTCGTATGTGTCTGAAAAGTTTACTAAACAGTTTGATTTTGCCCCTGTAATGTTACCTGCACCCTTAGACATAGAAACTGCTAGCTCGAATTTTGTGACTGTGAATAGAGTCTTTCGTTCCTGTAAGTTAGTGATTGATGATCTCTCCTCGGACGTTGACCTGATACCGATGTGGATTAGAGAGTTCGATGTTATTATAGGAATGGACTGGCTCATGATGAATAATGCTGAAATCCTTTGTGCCAAAAGGATAATTAGAATTAGAACTCCCGAAGGAAGTGAACGTTATGTTTATGGTGACAGAAAGACTCGGGATTTAGGTCTCATTTCTGTAATGAAAGCCCGAAAATGCCTAACCAAAGGTTGTTCCGCCTATTTAGCATATGACATAGATGCTAAGGAAGTTAAAAAGACCTTGTCTGAAGTACCCGTAGTTCAAGAATTCCCTGATGTATTCCCGGATGACATCTCTGGATTGCCACCAGATCGTCAAATCGAATTCCACATTGACCTTGTACCGGGTGCTGCTCCTATCGCGAAAGCCCCTTACTGTCTTGCCCCGAATGAAATGAAGGAAATGATGAGTCAGTTGCAGGAATTATTGGAAAAAGGGTTTATTCGTCCGAGTACTTCTCCTTGGGGTGCTCCGGTTCTTTTCGTTAAGAAGAAGGATGGTACCTTTCGCATGTGTATCGATTATCGGGAGTTAAATAAGGTAACTATCAAGAACCGATACCCTCTGCCAAGAATTGACGACTTGTTTGACCAATTGCAAGGGGCTAGCTACTTCTCAAAGATTGATCTCCGATCTGGATATCATCAACTCAAGGTATTTGAGTCTGACGTACCGAAGACTGCATTTCGTACTCGTTACGGCCATTTTGAGTTTCTAGTAATGCCGTTCGGTCTCACAAATGCCCCGGCCGCATTTATGGACCTCATGAATAGGGTATGTAGACCAATGCTGGATAAATCAGTGATAGTCTTCATTGATGACATCTTGATTTACTCTAAGTCTGAATCTGACCATGCGAAGCATTTGCGAGAAATGCTAGAATTGCTACGAAAGGAGCGACTCTACGCAAAATTCTCCAAATGTGAATTCTGGTTACGCCAGGTGCAATTTTTAGGACATATTGTCTCCGGTGAGGGAATAGCCGTAGATCCATCAAAGGTTGATGCGGTTCAGAAGTGGGAAGCGCCGAAAAATGTATCTGAAGTTCGGAGTTTCTTGGGTTTAGCGGGCTATTACCGAAGATTTATCCGTGATTTCTCCAAGATTGCGGAACCTTTAACCAGTCTGACGAAGAAGGAGGTTAAGTTTGAATGGAATGAATCTCAAGATCGAGCCTTTGAGACCTTGAAGCGTAAGCTGATTGAAGCACCGATTTTGGCCTTGCCCGAGGGAAATGATGATTTTGTAGTTTATAGTGATGCTTCTAAGATGGGGTTAGGCTGCGTACTGATGCAAAGGGATAAAGTAATTGCCTACGCATCAAGGCAGCTAAAGACGCACGAAAAGAATTACCCGACGCATGACTTGGAGCTCGCAGCCGTAACCTTTGCATTGAAGATTTGGCGGCATTATCTGTACGGGACCAGGTGTAAATTGTACACGGATCACAAGAGTCTGAAGTATATATTTGACCAAAAAGAGCTGAATATGCGACAAAGGCGATCTATGGAATTGATTAAAGACTATGACTGTGAGATCCTTTACCATCCAGGTAAAGCAAACATTGTAGCAGATGCCCTAAGCCGCAAAACCGGACAAGACCATTATACCCGATGTTATGCATTGACTTCTGTCGTTTTGAAGTCTGCCTTGCCTGAGTCGATTATTGTCGCTCAAACCGAAGCCATTCGGGATGAGAACTTGAAATCTGAACGTATGGTTACTTATGTGACCAAGCTGACCCTTGATAATCGTGGTCTTAGGCGGTTCATGGATAGAATATGGGTACCCAGACTAGGAGGTATTCGTGATCAAATTCTGTCGGAAGCTCATATGTCGAAATTTTCGATACATCCTGGTTCTACTAAAATGTATCAAGACTTGAGGACGGAATATTGGTGGCCTGGAATGAAGAAGGACGTAGGACGATATGTAGAAAATTGCATGACTTGTTTACAAGTCAAATCGGAACATCAGAAGCCGTATGGGGAACTACAACCATTGCCAATCCCGGAATGGAAGTGGGACCACATAACCATGGACTTTGTGACGAAGCTGCCCAGGACTAAGCGGAATCATGACTCTATATGGGTAATAGTGGATCGACTTACTAAGTCAGCTCATTTCCTACCCATACGTGAAGATGAACGCCTCGAAAAGTTAGGTGAATTGTACATGAAAGAAATCGTGACTAGACATGGTGTTCCATTGTCTATAGTATCGGACCGTGACAGCAGATTTACTTCTCGTTTTTGGAAGGCTTTTCAGAATGGACTAGGAACTGAACTTAAGATGAGCACCGCCTATCATCCTGAAACTGACGGGCAAAGTGAGAGGACGATTTTGACCTTAGAAGATATGTTACGCGCCTGTGTGATTGATCTCGGTGGAAGTTGGGATACTCACCTTCCGTTTGTAGAATTTGCTTACAACAATAGTTATCACTCGACTATTGGTATGCCTCCCTATCAGCTTTTGTACGGACGACGATGCCGAACTCCAACCTGTTGGAGGGAAACAGGTGAACGCCCGATCTCAGGACCAGCCATTTTGCAAGAAGCCCATGATCAGCTACAATTGATTCGACAACGGATACAGACTTCTCAAGACAGACAAAAGAAATATCATGATCGAAGACGTAAGCCAATTGTGTTCGAGGTGGGTGATAAAGTGTTGTTGAAGGTCTCGCCAAGAAAAGGGATAGTGAGGTTCGGCAAACGGGGGAAGTTGAGCCCTCGATTTGTGGGTCCTTTTGAAATTCTCGAGCGTATAGGATTGCAAGCCTACAGATTAAAGCTGCCTGCCGAAATGACTGGGATTCATGATGTATTTCATGTGAGTAATCTTCGAAAGTGTTTAGCTGACGCTGAAGCTGTGATTCCTTGGAAAGACGTGCAAATTGATGAGCAGTTGCGATACGAAGAAGAGCCCGAGCGTATAATCGATCATAAGGTTTCGAAATTGCGCAGCAAGGAAATTCCAATGGTGTTAGTTCAATGGAAATACCATAAGGGATCTGCGCAAACTTGGGAACGAGAAGACGAGATTAGGCAGAAGTATCCGAAGTTATTCCTGTTTTAGTCGATTCCGAGGACGGAATCAATTTAACGGGGGAAGATTGTAACAGCCCGTAATTTATTAAATATAAATTACAGCAGCAGACTTTGGATAATAAAGCAATTTTAATCCAAATATTAGTAATTAACCGAAAATATGAATCTGTAATAATTAATTATATTAAGTTATAAATAATTATGAAAAGTTGCCCAAAAATTAGCTGAAATAAAGTTAATAATTAAAATTCAGCTAAATGACAAATTAAAGACTGAAAATGACGAAACGAACTAAAATGAATAAAAATGGGACTAAAAGACAATTATAACAAATCTAGAAATTCTTTGCTATTAATTTCATCTGAAATGCAAATCAGATTGATGGGAATAAAAGTTGGTCAATTCCGGAAAATTCAGTAGAAAATCTGATTTTCCCTATTTTCCTATAAATAGGGCATTCCTTCTCATCTCATGAGTTTGGAAACCTTGAACTCTCTCACCTTCTCTCTCTAAGACTTCTCCTTCTCTCTAGAATTTCTCCCAAACGATCCGTCGGATTCTCGTGATTTATACGCCATCGGTTAGGGATCGTCGAGCTCTACACGAATCTATCATTGCATTTTAGATTTCGTCCGGATTTAAGGTAAAATTGACCATTTTTCTGACTTTTATTTCGGTTTTTGTTGAGCAAATTCGAGTTTGCTCATATTCCCTTCATTTGAAGCTGATTTGCTCCCGTTTAGGACCTGTTTTTGCTTGGAAATCGTCTATAGTCGAAGGATACAGCTTGGACGAAGGTTAGTGACTATTACTCCCTTATTTTTGCTCAAATTCGTAGTTAAAAACCTGGAAAATTGTTGAACAAGTAGAACAAACTCGAGATATTCAAGTGCCTCGAATTTATATGAATTTCGAATCTATGCCACTAGATTCGAATTGTGTAGTGTCCTTCGAATCTAGTATGGCTTTGAATCTGTTGTGTGCTTCGAATCTATAGGCATGTTCGAGTCTATGTATCTGTTTCGAGTCTAAGTTCCCATTTCAAGTCTATATTCTTCGATTCTTAGAGTATGCTTCGAGTCTATGGGTGTGTTGCAATGTAATAAGGATTTCGAATCTAATCCATTAGATTCGACTTGAACTATTTCGAACCTATAGATTCGAATGAGGTGTACTTCGAATCTGTCCCTCTATATTCGTACTTGGTTTTGTTTTAAGCCTAAGATTAATTCCTAAATTAGATTAAGTTATTAAGCAACCTATTGTAATTAAAAGTATCTTTTGATTATGATAAAAACTCATAAGTTCAAGATGCATAGCTATTATATGCACAAATAAAGTAACAGACTCTGTATGAATTGTATGTCGTGTATCACCTAGCAAGTAATACGATTGGCTTTGTTTAAAGGCCACACATCTATAATTAGATGAATCGTATTAATCTGATAAGAATAGACTCACCTTGGGACGATAGTAACTACCTCAGACTCGACAGCCAGAATTGACAATAACCTAATTATATAACTAGGGTTATATAGATCATGTTACAGACTTGACATTAATATACCAGACTTGAAACTGAACTGCAGGAAACCGCCGAACTGACAGAGTAAACTGAACAGCTTAATTCGTTAAGCATTATCTGACTACGGACTACTGTGAGTGACAGATTTCATTAATTACTTGCATATGTTTCGATACTTATTGGTGAATGTCATTGACTGTATGGAAACTTCCGATTGTTGCTGCATGTTTCTTTAATACTTTATTGTATCATAGAAACGTATTTTTGACATTACTGAAGCTAGACACTTGAATTGCCCTGATTGCATGTTCACTTTTACATTTTATGTAAACACTTATCATGCTTACTGCTTACTTGATTGTTGACATATTTGCCTTTGCATACTGCATTATCTGACCGGACCGAATGTGAGATCTCCATTCACATGAGGGAATTCTGCAGATTCCTTTCCTATCTGACTTGTTTCCATACACTTCCCGTAGGGCTTCGGCCTTACACATGGGAATACTGACTGGGTTGCCTCCCAACCTTTTTCCGTCTTTGACGTGTCGAATTGCCGACAGGAGCTGATAGTATGGCATGTGTGTGGTAACTAATGGAACTCTGTTAACTCACTAAGCATTGTTAGCTTACTCTGTCATGACAACTCTTTTTCAGGAAAAGCTGATAAGGGCAAGACCATAGCAAGTAGTCCGTCCCAGGCTAAGTGAATCTGGACATTGATGAATAGCAGACTTTTGGACTTTTGTTGACGCCTATTTTGAAAAGATGATGCGGTCTCGGGTAGCTTGTTCAGTCTTCCGCACTCTGATTGAAGATTTAGAAGCTAGTTTAGACCACCATTTGATCTTTAACTTATTGTTGTAATTAAGTATTCAGACTGATGGACCTGTGGTATCAAACAATTAGTAATATTTATTACTTAATGAAATGAAATATTATGACGTGTACTGTTTGTGGTAACTTGGATGTTACAGTACAGCTTATCACCCTAATGCAGATGGCCAAAGTGAACACACTATCCTAACTCTGGAAGATATGCTCCGTGCCTGCATTCTTGATCTGGGTGGTAACTGGGATGACCATTTACCTTTGGTTGAATTCTCATACAACAACAGTTATCATTCCACGATTAAGATGGCTCCTCTTGAAGCTTTATACGGACGAAAGTGCAGAACTCCCACCTGTTGGCGCGAAACAGGTGAATCACCTTTAGCAGGTCCGGCACTTCTACAGTTGACTCATGAGAAGATTCAACTTGTCAGAAGGAACATCCTTGAAGCTCAAAGCTTAAATTATATTAAATGTTATAGATTATTTAAATGACAAAACTAAAAAGAGAGGTAAATACAAAAAGTGGAAGTGGGTTAATTTTACAAATAAACTAAGTTGATATAAAAAAGAACCAAGATGAACATTTAAATGTTCATTAATCACAATTAAAGAATTTGATACTCTCTCTCTCCTCTTTTCTTCTTCATACGGCACCTCCACAAAGTTATCAAGAAATCATCAAAAGCTCTTTAAATCTTGCATTAATTGAAGAATTAGTTCAAGTGAAAGTTACAACAATCACCATTCATCATCAAACTACAAAGATTTGAGGTAATAATTTCTCTAATTTCGAAATATATGTATGTTTGGTTCGGTTTTGTGTAAAAACCGAAACCAAGAATTTAAAACATGAAATTTGTAATGCATGTGTAAGATTTTAGTTGATTATGATGAAATGAAGTATATAGAAGTCATAGAAACACAAATAGTGGGTTGGATCATTCAAATAAAGAAGAAATATGTAATTTTGTAAAATTAGTGTTCTTGACAAAAATAGTATAATTTGGATGATCTTGCTAAATTTATGATGTTTTGATAGGGAAAATGATATAAAAACAACCCAATAATGATAATATAACATTGTATTAAGTTACATGTTAATGAAAATAAGTTTTGTGAATTTAATGAAAAATCCGTATGAACATCATAAGAACATCAAGAACATTTCTGGAAAAAAAAAATCTAAGTGTAAGATCCGAATTCGGGTAGGACCGAATTCGGATGATACCCAGTTCGTATCCCATTTTGTATCTATTTCGGATCTAATTTTTATTAATACCATTTTCGGATGAAAGGTTGTCCGAACTCGGATGACCCGAGTTCGGATGAACCAATTCGGATGGCTAGTTCGGTCGGTCCTATTTCGGGTCAGCCATTCGGTCCGAATCCGGGTGCCTGATCCGGGTTGGTCCGAATCCGGATGACCAATCCGGATGGTCCGAAATTAAAGGATCCGGATTCAAGCCTTTTATTTTGATATTTTAACATCACAATTAAATACTATTATATAAATACAAGAATCATGAATTTATGATTTTTAATGATTAAAGATTTATAAAGCATATATATATATATATATCTTTTAAAGATTTAAAGAAACAAAGAAAAGGAACTAACAAATTATTGATGAGTTATCAGTAATCAGATCAGATTAAATAAAGATTTAAAAGTTTAAAGCTAATGATACGATATGATAAATTCTGGACAGGTTCAGATAAATCTGAACAAAGAATTAGAGATTGAAAGATATTGAAAGTGGGTCATTGATTTGAAAAGAAAAGCCAGAGTTCAGATAGATCAAGACTAAAGATAAATCCTGGGATAACTCAGGTGGTGGATTTTAAGTCTGCTTGATAAAGACCAAGAAACTGTGAGTTATAGATATTCAGTTTTGCATGCTAGACTTCCGTTTGAGACATATTGTTGATGATAGATTATTTGACATTCATGAATGCTCAGCTGGATTGTGACCTGTGCACACCATGGTTCGGTGATGCCCTGTGGATCATGATAGCTATTTGACTTATCTTTTCGCATGACATTGTACTTACTATTCATTTCAGATATTGCTATGAGTTTATTGCTATCATGACCTCGATGATTTATGCTTTCATTATTACTCGCATCTTTCACATATTGATTCAGTTTAGCATGATTAGCCTTGTCGGTCTATTGTTCTAGACCATGCTACTTCACCAGTTCTATTGAACTTGGTATAGACACTCCGATGTTCCCCCATGAAGACCGCTGGTAGCTAGCCCAGCATAAATGGATAGCTTCCACTAAAAGTGTGAGCGTGAGCGTGGGCTGAACATCATCCAATTCTATGAATTCTATGTCTCAATCATGAGTGGCTGTAGCGGCAGTCCAGACATATCACGCTTTGACCCATGATCCGCTTGATTAATGCATGTAATCTGAAAATCTATATTCTCACTAAGCTTTGCTTACAGTTGCTATTTGACCTTTTTACAGGAAAAGATAAAGGAACGTCACCTGCCGGACCTAGTTCTTAGGTCTTACAAGATCAAGATTGAAGTATTCTATAGGCCACTACTCAACAAACCCTTCGGTACTGATTGGCAGATGATAATTGTGGTGGTCTAGGTAGATGTAATTTGATTGTATGATGACATGAATTAGATTAGTCTGGTACCCTTTATAAGTTTAATTTGAAAATTGTAATCTGAACTAAAATTGTATTAAACTTATCCTAATGTTTGTACTTGTAATCTGAAATTCCGCAACTTAAATTACTCTATCTTAGTTATGATTGATATCGTGTTGCATGATGTGGGACCTAGACTCTGAGGACTGCCCCGTAAGGGGAGGTCTTCACATGTAGACCAATGCTTGACAACTCTGTTATCGTCTTTATAGACGATATTCTCATCTATTCCAAAACCGAAGCTGAGCATGTTGTGCATCTTAGAGAACTGCTAGAGTTGATGCGCAAGGAGCGGCTTTATGCCAAGTTCTCTAAATGCGAATTTTGGTTGCGACAGGTGCTCACAACCTCGATTAATGCATTTTAAGCTTATCTTTTCTCAAATTTCATGCTTAGCGTTAACTTGAGAATCTTGTATGTTACCAGATACAATTTCTTGGACACGTGATATCCGGTTAAGGAATCTCTGTAGATCCTTCTAAAATAGAAGTCATTCAAAACTGGGAAGCTCCCAAATCAGCTATTGAGATTCGAAGTTTCTTGGGATTGGCGGGTTACTACCGTCGATTCATTAAGGACTTCTTTAAATTAGTCTTGCCTCTTACTTCTCTTACTCGCAAGAACATTCCCTTTATTTGGGAAGAAGCTCAAGAAACCGCGTTCCAAACTTTAAAGCAGAAACTCACCGAAGCACCTATTTTGGCTCTACCCGAAGGCAACGAAGACTTCGTAGTCTTCAGTGAGGCCTCATATCAAGAACTCGGGTGTGTTCTGATGCAAAGGGGCAGAGTCACAACATATGCTTCACGCCAACTCAAGGATCACGAAAAGAGTCAGCCGACTCATGATCTTGAACTTGCTGCTGTGACTTTCTCGTTGAAAACATGGCGTCATTATCTCTACGGCACCAAATGTCAGTTGTATACATATCACAAGAGTCTTAAATACATTTTCAGCCAGAAGAAGCTCAACATGCGCCAACGACACTCCATGGAACTCATCAAAGACTATGACTGTGAAATTCTATATCACCCTGGCAAAGCAATGTGGTGGCCGATGCATTAAGTCGAAAATCTTATTACGCTAAATGTCTCTACACTCTGACTCATACTTCATTTTCATCTACTCTGATCGATGAAATTCTTACTGCCCAAGTTGAAGCTCTGAAAGAGGATAACCTCAACTCTAAGGACATGAAAGGGCAGCTCCAATTCTTAGTCGATAGCTCTCGTGGCTTAAAAATTTTCAAGAATCGCATCTAGGTTCCCAAATTTGGTGGTATTCGACAGAAAATCCTTTCAGAAGCTCACTGTTCTAACTTCTCAGTACATCCTGGCAGCACTAAGATGTACAATGATCTAAAAGCTGAGTATTGGTGGCCTGGTATGAAAAGAGACGTGCGCCAACATGTTGAGAATTGCGTCACATGCAGATTAGTTAAAGCAGAGCATCAGCAGCCTTACGACAGTCTTCAGCCTCTACCGATCCCTGAGTGGAAGTTCGATCATATAACAATGGATTTTGTGACAAAGATGCCGACTACGCGAAGACAACACGACACAATTTGGGTCATCGTTGATCGTCTAACCAAAGTTGCTCATTTCATTCCGATTCACGAGAACTACTCATTGGAGAAGTTGGCTAAGTTGTAAATAGACGATATCGTTACTCGACACGGAGTGCAACTGTCAATCGTATCTGACCACGACAGCCGATTTACTTTGAGGTTCTAGAGTGCGTTACAAGAAGGATTAGGCACCAAGATCAGAATGAGCACGACATATCATCCACAGCCTGATGGCCAGAGCGAGCGCACGATCCTTACACTTGAAGACATGTTGAGAGCATGTGTTCTCGAGTTCAGCGGTAATTGGGACGATTACTTACCTCTAGCGGAGTTTTCTTACAACAACAGCTATCACTCATCTATCGAAGCCGCACCTTTTGAAGCATTATACGGACGCAAGTGCCGAACGCCTACTTGTTGGCATGAAGCCGGTGAAGCACCAATCGCTGGTTCTGAATTACTTCAACAGACTAACGATAAGATTCGAATCATTCGCCAACGACTAGAAACTGCTCAATCTCGACAAAAGTCGTATCATGACCGACGCCATAAGCCACTGGAATTTCTGAAGGATGATTATGTAGTATTGAAAGTCTCACCGATGAAGGGCGTGTTCAGATTCGGTAAACGTGGCAAGTTAGCACCACGAATTGTTGGTCCTTTTAAGATTATCGGACGTGTTGGAACTCAATCCTATCTCTTGGATTTGCCGAACGAATTATCCAATATACACCATGTATTTCATGTATCACAATTACGGAAGTGCAAGGAAAATGAAAGCGAAAAGTGGGCCGATCATCTGAGTTACAAGATCAACGAGAAACTGCAATGTGATGAGCCCTAGGCAATTCTGGAGACGTAGATAAAGAAGCTAAGGAATCGAGAAGTTGCAATGGTGTTGGTGCAATGGAGGACTTCTCATGGAACTTCCCAGACCTGGGAATCTGAACAAGACATGAAAGTTCGCTATCCGCATCTGTTTGAGCCCTAAGAACTTCGAGGACGAAGTGCAAGCGTGGTGGGCTCATACTATAACACACTGCTTTGTAGTTTTGCGTTTATGTTGCAATTTGCGTTTCATGATGTAATTCGTGATTTTAATGAAATTAATTGCTAAATTATGCAATTAAGTGATTTGATTTATTTAACCAAATAAATACATACATCTATATATATATATATATATATATATATATATATATATATATATATATATATATATATATATATATATATATATATATATATATAGAATATGGTTCGTGTGAGTACCTAAAAAACGCAGAGTACCGTGAGTACCTGTGAACACACGGGTTTAAGATGTGAACATGCTCCGAAAAAAAGTTTTTTTTTTAATTTTTTTTTCATGTTCATTTAGATACAAATAATATAAGCATATTTGTAAAAGAATTACACGCATTCACACTTCGTAGCCTCTTAAAAGTCATGTGAACGTGGAAAAATTCATGTGAACATGCTTAGCTGTGAACATACGTTCACAACAGTGCAGTTCATGTGAACTTGCACGTTTCACATAGTTATAGTCTGTGTTTATGTGTGATTTTTTGCAAATAGTCTTATATTATTAATTTAAACTTGATTATGAAAAAAAATTTCAAAAAAAATGATTTTAAGCGAGGTACCTCCGGTACTCCACAAAACTAGTGGTACTCATTTGAACCCAAATCTATATATATATATATATATATATATATATATATATATATATATATATATATATATATATATATATATATATATATATATATGGTCAGGTTCTGTAAGGTCGCCTATCTACGGATCTTATCTTGACGTGACACCTTCCAACGAGTGCGGAAACCTCGTTAGTGGCTTGACGGATAGACCACGCACACCGAAACACGAAGACTAACACAGTGATAGACGAACAACGGATCGTCCCGACACGATGATTTTCTCCAAAAGAAACTCTCTGATTGCTAGCAAGTTCGAGATCGCCTTTTGCTAAAACACTCTGATAAAATCTGCAAAAGTCTAATAATTAATCGAATTAACCCTTAATTATAACACCCGGTTCGATTTTGTCTAGGACAAGTTCGAACTTGGCCCAAGGCCTATTCGAACTTGTCCTCTAACAAATTCGAACCTTTGCCTTCAAACTTATGTTTGAACTTATCTTTGAACTTATGTTTGAACTTATCTTTGAACTTTATGTTTGAACTTATTGTAACACATTACCCTAAGTTCAAACATACAAACAATCAATATCAAACACATATAACCAAACATATATCAAACACTTGTTAATATTCAATAGCAAGTAAAATGACTTACACAAAATGCTATCTATACTTAGACTGCTATCGTCACACAGGATGCACTAACAGACTCCCCCTTGACGATAGCTTCTAACTATTTACATTTTGTCTAAGCACTAGAGCTACATAAGCTACTACCTGCATATAAGCCTATATCAATACATACTCTAACTATCTTTTGGAATTTCCTAGCCTCAGACCTCCATCTTTCATGAAAGAAGATAGGCTGATCGTGTAGCTTTCGCAGGTCATCCTTAGATAGATTGATTAAGTGCAACGGATCGTATACTCTTAAAATAACTTTGTCTTCTATATCCTCCATTACTGCTTCAGTTGTATCATTGTCTATATACCACCATTTCATGTTTCCAAGAATGTCTTGTGGCATAGACTTTAACGGCACCTTTTTCAAGCATTTGACAGGCTTGTAAACCATTTTAGCCCATGGTCTTCCCGTGTGAGGATCTATTCTTGACTCATCCTCAACTCATTTGCCTGACCTCGGCTTGAGTCTTTCGAACTTTCCGGATCTGCCCTCTTTTCTGATTATCTTTGCAATAATTTCAGCATAAGGGTCCTCTCCAATATTGATCAACTCTTTCTAGGCTAACTCCTTCACTTCTACCTTTGGTAGTGTGTTAAACGCTTTGAGCGTTCGCCTTAGGTATTGAAGTCCATCTCTCCTTTTTAGTATAAATAGCTGCAGTTCTCTGTCGAAGAACCAGCTAAGAATTCCACCTGAGAGATTTTCAGATCCTGGCATTTTCATCTTCTTTTTCATCTTCGGCTCTTCCTTCTTTTCTTCCTTACGGAACCATAGATTTAACAATTCAGCTCTGGTTGGTTCTTTATCAGCTTCCTCCAGTTCCGAGTCGTCTACATAGGCCAGTTTAATCTCATCTATATCAATTACATTTTGCTCGTTATGCACATATAGCTCCATGATAGGTTGTGAATGAATGATTACTTTATCAACATTGTCATCTTCATCTTCCACAACCTCCTCATCAGATTTCCAATCAACTATATCTTCAGGTATAAATTCTCCTTCTTCTAATTCTTCAACATCATCCTCAAAATCAAACACTATTTCTTCTTCTTCTATATCTATCAGAGCATCTATCATCTCGCTCTCTATGGTCTTATAAGATTCACCTTTAGCCCTTTCTTCTACTGCAGACTGACCTGGCTCCCCCTGAATTGTTGCACGCTGAGCAGTCGGAAAATCTGCTAGCTCAATTTCTTTTCTTGCGTCGGGATCATTGCCGTCATCATCTTCTCTCCTTATCAATTGGGCTTCTTTACAGCTATTTGGTTCCGTTGCCAGGACCTTCGTGGCTTATAAGGTCGCCAACTCTTGTCCTCAAAACTGTCGGCGTCACCGTACAGTCAACTTGTAAGTGCTCCCAAAATTGCCTTACATATGGTAATATAATATGCAAATTATGGGATAGTGCATACGACACCCTAGAATGTGCCAAAAACTCTACCATCTGTCTAAACGCCTGTGCTTCGGGATGCTCTCTGTCTGGAGACATTACCATATTATGCTTCTGGAAGAACGCTCTTTCACCCATATCTGCACATAAAACAATAACCAAAATTAGTAGTGAAAGATAAAAATGAAACTTGTTTAATTTCGAATTTGTTTTATTTTGAACTTACGTAAGTCCAAATTCGAATTTCTACAAGTTTGAATTTAAAATTATGCAAACATTTCGAATTTAATAATAGATTCGAAGGACATGTTCGAATTTGACTGAATTCGAGTTTGTTGACAAATTCGAATTTCCTGACAAGTTCGAACATGATGAACATGTTCGAAGTCGGTCACTTTCGAAGACAAATCCATGATTTTAACCCCATTAGACTTAGAAAATAGTATTAACTAGTCCTATTAGGTTCTAATCGAATATATATGCAATTTATTTGTAGTTTCACCGGTTAAAACTTGTGATTTTGAGCCACAAATTTTAAACCCCAAAAACTTCAAAAATCATCGATTTTTTGCTATAATTGAGTCCTAGACTACCTAAACATTGTATAATACTGATGTTTATACCTAGATTTGTAGGTAGATTCGAACACACAACAACAAAACTTCGAGAAATAGTAGAAACTTCGAAATCGGTAAACTCGAAGACAAGTTCGAAATCGCCGGTAAGCAAGTTCGAAATAACAAAATCGAAAGTAGGTGATAATGAATGAGTCACTGTTGACCTATATATACCAACCATATTCGAATTTGCATTACATTCGAATTTTCTGACAGATTCGAATGTTACTTCGACTTTGTCTGGAATTCGAATTTAAGTGAAAATTTTGAAAATCTTTGAATAAAATTCAACTTTTCCAACTTTTTCGTGTAACGGAACAATCTTTGCAAAATTATTCACACTAAGCGATAGATTTTCATGCAATGTTTGTTTATTCAACTAAAAATGCATCCTTAGTAACTTTGACCTTTTTCCTACTTAGAATAAAATAAAATAAAATAAAATAAAATAAAATAAGATAAAATAAAAAATAAAAATTTTAAATAAAATTCAAATTTGAACTTAAGCTACTCAAAAATATTTTTAAACTGTACAACCTATACTAATAGAATATTTTTGGCGAGAAAGTCAAAGAAATGTTCAATCAGATAGCGGTGTCAGATACGCACTTTCAGTATTACACTCTCACACTTAGGAATTTTTGATTCCTTGATTGTTTGTCGTGACACACATTTCTAGACGATTGTTGGTATTATTTTTCCTTTAAACATGTTACACTTTGAAATATCCCTTGGCCTTTTTATTTATCAAGAAACTACCTTACGTGTCTCATACTTGACATACTTTTATGATCAAGGCATACACACAATGATTGTAACTTTTCGGTATTGCAAATTTTCTTTAAAAGACAAACGTCGGACACAGTTCTGTATTCACATACAACAGGGTGTCTTAGTTTGTCTTAAAGTTTATTTTTAAAGCTAGCAAGACAGCGGTGACAGGTCTGTACTGACATACAACAAAGCGACTTATCTTGCTAACTCGAGTCACACCAGAGGCAACAGGTCTGTACTTACGTACAACAAAGTTACTTGTTCTGACTCTCAATTTACTATCAAGATTTTTTCTATTCTTTTCTTTTCTTTAAGATGTATCTGATGTGGCTATACATCCCCCAGAAAATTTGCATACCTCATTTAGAATCATGGTCTGTATGTCTCTAACATAAAAATTAAGACCCTTTGGTCATACATCTAAGTTAGTTACACATATGACTTTTTCTTGAATATTTTATTAGCTTTGAGATTCCCTTTGTGTATTATGCATACCAACACATCAAACTAGAAAATGTATATCACTTAGAGTTTAAGGTGTATTATGTGTGAAAGCTTAACACTTAGAGATTGTATCGACGGTGCTAATTTTCGTCACTTTGAACCTTATGTATCTAAGACTTAACTCATTTTCTAATATTCTCTTTTTTTAGCTTTTTAGCTTTTTATGGTTTTCTCTCTTTTTTCTTTTGTTTTTCATAAATAAGAATAAGTTAATAAAATAACCTACTAACTTACTATAAAAGGGAAGAAATTCTACTTAGCTACTAAACTTACTATAAAAAGAAAGAAAACTTAGGCTATAAAAAGAAATAAATTCTACTAAGGTCAAGCTACTCTGGATTACGCATGCCATTTAGTTGAACTAACAACTCAAAACGTGACTTATTTAAAAGCTTTGGTAAATAAATCAGCATTATTATTTTCCGTTGCCACTTTTACCAGCTTGATTAAATTCTTTTCAGCACAATCACGCATAAAATGGTGTATTATGTCTATGTGCTTTGTTTTTACTGTGTTTAACTGGATTATTGGTTATAGCAATAGTAGACTGGTTATCTATCCTAATAGGATTATGAGTATAAGTCAAACCGTAATCCCGCAATTGTTGTTGTATCCACAAAACCTGTGAACAACAACTACCAGCAGCAACATATTCGGCCTCGCACGTTGACACGGCTACCGAAGTCTGTTTCTTGCATTGCCAGGAAACGAGTCTCCCTCCAAGGAACTGACAACCTCCAGTTGTTGACTTTCGATTCAAGCTGCATCCTCCGTAGTCTGAATCCGTGAATGCTTCCAATTCCAGATCACCATCCGCGTGATACCAAAGTCCCAGCTTCAGTTTCGACTTGAGGTATCTCATAATCCGCTTCACAACTTTCATGTGCATCTCTTTTGGATTAGCTTGAAACCTAGCTCAGATACACATAGCAAACATTATGTCAGGTCTAGAAGCAATTAAATACATGAGTGACCCGATCATGGCCCGATATAACGTCGGATCCACATCAGTATCACTTTCTGTACCCGGTCCGAGATTATGATTCACTTGAATCGGCGTGCTAAAGTGAGCAGTCAGCTTTGTCCCCTCCATCCCGAAGCGCTCTAGAATGTCGTAGACATACTTCGTCCGATGGATAAACATACCCTCCTTCCTCTTTTCAACTTGCAAACCCAGAAAGAAGTTTAACTCACCCATAGCACTCATCTCAAACTTAGACTTCATCACCTTCTCAAAGTCTTTGCACATCTACTCGTCTGATGACCCGAAAATGATGTCATCGACATACACTTGTACCAAGATAAAATGTTCACCCTTCCTCTTCACAAACAGTGTACTATCAATTCTCCCTCTTTCAAACCCGTTGTCTAAAAGATGAGTAGATAGTGTCTCGTACCACGCCTTGGTGCTTGATGTAGTCCATACAATGCCTTATCTAAACGATACACTCTGTCTAGATACTTTGGATCTGTAAACCCGGGCGGCTGTTCCACATACACCAGTTCCTTCACTTTGCCATACAGAAAAGCACTCTTTACGTCCAACTGATAGACTTTAAATCCTTTGAAGGAAGCAAAAGCTAGAAACAAACGGATTGCCTCAAGCCTTGCTACTGGCGCAAATACTTCATTGTAATCGATTCCTTCTTCTTGGTTGAAACCCTTTACGACAAGTCTTGCCTTGTTGCGAGTCACTATACCCCGATCATCTCTCTTGCACTTAAAAACCCACTTGGTTCCTATTGCAACTTCTCCTCGAGATAACGAAACGAACTCCCACACTTCAAGTTTTCTGAAGACAGCTCTTCTTGCATCGCTTCAACCCAAGAGTTGTCTTTCAGTGTCATTTGCACATTCTTCGGCTCTACTTGCGAGATGAAACATGAATACAAGCAAGTGTGAAAAGCCTCGGAGTCATTGATCATCGACAACAACACTGTGTTGTTATTCAAACTACTCCTAGTCCTCACACCAACATTCGGATTTCCTATGATACTCTCAACTGGATGATCCTTATTAATCCTCGATGTTTCTATCTCATCAACCCTAAGATTATCTCCTAAGTTTGATCCTATTTCACCTAACGGGGGAACGACTTCAGACGCTACATTTTCTTCCTCATGATCACTTTCCTCAGAATTAGAATTTTTGTCTGATTTTCGTTTGTAGGCAACTCAGAATCATTCTCTGCTGGAGATCTATCTTCTGTTGTTGTAGGCTCAGATGTTGATGGAAAGGTCGTCCTCAGAAAACTTTGACCGTCGTCATTCAGATTTAATGACGATAAGTCCTGTTCGAATGTACCTGTATTTCCATCCAAAGGAATGTTAAATGATTCAAACAGTTTGTCATAAACAAAAATCCATTTCGGGCCTGTTTCGGGTTCATGTGTATAACTTGTTACATCAATGTTATACACAATCTCTACCGTACCATTTGATTTATGAAAACCCTTTTATTTGGTGAGTTAGGCACATAACCTAGGAAATAACCTTCGTCAGCCTTTTCACCAAACTTAGGTTGATGTTTTGTTTTCATTAACATACATGGTACCTCAAATGGTTCGAAGCCAGTTAAATTAGGTGGCCTTTTATTCAAAACTTCATAACAGGTTTTGTTCAATGATTTGACAGTAAGGACCCGATTTAAAACATGACAAGCGGTATTCACTACCTCCCCCCAAAACATGGTAGGAAGCTTTGAATCCGAGAGCCTGGTCCTTGCTGCCTCAATCAAAGTCCTGTTTTTCCGTTCTGCCACCCCATTTTGTTGTGGCTCATATGGTGCACTAAATTGATGCACTATGCCCTTTGATAGGCAATATACACCAATTACTGTGTTTTTAAATTCCGTTCCGTTATCACTCCTGATACGTTTTACCCGCGTCCCATAGGAGTTTTCGTCTTGGTCTAATAACCCGATTAGCTTGGCAGTTGTCTCGTCCTTCGTACCTAAGAAAGAAAACCCATGAAAATCGTGAGTAATCATCAGTGACAACTAAACAGTACCAACTACCACCTATACTCCTTTTGTTGATTGGTCCGAACAGGTCCATATGCAACAAATCGAAAGTGGCAGCTATAGAGTTCTGAGTCTTGGACTTGTGTGACTTCTTGTGTTGTTTGCCTTTCTTGCACGGTACACACTTGTCTTCAAACTGAAAACTCTTCATCGGTACACCTTGCACCAGTCCATTCTTAGTGATGTAGTTCATTTTTCTTAGGTGCAAGTGTGTCATGCGTCTGTGCGATAAAACGGATTCGGTCTCTGAAGCTTTTGATAGAAGACATATTGGTCCAATCGAAGATTCTGGTTTATTCATGTCCAGCATGTACAGGTCATTCTTCCTTGGGGGCCTCATCGATATCCACTCTTCAGGTACTTTAAATCCCGGTTTTAGCACTAACGCTTCAGTATCAGTGAAGATTACTGAGTTCTTCTTATCACAGATTTGAGATACACTAATGAGATTGTGATCAAGTTTATCAACGTGGTAAACTTGATCCAGTTTGATAGTCCCATTAGTGACTACTCCAGTACCGATGACATTTCCTCCTTTATTACCAGCGAATGATACAAATCCCCTGTTCCCTCCCTTGAAGTCTGTGAGTAGACTTCTTTCCCTAGTAATGTGCCTAGAGCAACCACTGTCGACGAACCACTTGTTGTTTGGACCTGTAGTTATCTCCTACACATGAAAGAGAAAAGGTTAGTTATCACGGGGAACCCAAGCCATGACTGACTTGGTAATACCATTCTCGTCCACATACTTGAACTCCTTCAAATACCCATCTCTCCTTTAAGGTGACTTGGGTGTTTGATTTAGAACCTGTTGTGGTGCAGAGTGATTTAAGTTCACTCTCGGCCTTTGTGTAGGCATTTGCTGTGGAGCCCTTGAATAATTTCGATTATAAGGCATTTCCAAGTGATATCCCTGGCTCTACCTGGTGTTTGATGTTTTACAGGAGTGTGTGACCTAACCGGAGTGTAAGCTCTTCTAGGTGTAGTACTCCTATAATTTTGTTGAGGTCCAGACCTAGTTTGATTAGGGACTCTATTCGGGGAATTAGTCCTAACCACATCATTGGGTCGACCTGACATAGGTGTTTGTTTCACAGCATTCTTAGGTGTGGCTTGCACATTTTTCTCGGTGTTTTGAGAACCACTTGTGCTTGTTACACTTGGAGACGGTTTATGTTGTTCCGGCTTTCCATTTTTAGGTGTAGATTCTACCTTCCTATGTGGACAACTAGAAGCAACATGTCCCTTTTCATGACATCTAAAACAAGACATTTTATCAATTGACTTCTTATGCGTGCCCTTTGACTTAGGTGTCTCACTAGTGTCATGTTCTTTCGTCTCAACTACAGTGACTGTTTCCTCTTTCTGATTATTAAAGTCAAGTTTGGCTTCTCCTACAAGCTTATCACTAGAAGATGGCACAAATTTGACCTTCTTAATCTTGACATTGTTACTAGTCACCCTAGTTTCTTTATCCGTAACAGTTTCAGACATAGGTTCAGATGCTACCTCTGAGTCAACTGATTTATCAGTTTTCTCCTTAGGCTGAGGCACATAGTTATCATTGAAGGGTGGAGGACTCTCATTATACCCTAAACCTACAGGGTTCTTAGACTGACGTTGTGCATCTAAGATCTTCCCTAAGTTCAGTGAAGAGTTCCTAAACTTTTCCAGTTTACTATTCACCTCTGCAACCTTAACCTTAGCTTCTGCTAGCTCTACCTCTTTGATCTTAGGCTCTTTGGTCAACGCCTCAACATGTTCGTACATTAGTTCTATTCTAACGCACTACTCACTCAGCTTGTCTTTTAGAACTATGACATCTTGTGCATCTGCCTTAAGCTTATTCCTAAGGTCTTCTTTTATATCTAAGAGGCTAGCGTTGTCCGATTTTAAGGATTCATTTTGAGCAGATAAATTAGTACGTGTTTCTAATACTAAATTTAATCTATCATTAGTAGTAGCACAGAAAGCACATAACTCGCGGAATGTAAAGGAGTTCAGAATTACCTTTGCGTGACATGAATCCACGTTTGCCATTTGTGCAGCAAACTCTAGTATTGCCTGACCCTCTGACTTCTCTACTAGCACAGGACTGATATCATTCTGGTTGATGTCCTCTGCATCTTCCTCTGCTCCGACACTTCCAGTCTCTGTTACTTCAGCCATGAAGGCTCTAGCGTTAGACTCTGAATGTGTACTCCAGTCATATGTTCCATCAAGCTGTCTGTCAGATGTGACATTGGTTAACAGACCAGCTATGTTTGCCTGATTACTTGAACTACCCGGCTGATATCTCCCTTGAGACTGATTCTGGTACTGGTTCTGGTAGTTCTCAACTTTAGGTCTTTGACACTCTCTAGCAAAATGTCTTAAACCTTGGCAGTTGTAGCACTTAACTTTGGATTTATCAAACCCAATTTTATTGTTGCTGACATTGAGATTTCTGCCCTTCCTCTTGATGAATCTCTTGACTCGCTGAGTCACCATGGCCAGTTGCCATTGCAGATCCATCTCTCCTAAATCATCAGGGTCCACCTGATCATAATCCTTATCCCATAACGCAGGATCGTTGATTTTCCCTTGAACGCAATTGCCATAAGCGGCCACAAATGAAGCCAAAAGATTTAGATGGTCTTCAGCTGATTTTGCGCTCATCGGCATCCTTGAGTATCCTTGAGATGTAGAGGCAGACTGAGTTGGCTTTTCTTCCGGTCTGGAGTACCCTAAGAAAGCCCGGCTCCCTGAGTCATCTACTTCAACCGGAGTCGATGTTTCACCCGTAAAGAATGCTATAGACGTCTTTAATTCACTTGCCACTGAAGGTTTGGACTTCCCAAAATACATATCCGGATCCTGTACTTGGTCATAATCCCGTTCCTTCTTCACCAATTCAAAGTTATAGGCCCTCAGCGTTCCTATGACTTTTTCTAGAGTTAGGGTCTCAAACTTCTCTTCATCATGCTTTATCAGTGCCACATACATCTCCCATTTGGATGGTAAAGCATCTAGAATTTTTCCAATCTTCTCTGACTCACGATATTCGACATCGTGGTTGTCTAACTCAATCAACAAATGATAGAATCTGGTAATGGTATCATCCAGCTTTTCGTTTTTCAAAGCCTTGAAAATAGCGAACTGTTGCTTGAGCATTTCCATTCTACCTTTCCTAACCCTCTGATTACCTTCACACCTTTTCTCCAAAGCATCCCACAACTCTTTTGCTGTTCGTTGATTGCGAAATGTGTGCAGCATTTCCTGAGGTAAAGCCATTCTAATAATCGAGAATGCTCGGTTCTCGGCCTCATATAACTTCTTATCATCATCCTTCGTCATTTGATATGACAAGACTCGTTGACGTCCCTCAACTTCTGTTTTAGGTGGAATGTATCCCTCGTCAATACAAATCCACATTCTCATATCATTGAATCTAGCGAAGTCGGCGAACCTATCCTTCCACCAATAGTAATCTTCTAATTTCATCAACTTAGGTGGAGAATTTGCCTTTCCGACCTCATGGTCCATCTCAATAAACCTTTGTAAACTTGTCATTGTTTCGTAAAAGTTTGAATTTAAAACTCAATTAATTTAATTCGAAATTAATTTAAATTAACACTTTCGAACTTGAGGAAGTTCGAATATAATTAATTTTAAATTTGTTTGGAATTAAATTCGAAATTAAGTTTGAACTTCAACCAAAATCGATATATTTGACAAATTCGAAGATTTAGTTAGATTCGAAGCTTTAAATTCGAATTTATTCAAATTCGAAAATTGGCAAATTCGAATGAATTAAACTCGAATCAAACCCTAAAATAACTTCGACAGTAGCGTATTTTCTGTCAAAATCGAATTTTGAATAAACCCTAATACCCCCTTGATGTTCGAGCGCCGCAAGTTCGAAAAACGGTTAAAAGTTCGAACTTTTTCAACTTTTCAGATTAAACCAAAGTTTTTAGGATTAAAAACTTTGATTTCGACCAAAAATGTTGAACTAATATGAACTTTTTCCCGATATCTTACTTGTAAAACTCGAAATCTATCCAAAAATGTGATTTGACCGTCCAAAAACGTCAAGAAACCACAAATGTTACTTGTGAACATGAAGAACACAACGAACACCCTAATGGCTCTGATACCACTTGTAAGGTCGCCTATCTACGGATCTTATCTTGACGTGACACCTTCCAACGAGTGCGGAATCCTCGTTAGTGGCTTGACGGATAGACCACGCACACCGAAACACGGAGACTAACACAGTGATAGACGAACAACGGATCGTCCTGACACGATGATTCTCTCCAAACGAAACTCTCTGATTGCTAGCAAGTTCGAGATCGTCTTTTGCTAAAACACTCTGATAAAATCTGCAAAAGTCTAATAATTAATCTAATTAACCCTTAATTATAACACCCGGTTCGACTTTGTCTAGGACAAGTTTGAACTTGGCCCAAGGCCTATTCGAACTTGTCCTCTAACAAATTCGAACCTTTGCCTTCAAACTTATGTTTGAACTTATGTTTGAACTTATCTTTGAACTTTATGTTTGAACTTATTGTAACACATTACCCTAAGTTGAAACATACAAACAATCAATATCAAACACATATAATCAAACATATATCAAACACTTGTTAATATTCAATAGCAAGTATATTGACTTACACAAAATGCTATCTATACTTAGACTGCTATCGTCACACAGGATGCACTAACAGGTTCTATGGGGAACCAGTATGCATTGTGCAACTTGGGAACCTCCATACACCATTAGATCTATAATTTCAATGGATCAGATTTTAGTGGCAAAAGGGTAATTAAGTTGAACTTTGTTGCACCGGTGCATAACATATCACAGGTAGAGGGGCAAAATTGGAAGAAAGTTCATTTAGCTAAAATTCACCTTCCTTCGTTGCATACTGCGTTCTAGCCCTCCTTCCATAATTCGTATTTGCTCCGGATTTCGCTCAAGATTCCTCCCTCCATCTTTATCCCGAAAATCACTCATGCATACTCAAATAGATTAAGCTTTGTTCTTCATGTACACAGATACAATGCATACGGTTCAAGGGTTTTCAAAAAAAAAAGGAAAAAGCAAACATTCACGTGCGAACAACCGTTTTTTTTTTTCGTCGTTGCAACTTCGATTATTTTGTTAAATGGAAGTGCATTGTTGCATATTTCGTGTTCATTGAGGTGTTTAGTTCATAATCGAAGTGCGTATTTCGTATTTGAGGGTTTTTTTGCCCTAGTTAGTTTTCGGTTCAATCGGTAGGGTGTTTAGTTCATAATCGAAATGTGTATTTCGTATTTGAGGGTTTTTAGGCCCTAGTTAGTTTTGGGTTTAATAGGTAGGGTGTTTAGTTCATAATCGAAATATGTGTTTATGAAGGTTTGAGTTGCATATCTTTTGAAATGCATTATGCGTTGACTTTCAATATGCATATTAAGGTAATTTCAGTATGCATATAAATTCAATTTCAATAATGTTTATGCATTGAAGACATGCATATAAATTCAATTTCAACCGGATGTCTAGCTACGGGTGTGGAGATAAAAACCGTATGAAGACATGCATGCATCGAAAGTCAAAACAAATGCAATCTATCCTAACTAAAAACTCCACGATTTCAGAAATTACCATAATATATATCGGGTTATTTGAATATAAATTTTTAATTATCTTAATCTAACAAAATAATTATTTAAACTTCCATTTATGCCCTTATTGCATCCTTATTTAATATATTGTGCTTTTTTGGTTCCCCAGTTCACAATGCATCGTGGTGCCCCATAGAACCTCAATATATATGTATATATTGTTAGGTAATTAAATTTCAAAGCATTTAACTAGAGAGATAAAAGAAATTTATGTGTCCAAAATGAGAATTATGAAAGATTGAGACATATAATACCCTAATTTACACTTCCAGCTCATTCTTCTTTCTCACCAAAACAAAACCCCCTGATTCTCTTTCTCACCTACAGTTCCATTATCTTCTCCATCAAAATCTTGAAAGAAAATTTTGATACAAATCAAGAGTCAAGCAATAATCGAACGCTAAAGCAACAAATACAACCATCTTGAGGTCATTTCAAACTCAAAACTTTATGTGTGTGTACTGTGTTTTTTTGTGGGTTACGGTTTTGGAGAAACAAACCAAACCCGAAATCATTTGGCCTTCAGCCATGAATCGGTGCGAATGTATAATGTAGTTAACTTTTTATGCATCCAATCTCCGTTTAATACTTCCAAATGTTGCTGAAAATGAGAGAAATTAAAGAATGCAGTATGTGTTGTGTGTGTGCCGAATGTGGGTTGCATGGGGGAAAACTACCTAAACCATGAAAGGTTTCGGTAAGTATCGAGACTTGTTCAAAGACTACCGAAACCTATATAGTTTCAGTACTAAAAATTTAACTACCGAGACCCAATATATAATACTGAAACCATTAGGTTTCGGTATTGTTAAATACCGAAACCCACATTGTTATACTGAAACTTTGTGTTATACCGAGACCATGCAAGCCTACCGAAACCATAAGGTTTCGGTAATGTGTATACCGAAACACAGAAACAAGCCCACAATCCCTTTTTATTTCTTTCTTGTCTTTTGCTTTGATTGTGTGTATTTCCAACAGTGTAAGTACATATATATATATATATATATATATATATATATGAATCAGGTTCATCAGCGTACCTGTAAGATTCCAGCGTACCCTTATGTGAATGATCATTCACATATATTTTTTTTGAATAGACGTGTATAAGACAACATTATAAGACTTTTTTTCAAAAGAAGCAACATCATAAATCTTGTGAATGGTAAAAAAAGATCATGTGAATGGTCATTCACACCATTCACATTGTGTGAAATGACCATTCATATGGATGACCATTCACATCAATATGCATTGAGCATTCACATAATTTTTAAGGACACAGAAAGTGTGAATGTATGTGAAATTCATATATCATGTGTATAACATTAGATTAAACATGGTTATGAGAAAAAAATTTTAAAAAAAAAGTTTTTTAAGGTCGGTACCTTCGGGTGCACTTGATTTCGAGAGGTACCTTTTTGAACCTGACTCATATAAATTAACTCTAAATATTATATTATAAATATTTATTTATACACTTAATTTAAAACTATTTTAACATTAGTATAATCTAGATAAAATTAAAATATAGGTTCAAATTATATCTTATATAGACTTAACTAAATATCTAATTAAAAAATATATTAATTGTTACAAATTTTATTAATATCATCAAAAATAAATACATATGCTCTATATAATATTAGATATATAAAAAGTAAACAAAATATAGTATTAATAAACCATATTTAAACATTTTATTTATTGTTATAAATTATATATAAAATTACATTTTAAGTAAAATTGAAAATTTGAATTATATCGATTATATATATATATATATATATATATATATATATATATATATATATATATATATATATATATATATATATATATATATTAATGTTTATATAAAACATGCTTGGACCCAATTAAGTGGTCAATGACCAAACTTAATTGTATTTAAAAGCTACAAAATATTTAGCAAAGAATTATGATTTAAATCCCTTTTTATTTATACACTATTTTTATTACTTTGTTATACACTCTGTAATTATTAAATTACAGACACTCTGTGCACGCCAGATATTAAATTAAAGCATAATAGATCGGTTACGTCAAAGCTTAATTAAAAAGTCAGCCAGAATTAGTGCAAAGCCAGAGTTAAAGTCTAGATAAGCAAGTGCAAGCATTTCAGAGCAATTAAAAGCATAGAAAAGCCAGTGCAAGCATTTTCAGTACAGTGAATAACAGTTATTCTTGTTTACATGTTTTATATGAAATTGAGACATAATTTGCTTCTATATGACTTCTTTGGAATTCAATAAACTTTTGTGAGTGAAGACGAACACTGTGGTACAGGCGATGCCCAGCTTAGCCAGATCTTACATCTGATCTATTAATGTGCATATTTATTTGCTATATGCTTATTGTTCTGCATACTATACAGCAAGCTTTGTTTTAGCGTTTCTTTGTGCATCTCATAAGCATTATATTGAGCAAGCAAGCAATTCTAATGTTCACCACTATCCCTTGAGCATTATGCGGGTAGCTAGCCCCGCATCACAGATTGATCATCTGTCAGCGGTA
>JAANYP010004839.1:476713-503714 GCA_020465985.1 Centrapalus pauciflorus | reverse complement strand
GCCTCTTGTGCAAAAACAGCAGTAGTGTCAGCCACAGAACCCATATGGACATCCTCTGTTGGGATGTCCACCTCCAAATTGAGGATGGGAGTGTCCTCAGTGGGTGCCCTTTGGATATTCTGTGCAGGAGTGTCCTCCTGCACAGGGACATTTGGCTCTTGTATTTGGGTTGAGGAGGAAGGAGCTCCTGAAACCCTTTTTCTTTTGTATAGTATAAGTGGGGATGAGGGTTTGAGAGAAGGATCAGATGGAGTATTTGTATCATGAGGAGTGGGTTGGGGTCCTGGGGGTGAAGCAGTGATTGAAGGCTGAGCCTGCTCAAGACCCTCTTCTCTATTTAGTGGATTGATGCCCAACATTGCAGAGGGAAATGGGACATCTATACTAAAAAAATTGGCACTAGATTTTAAAAGACGTTTTATTGTTGGTAAAGAGTGCCTATGGGAATCATGCATCCTTTTTTGTACATTGAAATTACTGCAAGTTCTTGCAATAATTTCAGCCAAAAACCTAGGATACATCAAAAATTTCCCATGCTTTAGGGCATGATGCCTTAACATACCCTGAAAAATCATATTAGAAAAATTGAACTGTTGGCCTGTAGATAAACACACTAAGGCAGTGGGTTTATATTAGACGAAAATTCTGACCAGCCGGTTCTTTTAAGGCTTATGCATTGTTGAATAATATGTACAAGATATTTCCACTTAGGGGCAAATTGAGTTTTAAAGAAAGTATATGAATCAATAGGGCCCCTATACCCTATAGCAAACTCAAAAAAATTGGCACTAGATTTTAAAAGACGTTTTATTGTTGGTAAAGAGTGCATATGGGAAACATGCATCCTTTTATGTACATTGAAATTACTGCAAGTTCTTGCAATAATTTCAGCCAAAAACCTAGGATACATCAAAAATTTCCCATGCTTTAGGGCATGATGCCTTAACATACCCTGAAAAATCATATTAGAAAAATTGAACTGTTGGCCTGTGGATAAACACACTAAGGCAGTGGCTGTATTAGACGAAAATCTGACCAGCCAGTTCTTTTAGGGCTTATGCATTGTTGAATAATATGTACAAGATATTTCCACTTAGGGGCATAATGAGTTTTAAAGAAAGTATATGAATCAATAGGGCCCCTATACCCTATAGCAAAAAGGCCTTCATGTAAGGCAGTAAGAGATAGATCTGTTATAACTGTGGCATCTTGAAGATACAAGTGTTGGCGGATGAGTTCCTTAGTAATGGTGACAGTGGTTCCATCGATCTTGGATGTCAAAGAAGTGACTCCATTGATGGTTTTGACAGAGGCATGTGTCCAAAGCAGTTCTATATGGGATATGTAGATGGTGGGATTGATTGTGAGGGCATGATGGATGAGGGAACTTCGAAGGAAGTCCATCATGTCTTGGAATGGTTGAAGGTCAGTGTGTTTGAGAGAATAGGGAAGATAGTTGTGTTCTTTGACAAACTCCATTGACGATCAAATGGTGATTTTGGGTTTCAGAAAAGTGTGTGTAAATCGCTCAGAGAGAAAAGGAAGATCGTGGAAGATATTTTGCAACTGGTAGTTACAATTGAACGAAACTGAAACCTTTAAAGGTTTGGGGGTTTCGAAAATATCTAATACCGTGCACACACTTATAGGAAGTTACCAAATTACCCTGCACACTTTGACAGATCAAGTGAAACAACTTACAATCCGAGTGAAATAAACTTGCAGCTTGAGAAAAAACTCAAGCTGTTAGTTGAAAAGAAGCATATTCTAATGAAACAGTGTCTCCCCCTTAAACAAGCATATGTAATAAACATATTTTTCATAAAATAAGAGAGAATGATGAAAAACAAATTAATTCACATTAACCATGCCAATATTTGATACTAGGAAGGTAAATCTTCCTACATCAAATGGTTTTGTAAATAGATCAGCTAACTGATCATCAGTATGAATTTTGGTAACTTGGATTTGTTTCTTATCATTACAATCCCTTAGAAATTGAAATCTGATGTCTATATGCTTGGTTTTAGGAAATTTCACTGGATTTTGTACAATGCTTATTGCACTTGAGTTGTGAATGTAAATAGGAGTGGATAGGAAATTCATACCATAGTCTCTCAGTTGATTCTGAATCCACATCACTTAGGAACACCAGCTTGCAGCTGCTATGTATTCTGCTTCAGTAGATGAGGTGGAAACAGTTGTTTGCTTTTTGCACTGCCAAGAGACAAGTCTTGTTCCTAGATATTGACATCCACTAGTTGTGGACTTTCTGTCAATGTTGCATCCTCCATAATCACTGTCAGAATAGGCTGTCAGTTCAAGAGGAGAGTCTTTAGGATACAAGAGGCCCAAATGTGGTTGGCCTTTGAGATATCTAAAGATTCTCTTAACAGCAAAAAAGTGTGAGTCCTTTGGAGCACATTGAAACCTGGCACAAACACAAACAACAAACATTACATCAGGTCTAGAAGATGCAAGATACATAAGTGAACCAATCAAGGATCTGTATAGATGAATGTCCACATCTACTCCATCTTTGTCTGCATCAAGCTGCTTGTGAGTGTCCATTAGAGTACTAGCAACTTTGGTATCTTTGTAACCAAACTTTTCCAGTATGTCTTTAACATACTTTGATTGACTTATAAAAAGTCCTGTGAGCTTCTGCTTGACCTGCAATCCTAGAAAGAAGGTGAGTTCTCCCATTGAACTCATTTGATACTTTTTGTGCATCAATGCCTCAAACTTTTTGCACAGACTGTCATTAGTAGACCCAAATATAATATCATCAACATAGATTTGAACAAGCAGAATCTCAGGTTTGATAGACTTTGTGAACAATGTTTTGTCCAGAGTACCTCTCTTGAATCCACTCTGTAAAAGGTATGATGACAAAGTGTCATACCATGCTCTAGGAGCTTGATGGAGTCCATAAAGGGATTTGTCTATTTTGTAGACTCTGTCTGGATACTTGTAGTCCTTAAATCCAGGAGGTTGACATACATAGACCTCTTCTTCAATTGTACCATACAGGAAAGCAGACTTCACGTCCATTTGATACACTTTAAACCCTTTGAAGCTTGCATAGGCTAGGATCAGTCTAATGGCTTCAATTCTTGCCATTGGAGCAAAAACATCATCATAATCTATTCATTCTTCTTGAGTGTATCCCTGTGCTACCAATCTTTCCTTTGTTCTTGATGACTATCCCTCTCTCATCCTTTATGTTTTCGAACACCCATCTTGTACCAATTGCTCTCTTCCTTCAGGAAGATCAACTAGAGTCCATACATTCTGCATCTTGAATTGAAAAAGTTCTTCCTACATTGCCTCAATCCAAGATGGATCTTTCAAATTCTCAGATGCCTTCTTAGGTTCTAATTGTGACATGAAACAGGCATGTTCAAAGGCATCGAGACAAAATTCTTGAACTGCTGATTCAACATCAGTAGATTCCTTATGAACCATTGTCCTTATCTGCACAGGAGTGCGTGGATCACCCATAATCTGATCGAGAGGATGATACTTGTGAACTCTGAGTGTTGGCTCTCTGTCTGTCTGAAAAGAAGTTCCTAGATTTGTATCATTTCCTTCAGGACCACTTGATGGTTCAGCTTCAGGAACAGGTTGACTAGAATCTGGGATTGTTTCCCTTTGTGATGGAGCTGTTCCCTCAGGACTTGGGATTGGCACTTCATAGTGTGGATTTGAATCATATTGACCATCCAGTACCCCTGGTGGGTCACAGGATAGAAGTGGTATAACAGTATACTCATCCCATTGACCAGAATCTTCAACAGTCTGAAACTTTGTGCCAACAGCTTTAACATTTGTGCTACCAGCATGAGAATTTGTGTTGGCAGCTTCAACCCTGTTTTCATCACTTTCTGAAGTATACTCAACAAAGCTCAGAGAATTAGTTGGTGAATCTAAATCAAACAACCAATCAGGACCAGTGCCTTTGACATTTGTAGAGTTTTCATTAAATTCAACATTGGCACTTTCTTCAATGGTTTTAGACATACTGTTATATACTCTATAGGCTTTGCTTTGAGTGGAGTATCCTACAAAGAAACCTTCTTCACCCATACTTAAAAACTTTCCTAAGTGAGTCTTAGTGTGAAGAATGGTGCAAGAACAGCCAAAGGACTTTAGAAAGGCTATTAAGGGAACTCTATGATGAAATAACTCATACGGAGTTTTTCCTTGTGATTGAACAATCTGAACCCTATTTAGAACATAACAAGCTGTATTAACTGCTTCTGCCCAAAAGGTCATTGGCAGTTTGGAATCAGCCAGCATGGTTCTAGCAGCCTCAATTAAAGTTCTGTTCTTTCTTTTAGCTACACCATTTTGTTGTGGTGTTCTTGGTGCACCGTATTGCCTAACAATGCCTTTAGACTCACAAAAACTGTTTAGGATATTATTTTCAACTCAGTTCCATTGTCTGACCTTATCACCTTAACTTTTAAGTTGGATAGGTTTTCTATCTTAAGAATAAATGATTTAACTAGCTCAGCAGTTTCATCTTTAGTCCTAAGAAAGTATACCCATGTGAATATGGTGAAATCATCAACAATGACTAAACAGTAAGCTCTTTTATTCAAACTCAAAACAGATGTTGGATCAAAAAGATCCATATGAATAAGATGAAGAGCAGATGAGATTGAATTTACTTCTTTGGCCTTATGAGAAGTTTTGTGTTGCTTGCCTTTAAGACATGCTACACAATGATCATCACAGATAAACTCATTTTGTGGTAAACCTCTTATCAAATTTTTTTTACTAGAATCTTCATAGATTTGAAGTTCATGTGGCACATCCTTCTGTGCCAAACAGCAGACTCATTGGATGATGCTTTGGATATCAAACAGCTTAAAGTACTTGTTTTGGATAAAAGATCTGTGTCCAAACAGTAGACATTGTCCTTTCTTGGTGTTCTAAGTAAAACAAGATTTTCAGGAATTTTAAAATCTTTTGAAAGAACAATGCACTCAGAATCTGTGAATATAACAATATCTTGTTTATCACAGATTTGAGACACACTTAATAGATTGTACTTCAGTTGTTCAACATATAAAACATCATTGAAAAGCATATTGCCTGCTTTAATAGTACCTTTACCTGTGACCTTACCTCCATTGGAATTTCCTCCAAATGCGACAAACCCTCCTTCAAAGCCTTTGAAATTTGACATGCATTCAGAATTGCATGTCATGTGCCTAGAGCATCCACTGTCCAAATGCCATCTTGTTTTATGTTGTGACCTGTGGGTGCCCTGCACAAATAACAGCTTAGTTAGTAGTGGAGTAAACCCAAACCAAATTGGTTTTGGGTTGTCCTTGTCCATTGACAAAACTAAACACTGTTTGTGATTTTTTATACTTAGTGAGATCCACTGGTGGATTCTGTGAAGAGTATTTAGTTATGACATGAGGTATCCAGGTGTTCTTTCCAACTTTTGCATTAACAGTCTCAGATGATCCAGTACCAGTTCCAGTTTTATGCTTAGCAGTTTGAACTGGAATTTTAGTGCTAACAGCTTCAGAGTTTGCACTACCAGTTTCAACTTTAGGCCTGGCAGTTTCAACATTTGTATCAACAGGTTGATCTGGGGTTTTGCCTTTAACACACCATATCTGTTTAAAATTTGATTTGGGTTTTGCCAAAACTTGTTTTTGGTGTGTTGACTGTTTTTTATTTACTTTTAAAAACCTGTGATCAACTTTCTTCTATGGAACTGGTGCAACAGGTGTTTTGGCCTTTAAAGGTTTTCTGTTTTGGACAAAAGCCTTTTTCTGAACCACAGTCTGTTTTGCAACAGATAGTTTGTACAAGCAATGCCTGGCCAAATGGTTTTTCCTGCCACAATGAAAACATCTTTTGACTGTTTTGATTGCAGAACCAATTTTGTTGGACCATAACTGGTTTTTGTTCCTTTGATTTCCCCTTACCTGCTATTGTTTGGGAAACTTTTGGACACCATGCTTTTGACATGTGCAGATTGGAACAGTCTTACCCCTGTTATTACCTTTTGAGGAAGATGCAGTGTTACAGTTAGAAGGTACAGAAACATGTGGAGCAGCATGGCATACACTCATCTTCTCTTTTCCTTTCTTATTGGGGTTAGGGGCTTCTATAGGTGCACTCATTGTTTTGTGAAATTTCTCAACTTCTTTGCACTCACAGTCTTCATTTGGAATCAGATCTTCTTTAGATTCAGGACTATTTTCAAGGATAGGATCTACAGTGGTCATAGAATCATCTAAAGGTTCATTGACAAGTCTATCAGCAACTTCACTCATGGGATGTATGTATTTGTTGTTGTATGGAGGTGGAGTGGCTCTGTATCCTATACGTTCTTTGGGATTGAGATGATATTTTACACTATCTTTAAAATGAACTTCCATTAGGTGTTCTAGCTTTTGATTTGCCAATTTGAAGTTTCCTAAATCTATATTGACAGATTCTATTTTTTTGTTAGCTTCTAGCACCTTCTGTTCAGACTCATCTAATTTTTTATTTAGGGACTTTATTTTTTTATTCAGCTTCTTTTTCTCCCACTCATGATATGTTCTATCATGCCCCATTTGAATCTCATTATCCTTATAGTCATTTATCTATTTTTCAAGATCTTCTATGGCCTGCATGTACTCATATCTCCTTTCTTCCATCTTAGCTAGAGTTTTGCACATGCTCTCATTATGATCTCTGTACTTTTTAACCATATTTTTGCATGTTTGAGAGTAGAGTTTAGCATTTACCTCAGAGGGTAGTTCAGTAGAGGTGACATTTGATGTTTCTGCCATGAGAGCTTGATTTTGAAACTCTTCCTCTGTCTGATCACTCCAGTCAAACACATTGTCTTCTTGAGACACAAGTGCTTGTGATGATGAAACTTGAGTAGTTTGCTGTGATCTTGGTGGGTGTTGACCTTGAGATCTGCACTCTCTGGCAAAGTGTCCAAGCTTGTGATATTTAAAGCATTCAACTTTTGATTTATCAAAAGCTAGTTTGCCTTCTGTTCTGGCTTGGAAGTTGGATCTACCAGTTCTTTTCAGAAACCTTTTAGCCCTCATAGTCAGCATTGCATGCTACCATTTCAAGTCCATCTCTTCTAGATCATCTGGATGGATTTGTTCTAAATCTTCAGCATTTAGAGCAAACAGTCCATCAATAGCAACAAAGGCTTCATAATGAACTTCAGTAGAGTTACCTTCAGCACCTGAAAAGGAATCACAATAGTTAGATTTATCAGTTATTGCTGATGACAGTAGAGCAGTGTTATGATTATAAGAAAAAGATTTCTTTTTAGTTTTAATCTCAGTTTCAAACACTCTCAGACTGTTATACACGTCATCCAACTCTATTTCATCAAGAGTGTCCTTGGTTCTCTATTGGGCAGCATAGACTGTCCACTCATCACCAAGTGATCTAAGGAATTTTCTGTTGACTTCATCTTGATCCAAGCAGACTTTGGCACTCTCCAACTCACCTATCAGTTTGTTGAACCTGTCAAAAATTTGAGTAAGGTTTTCATTCTTGCCACAAGAAAAGTTTTCATACTGCTGTTTCAAAAGATTCTTTTGATTTCTCTTGGTGCTAGCATCGCCAACAAATCTTTTCTCTAAGGTAATCTAAAGAGAATGAGCAATGTAAAATTTTTTAAACTGATGTTGATAAGCATTTGGAATGGCTATCTGTAAAAGTGTAAGAGCTTTTACTTCATTCATTCTAGCCTTCATTTCAAGTTCAGTTTTTGGAGGAGTTTTTATGGGTTTGCCCTCAGCATCAAGTTCAGGATCAACTACATGAGGAAATTCAACCGCTTCCCATATGGCATAATCAATAAATTGAATGTGCTGTTGAATCCTGAGTTTCCACATCTCAAACTCAGTGGGTTTGAGCATAGGCACTTTGAGTCCTTGCCCAGATCCACTACTGCTATTATCAAATTCCATTGCAGAAAATCAAAAATTTTAAAAGAAAGCTTCTAACTTTGAAAACAAAGAAAGACCTGTGGCTCTGATACCACTTGTCAAGATCAAAATAAAATTACTACCTAAGATTAACTGGTTTGAATAAATCAGAGTATAAACCAATAATCTTGTATTGAATCAAAGTCCAATTAAAAAGTTTGCGGAATAACACTTAACTGTTTTAATAAACGCTTTCAAAAGAAATAACACATAACTATAATCAATCAATCACTTGTATTGCCAAAAGTAAATGATTACAATCACCTCTAATCTGTTTGATTAGAAGAAGAACACAGATTGTTCTTAGGGTTTTACCACCTTAGAGGCTTATGAAAACTTAATCAGAAAAGCAATTACAAATGAAATAAACTTGTACGTGCAGCATTACAATAGAAAACCTATTCTATGTATATTTGTAATGCCTTTTGATCTGTTTCCTTGAGAAACTCTGATTTCTATGATAGTAGATATGCTTCAATCTTCGAATATATCTTTTCCTGAATCTCAGCACTTTCTGTTTATTGAGCTGTTGAGCAGCTTGAAGTCAATCTGTTGAGCAGCTTGAGTTTGAACACTGGCAGCTTGAACTTTTGAACTAGCAGCTCGAACTTCTTTAACTAACAGCTTGAACTTTGTAATTACACAGACGATCTACTAACAGTTTTAGAAATCTAACTAACAGCTTGACATACTTAGAATATTTCCCAACAATCCGAAAGAGGAATGGAGGTTGATAAAGCGAAAGTTCAATTAATTTCCTCACTTCCACCCCTTACCAACGTTAAAGGAATAAGATCATTCCTGGGCCACGCTGGTTTTTATCGGCGATTCATTAAAGATTTAAGTGAGAACTCAAGGCTGTTATGCAATCTTCTTTCAAAAGATGTCGAGTTTAATTTTGATGATACTTATATGAAAGCATTTGAAAAGTTTAAATCAAAATTAACTGAAGCGCAAATTCTGTAATCTCCAGATTGGTCCAACCTTTTGAGATCATGTGCGATGCAAGTGATTATGCAGTTGGTGCTGTTTTAGGACAAAGATTTGAGAAAAATCCAGTGGTCATTTACTATGCAAGTAAAACCTTTAATGAGGCACAAATCAATTACATCACTACGGAAAAAGAATTAATAGCCGTAGTGTTTGCCTTAGATAAATTCAGATCATATATTTGGGGGGCAAAAGTAATTGTTTACTCAGACCACGATGTTTTAAGACATTTATTGGCAAAGAAGGATGCCAAGCTTCGATTGATTCGGTGGCTCCTTCTATTGCAAGAATTTAACCTAGAAATTAAAGATAAAAAAGTCACATAAAATGTTGTTTCCGATCATTTATCAAGGTTTCAATTAATCCCAAGAAACTCAACTGATTGAATCAGGGACTCCTTCCCTGATGAACAATTATTATCTGTATCTAAAGTTCCCTGGTTTGCAAATCTAGTTAATTTTTTCATAACAGGAAGATTTCCAGAGCACTGGAACTCACAACAGAGAAAATATTTCTATGCTCAAACAAGGCAATACACTTGGGATGAGCCTGATCTATCTAAAATAGGAGCAGATCAAATTATAAGACGATGTGTCCCTAACTCGGAACACGAGGATATTCTTAAACACTGCCATGCATATGCATGTGGTGGCAGTTTCAGTGCAAAGAAAACTGGACACCGGATATTGCAATGTGGGTTTTTCTGGCCCATTATATTTAAGGATGCCTACGAGTTTGTTAAAGGGTTTACAAGATGCCAGCAAACTGGTGGCATCGCAAAAAAAGATGAAATTCCTATGACCCCGATACTAATTGTTGAAATATTTGATGTATGGGGCGTTGATTTTATGGGACCCTTCCCTAAATCATTTAGATATTAATACATCTTAGTTGCAGTACATTATGTTTCCAAATGGGTGGAAGCAGAAGCTACACGCAATAATGATAACCGGGTTGTGTGTTGTTGGTACACCCTGTGTGACGATAGCAGTCTAGGTATGTCATAGATAGTCATTTGTAATAGATAAGGCTTTATTAATACAAGTTATATGTGTTTGATCATGATTGTGTATAATGTTTACATTTACATGATAAGTTCAAAGATAAGTTTTAGAATAAGTTCAAAGCCTAGGGTTCGAACTTATCCATACCCAGACGAACTTAGTGAAGCTAAATTCGTAGGGTATTGGACAAGTTCGTGGGCTTGGGCCAAAACGAACTTAATTTGTTAAGTTCGAACCTAATCATTATAATTATGTCCGTTTTATTACAGGACTTTTGGAGAAATTCGTGATCAGCGCTTGTATTTGTGCACGTACGAGCTAGAGTTGATTTCAGAGAGTCTTTCGGAAAAATACACCATGTCCGGTCGTTCATTGTATCGACTATCATTGTGTTAGTCGCCGAATTCCGTGTTCGATCGATCCGTTAAGCCACTAACGAGGATTCCGCACTCGTTGGACGATATCGCGTCAAGATCGGATCCGTGATATATGTGTCCATACAAGTGGTATCAGAGCCATTCGAGTGTTCTTCGTGTTTCTACGAACATTTGTAGAGATGGAGATGATGAAGGAGGTGACCTAGATACTCAAAAGCTGAGCTTCAGGGGGGAGCCTGGATCATCGGGATCAGGAGGAGTTAAAGAAAAAGGTAAGGCTCCTGAAACGTTAGAGCTCGTTGAGCAAGAAATGATTGGAGCCTTAGCCAGAATAGATGATGATGAGGAGGTGAATTTTTACTTTGAATACGATCTGGAAGAACTTGAAGAAGGAGAGTTTGTGCCAGAAAATGTTCCAGATTGGAAATCAAATGATGAAGTCCTAGTTGATGAAGAAGATGAGGTTGATGAGATTCTTATCCCGAAACAACCTATCACAGAGGCGTATACGATTGCAGAACAGAATGTGATTGACATCGAGGTGCTTAAAGATGCCTTGAATGCTGAATCAGAATCTGAAATGCCTAATAAGGAACTCACAGCTGAAGAAAAGAAAAAGTTGTGGTTCAGGACAAAGAAGAGGGCTTTGTCATTAAAAGAGAAAATGAAAGTGCCTTATTTTGGAAAGCTCTCTTGGAGCATACTTAGCTGGTTCTTTGATCAAGAACTGCAGCTTTTTATTATTAAGAGAAAGGATGGTCTACAATATATGAGGAGAAGATTGAAGGACCTCAACTCCTTACCTAAAGTTGAGATAAAGGCCTTAGCATGGAAAGAGCTCGTCAATATCAGAGACGACCCCTACGCTGAAGTGATTGCCAAGATTATCAGAAGGGAAGGGAGGTCTAGGAAGTTTGAAAGGCTCAATCCAAGAATGGGCAAGAGAGTAATGGAGGATACAAGAATAGATCCTCTAACTGGCAAGACTTGGATGAAGATGTATTGCAAGCCCGTTAGATGCTTAAAGAAAGTACCTCTAAAGTCAATGCCTCAAGATGTCTTAGGTAAACTCAACTGGTGGTATGTTGACAGTGAGACATGTGAAGCAGTGATGGAAGATGAGGATGAAAAAGTGAGTTTGAAGGTTTACGATCCCTTGCACCTTGTCAACTTGTCAAAGAATGATCTGCTCAAGATTCATGATCAAGAAATCTCATTTGATGAGCATATGAAGTATGAAGGCAAAAAATAACAGCAAGTTGTAAAGGTTTGTGTAGATCAGGGATTGTTTGCAGGTAGTAATTTGAATAAACATAGTTCTATAGGTTAATGAATATCTAACTAGAAGCTATCGTCAATGGGGAGTTCGTTGGTACACCCTGTGAGACGATAGCAGTCTAGGTATGTCATAGATAGTCATTTGTAATAGATCAGGCTTTATTAATACAAGTCATATATGTTTGATCATGATTGTGTATAATGTTTACATTTGCATGATAAGTTCAAAGATAAGTTATATAATAAGTTCAAAGGCTAGGGTTCGAACTTATCCACACCCAGACGAACTTAGTGAAGCTAAGTTCATAGGGTATTGGACAAGTTCGTGGGCTTAGGCCTAAAAGAACTTAATCTGTTAAGTTTGAACCTAATCACTATAATTATGTGTTAATCCGTTTTATTACAGGAGTTTTGGAGAAATTCGTGATCCGAGCTTGTATTTGTGCACGTATGAGCTAGAGTTGATTTCAGAGAGTCTTTCAGAAAAATACACCGTGTCGGGTCGTTCGTTGTATCGGCTATCATTGTGTTAGTCTTCGGTTTCCGTGTGTGATCGATGCGTTAAGCCACTAGCAACGATTCCACACTCGTTGGACGGCGTCGCGTCAAGATCAGATCCGTGACATAGGTGACCTGACAAGTGGTATCAGAGACATCGAGTGTTCTTCGTGTTCTTTGCGTTTCTACGAACATTCTTGGTTTCTTGACGTTTTTACCGGATAAATCACCATTTTCGAAGTTTTTCAGAGATCTACAAGCAAGGTTACGGGAAAAAATTCATATTAGTTCACTTAGGGTAACTGCCAATTCAATCCATTCTCTGAACCCCATCTGTGCTACGTCAGTGTAGTCATATGTTTCCAATTCAGGGCCTGCTGCACCCATCCTTGTTATTTTCAACTTCCACTGACTGCCTTTTCTTGATATAGGGACAGCTTTGACAATTGCTTCCTTGGCAAGCCTTCTTTCAGCAACATCTTGAAATTTTTTCTTTGCCAGGTTGTCAAAATGGTACCGAACTCTTGCATGAGGCATTGTAGGCTTGGTCACTGAGACCAGAGTACCTTTTTCTTTCTCTGCTTCCTTCTCCCTTGCTGATCCCTTAGCAGCTTCCAATATTTTCTTTTGCACTTCCAGAGTAGACATTTTAACTTTCTTTGCTTCTTGAAGTGCAAATGATTTGGCAACTTTGGCAGATTCTTCTTCTTTTCTAAGAATTTCCAGGGCTTGAAGCTGTTCTTCTCTAAACTCAAAATACTTGTGCATAGGAAGACCCATTTCTTTGGCCCTGGCATTGTGAAATTGGATTTCTGCTTGTTTCTGCTGTATGGGATCATCTTCTGCTATTTCTTTTCCTTTAGCTGCTGTAGTGGTAGCAGCTTCAGGACTTTCTTCCTCTTCTTCTTCTTCCTCTAGGATCAGATGCCTCCTTCTGCTGCTTGGCCTGCCCTCAGGAATGGATTCCTCCCCCTTAGACTGAGCAGGGATTGGGGATTCAACCTGAGTAGACTGAGCAGCATGAGAAGCACCCTCTACTGTACCTGTTGCAGAGATTCCTGCAGGATGACCAGTTTGTGCTTTGTGCTGCACGTACTGATTTCTCCTTAGGAGTGGAAGTTTTCTCCCCCTTAGAGGCAGACGACTTCTCCCCCTTTGAAGGAGATGTACCAGCACCTTCAACACCCGGTCTGCTTGAAGACACAAAGTCAGCAGGCTTGCCAGCAGTTTTGGCAGCAGGCCTGGGGCCAACAAGGCTAGTCACTAAGAAAGCCAAATTGTCCTTGACCTCTGCAAGTTGGGAAAGATAGGTTTGAAGAGAAGAGGATTGTGTATCAGCAAGGGAGGTCAGCTTAACAATGTTTTCCCTATCAGACTCTGTGAACAACAACCTTTGAAGCTGTGCAAGATGTAATTCGAGAGAATCTTGTACATCAGCAAGGTTGGATGACATAGAATTAGATAGAGAGCCAATTTGTGTGGTCAAGCTGGCTATAGTGGCAGGAAGAGTAGAATTGCAAGAAATGAGGAGAGATGACAGCTGTTGGGCAAGAGCTGTCATTGAGGACACGGAGTCCTGTTGTAGTGAAAGAATGGAGGAAAGAGAGTTGGACACAGTTTGCAGCTGTGCAGTGAGTGCTATCAGCTGTGAAGAATGATTTGTTTGTGGAGTAGCAGGGAAAGAGTCTTTAAACGAATCAAAGAACCCCTTAAGCTGTTCAGACACAGAGTCTGAAATAAGAGAGGGTAGAGAGGTCATGGTAGTTTCCAAAGAACCAACTTTGTTGGTCAGCAGAAAAAGCTGATCCTTCAAAGGCAGGTCATTGGGAGATGGAGGTGTATGGGTAGACTGTTTAGATTGAGTGGATGGAGAGGATGATGATGAGGCTGGTGTATGAGGGTGTGATGGAGAGGGAAGAGGAACATTGGATAGAAGTTCCATAGCCTGGGCAAAAGTAATATGGCCCAGCTTGGAAGGGTCAAAAGGTCCTTCAGCAGCGGCTGTAGCTGCATCACCAGGAGAATGGGTTGGTGTTGGGGGCCTTTCAGATGCTGCTTGTGCTGCAACATCCTCATGAAGACCAGTGGTGGTTCCCTCTGCAGTGCCTTGGTTTAAAAGCAACTCATCATTGGGAGATGGGATATGCATTTCAACATCAGCAGTGGTGAAACCTGCTGATGGAGTTTGCATGGAGGGAGCAGCCTCACCAGAGGGATGGTATGATCCCTGAGGTTCATCAGCTTGGGTGGTTGGTCCCTCAGCAGCTGTTTGGTGTAAAACAAATGTATCAAGGGGAGCAGAAGTTTGAGGCTGAGCTGCTGATTGGTCTATACCAGCAGCGTGGGCACCTCGTGCAGACTCAGGGTGTGAGGAGATTTGAGTGGGAGACAGTGTGGACGCAGTATGGAGTGGAGAGGACTCCTGTCTTTCAATATCCTCAGCCTGTTGGGAGGCTGGGATAGTTGATGTGGGTATCTCCGTTTGTACAACTGGTTCCTGTTGGGAGGAACCAGAGGGTCTAGGCTGACTCTGGGTAGACTCAGATTGGAGTGAAGCATGCTCCAATGTGGCTGAACCTTCTCCCAATATAGGAGAGGCAGCAGTGGTTGCTTCTTTTACAACTGAACCCTGTTGAGAGGGAACAGAGGAGGTGGTTGTTTTGGCTGTTTTCTTTTTGGAGATTGATTTTCGTTGATAGAGAATGGATGAAGTAGGTGATTGGGGAGAGGAGATGAGAGGTTCAGACTGGACAGGTTTTGAGACTGGGTCAGAAACAGGTGGGTTGGCATGTTCCATAGTCTTAGGTGCCACTGAGGCACCAGCCACAGAGGCTTAAGATTCAACAAAAGAACCAGGGTGAGGAGTCTGCTCCCCCTCAGCCACAGAGGCTAAAGGTTCAGACTCAGTCTGAGCTGTTTTGGCCTTCTTTTTCACAGGCCCAGCTTCAGCAGTTGCTAGGGTCCTCTTAACAAGTTTGGACCTGGCATTGGATTTTCTTGTGGGAGCAGCAGCTTCTGGATCCACCCTCACAGCAGAGGGTCCTTCCACCAAACCTAACAACCTCCTCATTGGTGTGGATAGAGGAGGCTCATTTGGAGTACAGGAGTATAGAAAACTCTATTCCCTATGACAGGGAATGCAGCAGACTTAAGTAAAGGCTGAGAGTTGTATAGATGCTCACCACAAACATGTCTGAAAATGAGGCTCAGAAACCTGGGATAACGGACAGCAGCTGGTCTTGGCTCTTGCTGCACCAGGTTCCTCAAGTTCAGAAAGATCCACTTAGCCATATCAATGGTAGTCCCATCCACTAGCTGTAGGACTATTGGAACTTCATCTCTGCTCAGTTGGTCAAATGAACCAACTTTGCTGCTGAAGCTCATCATCACAGAAGCAAACAGAAAGCTGTAGGTAGGAGACAAATCCTTCCTGTACAACGTTGCTCCAATTTTGGGTTCTGCTACACCACAGAAGCGTAGCAGATTTCCTATTTGCTCGTTTTCAGGCTGGGGCATATCATATGACTCAGCAATAGGCAGATGAAGAACCTCTCTCAAAACATCAGCAGTAATCTCAATGGTCTAAGTCCCATTGAGAATAGTCCCCTTGATGACTTTGGTGTTGGAGTTGTAGGCACAGGTGTACCAGAACTCGTACACCATCTCCTGGTACAGGACACCAGGAGTCGCAGTCATGGCATAGTTCAATGGATGAACTTGCAGAAACTCCACCATTTGATCATAACCTTTCCCCACATAATTTTTGGGGATAGTAAGGTTTGCAATGTAGTTTGTGGGTTTGATGGTCAGCATTGTGGTGACTGATGAGCGTTTGACAACATCATCACCAACAAACACTAGAAGAAAGGGATTAGGTCTGTGAGCCATTTGGGAAGTTTTGAGGTTTGGAGAAGCAAAAGACACTTAGTCGATTTTTAGGGTTCTTGAGGATTTCTAGAAATGATGAGGAAGACGAAGATGAAACAGTAGTTAGGTATTTATAGGATTTGAATGTGAGTGTGTATGAGAGAGAAAGTTTTGGGCGGTTTGATTTGAAAAAGTCGTTAACGGAAAACGGAACGGTTGTCCATGTCAGACCGTTTGTCAGACCACTTGAGTCCTTTTTAATCACTAACGCACGTAACCCACACTATCCGCAGTAATTAAGTTAAATAAAACATTAATTAAGTAACTTAAGTTTGAAGAAAGGTAATTAAAATTTTTTGGTCTAAGCTGTTGGTCAAACCTGTGATGATCAGGGTCATCACAAGCTGTTCAATCTTCAAGCTGTTCATTTTTCAAACTATGCCTCCAGCCTGTTTTCTTTTGTAAGAGCAGGATGTGTTCAATAGTTGAACAGGTTACAAGATAATGACTTGTAAGACATTGTGAAGAAGTGAACAGGGTGAGGATTGGACCATCAGAGCAGGCTGGAGTAGTAAACTATGATTGTTCAGCCTGATGTGTGCTCAAGCTGTTCAAGTTTTTCAGACAAATGACTAAGTACAGAACATGTATAATCTGTTCTGCCTAAGCTGTTCTAAGAGACTTGAGCAGTGTGAAACACACAAAGTCTTAGACCTTTGAGAAACACTTAGTCACTCTTGTTTAACATGCCCAGCTTGCTGACAAGGTAATTAAACCTTGTTTCATCCAGAGGTTTGGTGAAAATGTCTGCAAGCTGTTCATTTGTGGAAATAAAACTTACCTCCACATTACCTTTCTGAATGTGATCCCAGATGAAGAGATGTCTGACTTCAATATGCTTTGTTCTAGAATGAAATACTGGATTGTTGGAAATGGCTATGGCACTTGTGTTATCACACAGAATAGGAATTTTCCTATACACAAGACCATAATCTTCAAGCTAATGCTGCATCCACAGAATCTGTCCACAACAGCTTCCAGCAGCAATGTACTCAGCTTCAGCAGTAGAAGTAGACACAGAGTTCTGCTTCTTGCTACACCAACTTATCAACTTACCACCAAGGAGTTGACATCCACCTGTTGTGCTTTTCCTGTCTAGCCTGCAGTCTGCAAAATCAGAATCTGAATAACCTGTTAGTTCAAGGCTGGAGTCTTTGGGATACCAAAGACCCAAACCTGGTGTACCCTTCAGGTATCTGAAGATTCTTTTAACAGCAGCTAGATGAGACTCCTTTGGATCAGCTTGGAACCTAGCACACAGACAGGTGGCAAACATAATATCAGGTCTACTAGCAGTTAAGTATAGCAAGCTCCCAATCATGCCTCTGTAAGCTGTTACTGAAACAGCTTTGCCACTGGCATCAGCATCCAATTTTACATTGGTTGCCATTGGGGTTTTAATAGGAGAACTTTGATCAAATTTGAACTTTTTCAATAGATCTAAGGTGTACTTTCTTTGATTTATAAAAATTCCAGTTGAGGTTTGTTTAACCTGTAATCCTAAAAAGAAAGTAAGTTCTCCTATCATACTCATTTCATACTTGGATTTCATGAGTAATGAAAAATTCTTGCACAACTGCTCATTAGTAGACCCAAATATTATATCATCCACATAAATTTGAACAAGCATAATGTCAGATTTCACTTTCTTTATGAACAATGTAGTATCCACTTTACCTCTGGAATACCCATTTCTCATAAGGAACTCAGTAAGAGTGTCATACCAGGCTCTAGGAGCTTGTTTGAGACCATAGAGAGCTTTGTCCAACTTATAGACAAAACCTGGATGTTGTTCATTTTCAAAACCTGGAGGCTGCTTGACATAAACTTCTTTTTGCAGCTTCCCATTCAAAAATGCACTCTTCACATCCATTTGAAATACCTTGATGCTCTTATGAGCAGCGTAGGCTAGATACAAACGAATTGCTTCTAGCCTGGCCACAGGAGCAAATGTTTCATCATAATCAATTCCTTCCTCTTGTCTGTAGCCCTGAGCAACCAGTCTTGCCTTATTTCTAATGACATGACCTTGCTCATCCATCTTATTCCTGAAAACCCATTTAGTGCCAATTATGGTTTTACCTTTAGGAGCAGGGACCAGATACATTGTTTCACTCAAACTGATTGAGCTCTTCTTGCATGGCAGTGATCCAATTGGCATCTTTTAGTGCTTCATCAACCTTCTTTGGCTCCATTAGTGAAACAAAGCTAGAGAACATACAGAAGTTCCCTAAGCTGTCCCAACGTGTTTGTATCCCTTTGTTGATGTCACAAATTATTTGATCATTGGGGTGACACTTGATCCACTTAGGATCAGTTTTCAATGATGATTCACCTGAGTTGTTATCATCTTCAGCAGGTCCTGTTGAACAGTTCTCAAGATTTTCAGACACACTGTTGCCTTGAGCCTGTTCCCTTGTTGAACATGTCTGACCACTGTTGAACATATCAGCAGAAGAACTAGGAAAATCGGCATTGATAGGTTCAGGACATGCAGTTGTAATTAAGTCAGTACATTTATTCACACAGGATGTATTGACATAATCATCATCATGCCCATCATGATTAACAGGTTCCACACTGGGTGTAGTGGAAGCTTTTGAGTCCTCTTCATTGTTTGAATGCATCAGATCATCAAAGTTAAGTTCTCCTGAAACTGATTCAGGAACAGCTTTGGTGGAAGCATTCTTGGACTCTTCAATGGTGACATTTATAGATTAATCTATCACCTTTCTTTTGTTGTTGTATACTCTGTAGGCTGTGGAGATAGCAGAGTAGCCAACAAACACACCTTCATCAGCTTTAGGTTCAAACTTTGTCAGTTGGTCCCTCTGATTCAGAATGAAGCAGGGACACCCAAACACATGGAAGTAACTGACATTTGGCTTCCTCCCTTTGAGCAGCTCATAAGGAGTCTTGTTCAACCTTTTCACCACTAAGGATCTGTTTTGGGTGAAGCAGGCAGTGTTGACAGCTTCAGCCCAGAATGATGAAGGTAAACCTGATGCACACAGCATGGTTCTAGCAGCTTCAATGAGAGTTCTGTTTCTCCTTTCAGCAACTCCATTTTGTTGTGGAGTCCTTACAGCTGAAAAGTTTTGAGTGATTCCTTTCTCTTCACAGAAGTCTTCAAGAGTACTGTTTCTGAATTCAGTACCATGATCACTTCTTAGCTGCTTCACTTGGGCAGAGTTCAGCATCTCCATCTTTTTCACAAATCCAATAATTTCTCTAGCAGCCTCTCCTTTGCTCTTCAGAATGATCACCCATGTGTACCAGGAGAACTCATCAACCATTACTAGAGTGTATCTTCTTCCTCCTAGACTTGGGACATTTACAGGTCCAAACAAGTCCATGTGGATTAAGAAGAGTGGAGTATCGATAGAGAAATTATGTTTGGATTTAAAAGATGTTTCCTCTGCTTGCCTTTCTCACAAGCTGTCCAGAGTTTATCTTTAACAAACGTCATAGAAGGAAAACCTGTCACCAACTCTTTCTTACAGAGTTTATTGATGTTCTTGAAGCTCAGATGTGACAGCCTTTTGTGCCATAACCAGTTTAAGTCTGCATTTGTTCTTGTGAGAAAGCATGTTTCAGTTGTGGGATCAGCAGATTGCATGTCCACAACATATACACCTTTCTTTCGTTGAGCACATAGCACAACTTTGCCTTGGTGATCCAATATGTAACCCAGGTGCTCATCAAAGTTAACCTTGTAGCCAGCATCACACAGTTGGCTTATGCTAACAAGGTTATGTTTTAGCCCAACCACATAGGCTAGTCTTTTGAACACTGCAGCACCAGCTTTAAGAGTTCCATATCCCTCAGTGGATCCCTGTACATTGTCACCAAATGTGACTTTTGGCCCTTTTTCAGGCCTGAGATCACTCAGCAATTCTTTACAACCTGTCATGTGCCCTGAGCAGCCACTGTCCAAGTACCAAACCTGGGAAGGTTGTTTTTCCTGCAGAGTGATAAGAGAAATATTAGTCATTTTTAGGGGAACTCATCACAGAGATGAGTTCTCCTACTTCATCAACATTTGTTGATGGACTTATAATATCCACACTAATATTCCCAATTTGAATGGTGTCAGCTTGGATACCACTTTTATTGACTGAGATGTTTCCAACAATGCTTGTAACAGCTGTGAGAGAACCATCAGAGTCAATAGGCCTCATGTCCTCAGATTCAGGACAGTCCTTGGCCAGATGTGTCTTCTTCCCACATTTATAACATTTTCTCTTTTTAGAATTTTTGGAAGAAGAACATTCAGAAACATATTCTGAGTTATTTTTGTTGATTCTTTTAACAGGTTTAGCAACTTTATTACTATTTGATGAATCAACAGATTGAGTGGAGGGTTCAAAAGTCACAGCTTTGTTTGTCTCTTCTTTCCTCTTTTTAGGAGGACAAATGTCAAAGACAGGAAGCTTAATTGGCTTTTGAACCTCCACAGATTTGGCGAACTTATTTCCATGTTTCTCAGGCTGAGCAATGGCTTTGCCTTTGTCACTACTGAGACGTGATTTATGCTGCCTATCAACATAATCATTGTTTCTGGTTTTGAAAAGTTTATTTTCATGTAAAACCAGTTTACCACTATGATTAGTAAACTTATTAGAAATCACAGCAGGTTTGCTTTCAACATGAGACTTACCCTTGTTGAAAGCAGGCTGCTTAACTTTTGAAAACTTGTTTTCAAAATGTTTAGCATCAAAAGGATTATTGTGCCTTTTACCATCAGCTTTGGACCTAGAACCTGTTTTGTCAATAGGTTTAGTATCCACGGCTATAGTTTGGACATGTTTTCCTTTCTTTTGCTTGTGTGAATCAGCAGAGCACTTAGCAGGCTGGATTGATGGAGAACATATTCCAACACCAGCTTTTGAGCTAGGTTCACACGAGCTGTCAGTATTTTGAGGCCTGACAAACCTGTTTGTTGAGATTAGTTTACCATTCACTTTTTGAACAAAAGTGTTTGGAAGCTCACCAAGAGTGGATAAATCTTCTTTCAGATTATTAATCTCAACAATAGAAGCAGCTGTATCAAGATCCCCTCCCAGATAGGCTTGAATTTGTGCAGGGATCTGTTGACTTATACAATGGCTGACTTCTTGTGCAGATTGGCACCAAGAGTCAACTATCTTTTGAAGCTTAGCATGCTTTATATCTGTTTCTCTCTTTTCTTCCAGTAAAATAGAGTTGATGTGTTTTAATTCATCAAGCTCAATTTCCAACTTATGGAAACTGTCCAGTTTACTGGAGTTTGTTTTAAGATAAGTTTTAAGCTTAGAGATTTCAGACATTTTAATCTTTTCTTCAGAACTGTAAGCCAAAAAGTTTTGTACCTTATACATCATTGTAGGATTCCAGTTCTCCAAGCTGCTGAAGGCTTCAGCTTCAGCCATATCCTGTTTGAAACTGCTTGTTGATGGGACATCAGTGTTGGCCATCAGACATTGATTGTCTTCTTCATCAGATGATGAATCAGATTCCTCCCAGTCACAAGTCTCTGCCATTAGTCCCTTTTGGCGGTTGGAACCCACTGAGTTTTCCAACTTCCTCAGCTTAGCGATGGCCATAAGGTACTTAACCCTATAACCATCATCCTTGTTTGTCTTGTATGGTTTGGATGACTGACCAACAGCTTTTGACACACAGTCAGCAGCTATATGGCCAGTTTTGCCACATTTGAAGCACTCAGCCTTGGATTTATCAAATACCTTCTTTTTGCCAGCACCTGAACTTCCTTGCAGCATGTTTCTTTCAAACCTTTTCTTGTTGAACCTTTTGACAAGCATAGCTATGATTTGCTCATCATCCTGTTCAGCAAGATCTGCATTATCTTCCTCATCTGACACCTCCTCCTTGTCATCATCCTGTTGATCAGGTTGAGTGAACACATCACTCACTTGACTCACAGGCTGTCTCACATTAGTCATAAAGGCTGCACCTCTTTTAGACATCTCCAAGGCATTTCTCTTCTGTTGCCTTGACTGTTCATCATTTAGTAAAGATCCATACAAGTTGACAAGATCCATACTTCTGATTGTACCTGAATTTCTTAAAATTGTTGAAAAGTAATTCCATTCTTCAGGGAGGATGTCCAAAAACTTGTTCACCAGAGTAAGGCTGTCCTTAGTGATCCCAACAGCTTTGAGATCATTCACAAGAGCAGTAAACCTGGTGTAGGTTTCTGTGAGAGTCTCCTTTGGTTTTGCAAAGAAGAGTTCATACTGTCTAACAAGATTGTTAATCCTGTTATCCAGTGTGATTGTGGGTCCATCATAGACGGTACACAAAGTATCCCACATCTCCTTGGCAGTCTTCATCTTCTCAACCTATTTGAACACATCATCAGGTAAGGAGATGACCAGATTGTTTCTGGCCTTTGCATCAAGAGCCACCAATCTTTTGTCTTCATCAGACCATTGAGCTTTGGCTTTCTCAAATGTTCTGATCTCAGGAGCTGCTCCTTCAACAGCAGGAGTTATTGTTGTAACAGAGGTTGGCACATAGGGACCCTCCATTACAATTTCTGGTAGTTGTACGTCCAGATTCTCTAGGTAGAGCATCATTCTGCTCTTCCAACCAGAAAAGTTCTGATGATTGAACTTTGGAGGTTTTCCCATTGAGCCATTGTCATAGTATGAGGAATTTGCAGCACTGTTGTCCATGGAAACTTGGGAGAATGAGAGATCTAGAATGACACACACTCTAAACTGCTCTGATACCAGTTGTAGGTCCCGAGAGTTTCCCAAAGTATATAGCTTTAAGCTGTAGAGGGGGAGTGAATACAGCTATTTAAAAACTACACACTATTTTCTCAATGTTTGTATGTATTATCAACAAATTGTTAATTACAAACAAGCTTGAATGCGGAAAGGTTCAAGCTGAGATGACAGATACAACAGTATGATCACTAGTCTAAAACAAACTCAAACTAGCTTACAATGAATACACTCACTAAGAAGCACTCACTGTGTTTACAAGACTCAGAGAGACAGCTTATGTATAATCAGCTTAGACACAGAGAAACTGTATTACACAAGCAGGCTTGCATGCATGAAAAACACACTTGCACGTTCACTCTTGGTTTCAGCACTTAGCTTTTCTTGGCTTAATCTTTCTGACCTTAGAAGCTTCCTTTTATACTCACTCAGAGGATCTAAGAGAAACTTCTTCATTGGACTGAATGAAAAAGGAAAAGTCTTGTTTGAAAAGACAACATAACTTTTCTGCACTTTTCTGAAAAGCAGACTTGTCTTCACATGTGCAGAACTTTTGTCTTTTCACTTTGTCTACTGTTGCATTGCCTTTAACCAAATAAGGAATGTCAACTTTGCGTCTTTCTTCCTTGTAAAGGCCTATTTTGATATAAGAAAAAGGTCTGTCACCCTTTTTCAAATAACCTTTTGTCTTCATGTAACAGAACAGCTTGGGCAGGCTGAGCAGTTCTGATTTCCACTTTGTCTTCGACTTTGTAAACTGATCTTGTAGCCAAAAACAATACATGAGGACTTGGAAACATATTCCATAAAGTGTTTAGCCTGTTCACAAAGAACAGGTTCTGTTCACAAAGAACAAAACACTTGTAAGATGCCCAAGTTGCTCACCAGTGTAGAGCAGCGTAGACAGTTTTTATGTCCACCCTGTTCAGCAGACAGAGCAGCTTGGACAAACTGTCTTAGTTGCAACACATGCAACATATAGAACAGCTTTGGACTAATATTGCAAATCACTTTTTAGGTATTATTAAGGCATAAACAGGCCTTAACTTTTACCCATCAAGTGCATTAACAGGTTTGATTGATAATCTCCCCCTCAGATACAGAACAGGTTTGACTTAGGCCTTTTTGTGCCTAACAACTCAGCACCACAACAAGTTCTCAATCGAAAACCCAAGTCACCTGAAAGGATAGATGGGTATCTGAAAGAGTTCAAGTATGTGGATGAGAATGGTATTACAAAGTCAGTCTTTTCTTGGGTTCCCCGTGATAACTAACTTGTTTTCTTTCGTGTGAAGGAGCTAACTACATGTCTAAACAACAAATGGTTCGTCGATTGTGGTTGCTCTTGTCACATGACTGGGAAAAGGAGTCTACTGAAAGACTTCAAGGGAGGGAACAAGGGATTTGTATCATTCGCTGGGAACAAGGGAGGAAATATCACTGGAACAGGAGTGGTCACTAATGGGACAATCACACTTGATCAAGTTTACCATGTGAGATAAACTTGATCTCAATCTCATTAGTGTCTCTCAGATCTGTGATAAGAAGAATTCAGTTATTTTTAGTGAAAATGAAGCGTTAGTGCTGAAGCCGGGATTCAAAATACCTGAAGAGAGGATCATGATGAGAGCCCCAAGGGTGAATGATCTGTACATGATGGATATGAATGTATTAGACTCATCGATGGGAATAATTTTTCTACTATCCTAAGTTTCAGAATCCGAATCTCTACTGTGGCACAGACGCATGGCACACTTGCACATAAGGAAGATGAACTACATCACGAAAAATAGCGTGGTGCAAGGTGTTCCACTTAAGAGCTTTCATTTTGAAGACAAGTGTGTACCATGCAAAAAGGGAAAACAACATAAAAAGTCACACAAGTCCAAGACTCAAAACTCGATCGCTTCCACCTTCGATTTGATGCATATGGATCACTTCGGTCCAATCAACAAAAGAAGCATAGGTGGTAGTTGGTTTTGTTTGGTTATTACTGATGATTACTCACGTTTCTCTTGGGTTTTCTTTTTAGGTACAAAGGACGAAACTACAGGCACGCTGATTAGGTTCTTAGACCAAGTCGAGAACTCTTATGGGACAAAGGTAAAATGTATTAGGAGTGATAAGGAAAAAGAATTTAAGAATGCAATAATTGGTGTATATTGCCTAACTAAAGGAATAGTGCGTCAATTTAGTGCACCTTATGAGCGACAACAACATGGGATGGCCGAACGTAAGAACAGGACTTTGATTGAGGCAGGAAGGACCATGCTCTCGGATTCAAAGCTTCCAACCATGTTTTGGGGGGAGGCAGTGAATACCGCGTGTCATGTTTTAAACCGGGTCTTTACTGTCAAATCACTGAACAAAACCTGTTATGAAGTTCTGAATAGAAGACCACCGAATTTGACTACTGTTGAACCATTTGGGGTACCGTGAACTTTATTGAAAACAAAACATCAACCTAAGTTTGGTAAAAAGGCTGACGAAGGATACTTCCTAGGTTGTGTTCTTACTTCACCAAACAAGAGTGTTTGATAAGGCTCTGTATGGATTGCATCAGGCACCTAGGGCTTGGTATGAGACACTGTTAACTCATCTCTTAGACAATGGGTTTGAGAGAGGGAGAATTGATAGTACACTGTTCGTGAAAAGGAAAGATGAAGATTTTATATTGGTACAAGTGTACATGGACGACATCATCTTCGGGTTGTCAAACGAGCAAATGTGCAAGGATTTTGAAAAGGTTATGAAGTTGAAGTTTGAGATGAGTGCTATGGGAGAGATGAACTTCTTTCTTGGTTTACAATTTGAACAAAGGAAAGATGGAATGTTTAATCATCAGACAAAGTATGTCTACGACGTTTTCGAACGCTTCGGGATGGAAGGAACAAAGTTGACCGCGCATTTCAGTGCTCTGATTCAAGTGAATCATAAACTCGGAACCGGTACAAATAGTGATACTGATGTGGATTTTACTTTATATCGGGCCATGATTGGGTCACTTATGTATTTAACTACTTCTAGACCTGACATAATGTTTGTTGTGTGTATTTGTGTAACATCCAAAAATTTTATTATCGTCATTTGAGGATATTTTGTAATTTGTATAATTAAGTTGGATTATGAAAAAAAAAATGATTATGTATTCGGATATTTAAAAGTTGGTTGCTACTTTAAGTTGAAGGGCTAAATGTGCCAAAGTTGGAAAATGGGAATAAAAGACCCAAGTCTTTCATTTTGAATGAAAGACAATCTCTCTCTACTTTCTCTCTCTATCAATCTCTGTCTCTAAATTCTGCTGAAGTTCGAATTTATTGAGGGAAATTCGTGGATTTAATCAGAATATTATCAAGAATCAGTAAGAAACTAAGGTAAGAACATGATTTAACAACTTGGGGTTTTAATTTGAGGATAAAATGCATAAAATCGGATTTATAAATCTGAGAAATGTTGTTGAATGTTTGTTAAATCAGTTGGAAAATCATCAATTGAAGTTCCCTGAAGGATTGGAATTAAGAATCGTGCTTTGATTCGTTCTAAAAAGGTAATAAATCTGAAATTTTGTGAGTTTTTAAGTTCTTGGGGTTTTTACTCATTTTTGTCCAATCTGGGCGAATTTGGATGATATTGATATGGAAAATGGATTAGAAACAATCAATATATGAAAGTAAAACAAATGTATGGATTGCATGTTGATAAAATCGAGTTTTGACAATTTTTACTTAGAAACCCGTAGCTGCGACTTGAACTTCTGCTGGTGAACTCGGCGAGTTCCCAAGAACACTTGAACAAATCTTCAAAAATGCATAAGTGGTTGGATCCGAATCCGGTTGGAACCCGAAATCGGATGAGACCCGAACTGATATGGAACCGAGCTCGAATAAGAATCAAACTCGGATGGGTAAAGTAATTCGGATTGGTCCAAAATCCGGCCGCGGATCCGAACATTGTAAGGTCTACCACTGCAAGATCTATCTAGACGCGGATCCGTTAACGAGTGAGGAATCCTCGTTGACGGTCAGACGGACAACTCTCAACCAACGGAAACACGGAGACTATTAGACGCTGAACGAACGACACACGAACGATCCTACGTACTAATTCTCTCCGAAACGGGACTCACCAAGCTGATAAACTCGAGATCGCCTCTTGCTCAATTCCTCACGAATTCTGCAAAAAGTCTCTTAATCATTCGAGTCTATCCCTAATTA
>JAANYP010004839.1:338650-467330 GCA_020465985.1 Centrapalus pauciflorus | reverse complement strand
ATTAGTGACTTCTCCAGTTCCAGTGATATTTCCTCCTTTGTTGCCCGCGAATGATACAAATCCCCTATTACCCCCCTTGAAGTCTATGAGAAGACTTATTTCCCTCGTCATGTGCCTGGAGCAACCACTGTCGACGAACCACTTGTTGTTTGGACCGGTAGTTATCTCCTGCACATGAAAGAAAATAGGTTAGTTATCACGGGGAACCCAAGCCATGACTGACTTAGTAATACCATTCTCGTCCACATACGTGAATTCTTTCAAGTACCCATCTCGCCTTTCAGGTGACTTGGGCCTTTGAACTGAATTCTGTTGTGGTGCCTAGTGATTTAGATTCACTCTTTGCCTTTGAGTAGGCATTTGTTGTGGTGCTCTAGAATAAGTCTTATTATAATGCATTTCAGACTGTGAACCCTGAGCTCTTACCGGAACATATTGTCTAACAGGAGTATGTGACCTAACTGGAGTGTGTGACCTGCTAGGTGTTGTGCTCCTATAGACTTGTTGGGGTGCTGACCTAGATTGATTAATGACACGATTCGGTGAATTTGTCCTAACCACTTCTTTTGGTCCAACCTTAACCGGTGTTTGTTTCACAACAAGTTTTGGTGCGGCCTGCACAGTTTTCTCGGTAGGTTGAGAACTACTGCTGCTTGCCACAGTTGGTGAGGGCTTAACAGGTGTTGGGTTCACTGTCTTAGAGGTAACATCTGCTTTCCTATTTGGACAGTGAGAAGCAACATGCCCTTTCTCGTGACATCTAAAGCAAGACATCTTATCCATGGACTTTTTGGTTGGTCCCTTAGATCTAGGTGTCTCACTAGTGTCTACTTCCTTTGGTACATCTACAGTGTCTGTCTCTTCGACCTGGTCAGCCCATGAAATTTTCTGTTTTCCTGCAGGTGTTTCACTGGAGGAAGACACAAATTTCACTTTCTTGACCTTGACAGTAGAGTCAGTCACCTTAGGTGTATTTTCAACTGTAGGCTCAGGTGTCGGTTCAGGTAGGTCCTCTAAGTCTACTGAGTTGTCAGTTTTCTCCTGAGGCTGAGGCACATAGTTTGCATTGAACGGTGGAGGAATCTCGTGAAAACCTAGACCTACAGGCTTCTTAGACTGTCTTTGGGCATCTAAGACTTTCCCTAGGTTTAGGCTCGAATTCCTAAACTTTTCCAGCTTGCTATTTGCCTCTGCTACCTTAACCTTGGTCTCGGCTAGCTCTATGTCTTTATCTTTCAGACTTTTGGTCAAGGCCTCTACGTGCTCATACATAAGCTCTATCCTAACACACTGCTCACTCAGTTTGTCTTTTAGAACGATTACGTCTTGAGCATCAGCCTTAAGCTTTTTTTTTAAATCTTGTTTTATATCATTTAGGCTAGCGTTTTCAATTTTTAAAATTTCATTTTGAGCAGATATGGTTTTATGTGATTCTAAGACTAGATTTAACCTATCATTAGAAGTAGCACACAAAGCACATAATTCTTGAAATAGAGAATAAGAAAGACTAACCTTAGAGTTATCAGATTCCACGTTGGCCATCTGAGCAGCAAACTCCAGCACATTCTGATCATTCGCCTTCTCTACCCACATCGGACTGCTGTCCCGTGTGGTCTGCTCATCCACATCATATCCAGTTTCAGTAACTTCAGCCATGAATGCTCTAGCATTGGACTCAGGATGTGAACTCCAGTCATAGGTACCATCTAGCTGTCTGTCAGAAGTGACATTGGATATTAGACCCGTAGATTGGCTTGACCAGATGAAGAACTCGGAAGGTATCTCTGTTGGGACTGATTTTGGTACTGTCCTTGATGCTGATTCTGTCCTTGGTATGATTCTACCTTCGGTCTTTGACACTCCCTGGCGAAATGTCCCAATCCCTGACAGTTGTAGCATTTGACCTTAGACTTATCAAATCTTATCCCTTTGTTGTTCATTTGCAGATTCCTCCCAGTTCTCTTAATGAATCTTTTAACCCTCTGGGTCACCATGGCCAGTTGCCACTTAAGATCCATTTCCTCTAAGTCATCAGGGTCGACCTGATCATAATCTTCATCCCAAAGAGCCGGATCATTGATCTTCCCTTGAACACAATTTCCATAAGCTGCCACAAAGGAAGCAAGCAGATTTAAATGTTCTTCTGCGGACTTTGCACTCATGGGCATCTTCGAATAGCTCTGACTGGTCGATGCCTGTTGGACTTGAGGTTGCGGTTCTTCCGATCTTCCTAACCCTAAGAACGCGCGATTCAGTGAGTCTTCGGACTCTGGTGGCGATGACGTTTCTCCGGTGAAAAACGCTGTAGCACTCTTCTGATCAGCTGTCACTGATGATTTAGATGTCTTTCCAAAATACATCGCCGGATTTTGGACTTGCTCGTAATCAGTCTCAGCCTTTATCATCTCGAAGTGATATGCCCTCAACGTTCCCACGATGTCATCCAGCGATTGAGCATAGTATTTGTCTTCATTAAGCTTAATCATTGCCACGTATATAGCCCATTTGGCTGGTAGGGCATCAAGAAGCTTGTTGTTCTTGTCACTGTCCGAGTACTCAATGCCATGACTTTCAAGCTCTGTTATCAGATGATAGAACCTTGTGATAATATCATCTAACTGTTCATCCTTAAGAGCCTTGAAAATCGCAAACTGTTGGGTCAACAGCTCTGTATGCTTTCTACGTACCCGTGGATTACCCTCACACCTTTTCTGGAGAGATTCCCAAAGTTCTTTCGACGTCCTTTGAGTCCGAAATGTATGCAAGATATCTTGAGGTAATGCCATACGGATAATGGAGAAAGCCTTGTTTTCAGCTTCAAATAGTTTCTTGTCATCCTCTTTCATCATCTGGTATGACAGAACCTTTTGACGGCCTTCAACCTCAGATACTGGTGGAATGTACCCTTCATCTATGCACACCCACATGCGCATATCGTTGAATCGTACAAAATCCGTAAATCTGTCCTTCCACCAGTAGTAATCCTCAACTTTCATCAGCTTAGGTGGTGCATTGGCCTTCCCAACTTCGTGATCCATCTCAAGGAATTTCTGAAGGTTTGACATGTTTTCTGAAAGAATTTGAATTTGAACTTAATTAATTTAATTTGAAACTGATTTAGATTAACTTATTCGAATCTAGATAGATTCGAAACTAATTAATATTAAATCTTTTGAGATTAAATTCGATTAAGTCTTAAAAGTCAAGTAGATTCAAAATAATGTCAGATTCGAGGAACTCCTTAGATTCGAAGTTATATCAGATTCGAAGGACTCTATAGATTCGAAGACCCTTAGAATCGAAGGCACAGTAGAGTCGAATGATAGCAGATTCGAAACACTAGATTCGAAATAATACTAGATTCGAAATAAACTCGACACTAAACTAGACTCGAGATCCTATTCGAATGAAGCAACAGATTCGAAACAAAGTAGATTCGAAACACTCTGAAATTGACTCGTAAGGAGCGTATTTTGGTTAGACTCGAAAATAAAGTAAAACCCTAATTACCCCTATAGATTCGAGCGCCGCAAACTCGAAAAACGGCTAACACTTTGATTTTTTGACGTTTTACAGATTAAATCACTATTTTTCAAATGAAAAATAATGATTTCGACCAAAAACGTGAAAAACGACAAAGTGTTTCCCGAATATGAATTTGCTAAGCTCAAAAACACGTTTTTTGAGAGCAAAACCGTCCAACTAGCGTCAAGAAACCTAGAATGTATCTGATGAACACGAAGAACACCACGAACACTCCGTAGGCTCTGATACCACTTGTAAGGTCTACCAATGCATGATCTATCTAGACGCGGATCCGTTAACGAGTGCGGAATCCTCGTTGACGGTCAGACGGACAACTCTCAACCAACGGAAACACGGAGACTATTAGACGCTGAACGAACGACACACGAACGATCCTACGTACTAATTCTCTCCGAAACGGGACTCACCTAGCTGATAAACTCGAGATCGCCTCTTGCTCAATTCCTCACGAATTCTGCAAAAAGTCTCTTAATCATTCGAGTCTATCCCTAATTATAGGCCCTGATTCGAGTCTGTTGTGGGCCAACCTCGAATCTGGCCTAAGGCCCATTCGAATCTGTCCATCTGACAGATTCGAATCTAGCCTATTCGAATCTAAGGACTCATTCGAATCTATCACAGATTCGAATGTATCCTTTTATGCAATTCGAATCTAGCCTTTGACATATATAACTAAGTGTTTGAAACTTATGTTTTAACTTATGCTTGAGTTAATCTTTGACCTTTATGTTTGAACTTCTTGTAATATGTTACATCAAGTTCAAACACACAATCAATAACAGACAAACACATATTAAACATATATATCAAAATACTTGGTTAATACTCAGAATATTACCTAAACCATAATGCAGATCGATTAGACTGCTATCGTCACACAGGGTGTACCAACAAACATCGGACCTGAACTCGGCGAGTTCCCTGGACAAACTCGGCGAGTTGGCTGCAGTACATGTGTAATTCAGATGGGTTTTTAAGGACGCGAAATTATGGTTAATTAATTATACTTTGGGATATTTTTGGTATTATATTAAGGCATGTAATGAAGGGTTATTTGAGAATAATAGCACCCTAAATGATGCTTTATAACGTGAGTTTCGGATGAAGGTTCCGAATGTTGTAACACTTTTAATTGTAAAACTTGATGTACATTTGTTGAGGAACATGTTTATGATATGATTTTCTTATGGAAATGTAATAGGTCCATTGTGGTATTGTTTAACCCACAGTGGGTACCTTTAATTTTAACATGTCTGCATCTACTTTATGTTTTCTTTGCCTGCTGAAGCATGTTGTATCACTTTCGTTTGGCACTCTACTAACTTGGATATATGTTGATGCACATTCATACTTGTTGCATGTCAATTTCTTTGATGTGCATCTTATTGATGGACCTGCGGGTCGCATCTGTACTCTGATGTTACTCTGCTATATGACCAAGAGTTGACACCTCTGTGGTCAGGATAGACAGTAAGTCATCCTCGATGTTATGTCTGCCTCAGATGGTTGGTTTTTCTTATGCCGAGTGTCATCTCGAAGGAGCTGCGACTCGGGTTTGCGTACTTTGTGTACGTGCGGACTATACGGTATGTGTTACCGGTGTTACTCTTGGGGGCATCATAAGGATTTGTGGAATGTGTAAAATTCAGAAGACCTCCCCTTACGGGGCAGTCCTCACGAGTCTAGGTCCCACATAATGCAATACGATATCAATCTTTCTTTCGTTCATATTCTTTGTTTCATTAAATTCTCAAAAGATCAGTATATATATATATATATATATATATATATATATATATATATATATTATATATATAATCATTTGGCTAATTATTTTGCTAATTTATGCGTTGTCCATGTGTTTTATTCAATATATTCGTATTTAGGGAGGGGGTTCGAATCTATGCATTAAAATCGAAAATGTACCTAAATTCGAAGGCATGTATTTCGAACATATGCTAAATTCGAATGCATAGTTTCGAACTTATGGTCAAATTCGAATCCTTGGTTCAATTTTAGCTATAATCGAGTTTGGGCATCTCGAATTTGTTCATCTTTTGCAGCTTTCAAACATATATTTCTAAGTCAATAATCATGAATATGCTAAGGAATAAGTCTAGTTTCGATTCTACTAAACATAATCTATCTGAATAGAGATAAAACTTAAGGAAAAATAGCTTTAATCGAATGAAAGATGGGAAATTCGAATTCTTCTTCAAAACCGAAAATAAGGAAACTTGAAATGTCGATTCTTACCTCAAATTCGTATGAAATCGCACATGCAATGACAGAATTGGGTAGTACTCTTCGAGATCTTTCCGATGACGTATAGAACTCGATATTTGGTCTGTCGGTTTGGGAGAAAAGCTAGAGAGAAGGTCGGTTTTTAGAGAGAGTAGAGAGAGAGAGAGTCAAGTTTCTTAATGGTGTGTTAAATGGTATTAATTGAAGTTTATATACATCATTTAGTTATATTTGCAATTTAACCCACTATACTTTTGTATAATACATCTCTTTTGTTTTAATCATCTTTAATAATTTATAACATAAATATAATTTATATCATATTTAATTTAAATTTTCATTAATCAATTATATTACAAAATAAATAATGTAATAAAATTACATTATTAGCTTAAAAATACTAAAATTATGACTGGACCAAAAGTTAGGTTGTTACAAAAATCATTGGTATTCACTAAGCATTTCGCTTACCCCTTAGTTGTTGAATTTTTACATAAAAAGGGAAATCCGCTGCGGGACCTTCTAGCTAGGTCGTCCGTTGAAGTAATTGAAGATATCTACTGCTTATTGTGGTAACAGATTTATGGAAATGTTGTTGTAATAAATTCGGGGTGATGTAATGCTTTTGAGTAAGTAGACTTAGACTTGAAACCTTGTAGCACCATAGGGTGTTTAAAACATTTGTACTATTTTTATTATGCACTTTAATGCTTCCGCAATTATATTAAGCTTTTAGATCATTATGGAATTGTATGTTGGTGATTAATCCTGGGTGTATTGTAATTGTGGTTATTGTGGCAAGGGTGTCACAATTTGTGCCAGGTTTCAAGCTAATCCGAAAGAAATGCATATGAAAGCCCTGAAGCGGATTCTGATATACCTGAAGTCGAAACCGAAGCTAAGACTTTGGTATCATGATGATGGAGATCTGGAATTGGAGGCCTACATGGATTCAGAATATGGAGGATGTAGCTTGAACAGGAAATCAACGATTGGAGGTTGTCATTTCCTTGGAGGGACCTGGCATTGCAAGAAACAAACTTCAGTAGTCGTATCAATGTGCGAGGCCGAGTATGTAGCTGCTGGTAGTTGCTGTTAACAGGTTCTGTGGATTCAACAACAATTACGGGATTACGTTTTGAATTACACTCATACTCCCATTAGGATAGACAATCAATCAACTAATGTTATAACAAATAATCCAGTTAAACACAGTAAGACTAAGCATATAGACATAAGACAACATTTGATACGTGATTGTGTTGTAAAGAACTTGATAAAACGTGTAAAAGTTGTAACAGAAGATAATAATGCAGATGTTTTCACAAAAGCATTGGATAGGTCACGCTTTGAATTGTTAGTTCAACTAAATGGCATGCGTAGTCCAGTGTAACTTGACATTAGTAGATTTTCTATTGTAGTAAGTTATTAGTTTAGTTTATTCGTTTATTTTCCCTGAAAAATGAAAAACAAAAGAAAAAAGAGAGAAAAAACTTTTTCTAAAAAAAAAAGAGAATATTGAAAAATGAGATAAGTCTTAGAGTCATATGTTCAAAGTGACGAACATTAGCACATGTTAGGCACAAAAAGGCCTCAGTCAAACCTGTTCTGCATCTGAGGGGGAGATTCTTAATCAAACCTGTTGATGCTTTTGAAGATTGAAATTAAGGCCTGTTGTATGCCTTATTGAAACCTGAAAATGATTTGCAATATCAGTCTGAAGTTGTTCTATGTGTTGCATGTGTTGCAACAAAGGCAGTTTGTCCAAGCTATTCTGTCTGCTAAACAGGCTGGACATAAACTGTCTACGCTGCTCTACACTAGTGAGCAGCTTAGGCAGTTTACAAGTGTTCTGTTCTTTGTGAACAGAACCTGTTCTTTGTGAACAGGCTAAGCACTTTATGGAATATGTTTCCAAGTCCTCATATATTATTTTTGGCTAGAAGATCAGTTTACAAAGTCGAAGACAAAGTGGAAAACATAACTGCTCAGCCTGCCCAAGCTATTCTGTTACATGAAGACAAAAGGATATTTGAAAAAGGGTGACAGACCTTTTTCTTATATCAAAATAGGCCTTGACAAAGGAAGAAAGACGCAAAGTTGACAATCCTTATTTGGATAAAGGCAATGCAACAGTAGACAAAGTGAAAAGACAAAAGTCCTGCCCACATGAAGAAAAGTCTGCTTTTTCAGATTGTGCAGAAAAGTTTATGTTGTCTTTTCAACAAGACCTTCCCTTTTTCCTTTCGTCCAATGAAGAAGCTTCACTTAGATCCTCTGAGTGAGTATAAAAAGAAACTTCCAAGGATTGAAAGATTAAGCCAAAAAGCTAAGTGTTGAAACCAAGAGTGAACGTGCATTCAAGTGTGTCTTTCATGCATGCAAGTCTGCTTGGATAAAACAGTGTTTTGTGTCTAAGCTGTTCTTATCCAAGCTGTTACTCTAAGTCTTGTAAACACAGTGAGTGATTCTTAGTGACTGTATTCATTGTAACTAGTTTAAGTCTGTCTTAGACTAGTCAAACATACTATTGTATCTGTCATCTCAGCTTGAACCTTTCCGCATTCAAGCTCGTTTGTAATTTACATTTGTTGATAATACATACAAAGATTGAGAAAATTGTGTGTAGTTTTTAAATTGCTGTATTCACCCCCCCCCCTCTACAGCTTAAGGCTATATACTTGGGAAACGTTTCGGGACCTACAACTAGTATCAGAGCCGTTTAGAGTGTGTGTGATTCTAGATCTCTCATTCTCCCAAAGTTTCCATGGACAACAGTGCTGCAAGTTCCTCATACTATGACAATGGCTCAATGGGCAAACCTCAAAAGTTCAATCATCAGAACTTTCTGGTTGGAAGTGCAGAATGATGCTCTACTTAGAGAATCTGGATGTGCAACTACCAGAGATTGTAATGAAGGGTCCCAATGTGCCAACCTCTGTTACAACTATAACTCCTGCTGTTGAAGGAGCTGCTCCTGAAATCAGAACAATTGAGAAAGCAAAAGCTCAATGGTCTGATGAAGACAAAAGACTGGTGGCTCTTGATGCAAAGGCTAGATATAACCTGGTCATCTCTCTGCCTGATGATGTGTTCAAACAGGTTGAGAAAATGAAGACTGCAAAGGAGATGTGGGATACTTTGTGTACCGTCTATGATGGACCCACAATCACACTTGATAACAGGATAAATAATCTTGTTAGACAGTATGAACTTTTCTTTGCAAAACCAAAGGAGACACTCACTGAAACCTACACCAGGTTTACTGCTCTTCTAAATGATCTCAAAGCTGTTGGGATCACCAAGGACAACCTGACTTTGGTAAACAAATTCTTAGACGTCCTGCCTGAAGAATGGAATTATTTTTCTACAATCTTAAGGAATTCAGGTACCATCAGAAGTATGGATCTTGTTAATCTGTATGGATCCTTACTGAATGATGAGCAGTCAAGGCAACAAAAGAGAAATGCCTTGGAAATATCTAAGAAAGGTGCAGCCTTTGTGGCCAGTGTGAGACAACCTGTAAATCAAGTGAGTGATGTGTTCACTCAACCTGATCAACAGGCTGATGATAAAGAGGAAATGTCTGATGAGGAAGACAATGCAGATATTGCTGAACTGGATGATGAGCAAATGATATCCATGCTTGTCAAAAGGTTCAACAAGAAAAGGTTTGGAAGAAACATGCTGCAGGGAAGCTCAAATGCTGTTAAAAAGAAGGCATTTGATAAGACCAAAGCTGAGTGCTTCAAATGTGGCAAACCTGGCCATATAGCTGCTGATTGTGTGTCAAAAGCTGTTGGTCAGTCATCCAAACCACACAAGACAAACAGGGATGATGGCTATAGGGTTAAGTACCTTATGGCTATGGCTAAGCTGAGGAAGTTGGAAAACGCAGTGGTTTCCAACCGGCAAAAGGGACTTATGGCAGAGACTTGTGACTGGGAGGAGTCTGATTCATCATCTGATGATGAGGACAATCACTGTCTAATGGCCAACACTGATGTCCCATCAACAAGCAACTTCAAACAGGATCTGGCTGAAGCTGAAGCTTTTAGTAGCTTGGACAACTGGAACCCTACAATGATGTATAAGGTACAAAATTTTATGGATTACAGTTCTGAAGAAAAAGTTAAAATATTTGAATATATGCTTGTTGATCTGAAAGCTGCTGTTGAGAAGCATACTGTTTTATTATCTGAAATCTCTAAGCTTAAAACTGATCTTGAAACAAAATCTAGTAAACTAGACAGTTTCCATAAGTTGGAAACTGAGATTGATGAATTAAAACAAATTAATTCTATTTTACTGGAAGAGAAGAGAGAAACAGATATAAAACATGCTAAGCTTCAAAAGATAGTTGACTCTTGGTGCCAATCTACACAAAAAGTCAGCCACTGCATAAGTCAGCAGATTCCTGCACAAATGCAAGCAAATCTTGGAGGGGATCTTGACACAGCAACTTCCATTGTTGAGGTTAATAATTTAAAAGAAGACTTGTCCACACTTGGTGAGCTTCCAAACACTTTTATTCAAAAAGTGAATGGTAAATTAATCTCAACAAACAGGTTTTTCAGGCTTCAAAACACTGACAGCTCGTGTGAACCTAGCTCAAAAGCTGCTGATTAAATAAGTTTTTCATCAAATAAGCTTGCTAAGTGCTCTGCTGATTCACACAAGCAAAAGAAAGGTAAGCATGTTCAAGCTGCAGCTGTGGACACCAAACCTGTTGACAAAACAGGCTTTGGGTCTAAAGCTGATATAAAAAGGCATACTAATCCTTTTAATGCTAAACATTTTGAAAATAAGTTTTCAAAAGGTAAGCAGTCTGCCTTTAACAAGAATAAGTCTCATGTTGAAGGCAAACCTGCTGTGATTTCAAATAAGTTTTCTAATCATAGTGGTAAACTGGTTATGTTGATAGGCAACATCAATCACATCTTAGGAAGGACAAAGGCAAAGCCATTGCTCAGCCTGAGAGATCTGGGAATAAGTTTCCTAAACCTGTGGAAATTCAAAAGCCAATTAAGCTTCCTATCTTTGACATCTGCCCTCCTAAAAAGAGGAAAGAAGAGACAGGCAAAGCTGCTGCTATTGAACTTTCCACTCAAGCTGTTGATTCATCAAATAGTAATAAGTTTGCTAAATCTACTGGTAAAATCAACAGGAATAACTCAGAATGTGTTTCTGAAAGGTCTTCTTCTAAAAATGCTAAAAGGAGAAAATGTTATAAATGTGGAATGAAGACACATCTGGCCAAAGAATCTCCTGAAACTGAGGACATGAGGCCTGCTGACTCTGATGGTTCCCTCACAACTAACATAAATAGTGTTGGAAACATCTTAGTCAATGAAAGTGGTATCCAAACTGATACCATTCAAATAGGGAATATTAGCGTTGATATCACAAGTCCATCAACAAATGTTGATGAAGTAGGAAAACTCATCTCTGTGATGAGTTCCCCTAAAAATGACTAATATTCTTCTGTTCATTCTACAGGAAAAACAACCATCCCAGGTTTGGTACTTGGACAGTGGCTGCTCAGGGCACATGACAGGTTGTAAGGACCTGCTGAGTGATCTCAGGCCTGAAAAAGGGCCTAAAGTCACATTTGGTGACAATGTACAGGGAATCTACTGAGGGATATGGAACTCTTAAAGCTGGTGCTGCAGTGTTCAAAAGAGTAGCCTATGTGGTTGGGCTGAAACATAACCTTGTTAGCATAAGTCAACTGTGTGATGCTGTCTACAAGGTTAACTTTGATGAGCACCTGGGTTACATATTGGATCCCCAAGGCAAAGTTGTGTTATGTGCTCAACGAAAGAAAGGTGTATATGTTGTGGACATGCAATCTGCTGATCCCATAACTGAAACCTGTTTTCTCACAAGAACAAATGCAGACCTAAACTGGTTATGGCACAAAAGGCTGTCACACCTGAACTTCAAGAACATTAACAAACTCTGTAAGAAAGAGTTGGTGACAGGTTTACCTTCTATGACCTTTGTTAAGGATAAACTCTGTACAGCTTGTGAGAAAGGCAAGCAAAAGAAATCATCTTTCAAATCCAAACATAATTTTTCTATTGATACTCCTCTCTTCTTAATCCATATGGACTTGTTTGGACCTGTCAATGTCCCAAGTCTAGGAGGAAGAAGATACACTCTAGTAATGCTTGATGAGTTCTCCAGGTATACATGGGTTATCTTCCTGAAGAGCAAAGATGGAAATGCTGAACTCTGCCCAAGTGAAGCAGCTTAGAAGTGATCACGCTACTGAATTCAGAAACAGTACTCTTGAAGACTTCTGTGAAGAAAAAGGAATCACTCAAAACTTTTCAGCTGTAAGAACTCCACAACAAAATGGAGTTGCTGAAAGGAGAAACCGAACTCTCATTGAAGCTGCTAGAACCATGCTGTGTGCATCTGGTTTACCTTCATCATTTTGGGCTGAAGCTGTTAACACTGCCTGCTTCACTCAAAACATATCCTTAGTGGTTAAACGGTTCAACAAGACTCCCTATGAGCTGCTCAAAGGGAGAAAGCCAAATGTCAGTTACTTCCATGTGTTTGGGTGTCCCTGCTTCTTTCTAAATCAAAGGGATCAACTGGCAAAGTTTGAACCAAAAGCTGATGAAGGTGTGTTTGTTGGCTACTCTGCTATCTCCAAAGCCTACAGAGTGTACAACAACAAAAGAAAGGTGATAGATGAATCTATCAATGTCACCTTTGAAGAGTCTAAGAATGCCTCCACCAAAGCTGTTCCTGAATTAGTTTCAGGAGAATTAAACTTTGATGATCTCATGCATTCAAACAGTGAAGAAGACTCAAAAGCTTCCACTACATCCAGTGTGGAACCTGTTAACCATGATGGGCATGATGATGATTATGTCAATACACCCTGTGTGAATAAGTGTACTGAATTAATTACAACTGCATGTCCTGAACCTATCAATGCTGATTTTCCTGGTTCCTCTACTGATATGTTCAACAGTGGTCAGTCATGTTCAACAAGTGAACAGGCTCAAGACAACAGTGTGTCTGAAAATCTTGAGAGCTGTTCAACAGGACCCGCTGAAGCTGCTGATAACTCAGGAGAATCCTCATTGAAGAATGATCCTAAGTGGATCAGATGTCACCCCAATGATCATATAATTGGTGACATCAACAAAGGGGTACAAACAAGGTGGGACAGCTTAGGGAACTTCTGTATGATCTCTAGTTTTGTTTCAGTAATGTACCAAAAGAAGGTGGATGAAGCACTGAAAGATGACAGTCGGATCACTGCCAAGCAAGAAGAACTCAATCAGTTTGAGAGAAACAAGGTATGAAAGCTGGTCCCTGCTCCTAAAGGCAAGACTATAATTGGCACTAAATGGGTTTTCAGGAAAAAAAATGGATGAGCAAGGTCATGTCATTAGAAATAAGGCAAGACTGGTTGCTCAGGGTTATAGACAGGAGGAAGGAATTGACTATGATGAGACATTTGCTTCTGTGGCCAGGTTAGAAGCAATTCGTTTGTATCTAGCCTACGCTGCTCATAAGAGCATTAAGGTATTTCCAATGGATGTGAAGAGTGCATTTTTGAATGGGAAGCTGCAAGAAGAAGTTTATGTCAAGCAGCCTCCAGGTTTTGAAAATGAACAACATCCAGGTATTGTCTATAACTTGGACAAAACTCTCTATGGTCTCAAACAAGCACCTAGAGCCTGGTATGACACTCTTACTGAATTTCTTATGAGCAATGGGTATTCTAGAGGTAAAGTGGATACCACACTGTTCATAAATAAGGTGAAATTTGATATTATGCTTGTTCAAATTTATGTGGATGATATAATATTTGGTTCTACCAATGAGCAGTTACGCAAGAATTTTTCATTACTCATGAAATCCAAATATGAAATGAGTATGATGGGAGAACTTACTTTCCTTTTAGGATTACAGGTTAAACAAACTTCAACTGGAATCTTTATAAATCAAAGAAAGTATACCTTAGATCTCTTGAAAAAGTTTAAATTTGATCAAAGTTCTCCAATTAAAACCCCAATGGCAACCAATGTAAAATTGGATGCTGATGCCAGTGGCAAAGCTGTTTCAGTAACAGCTTACAGAGGTATAATTGGGAGCTTGCTATATTTAACTGCTAGTAGACCTGATATTATGTTTGCCACCTGTTTGTGTGCTAGGTTCCAAGCTGATCCAAAGGAATCTCATCTAGCTGCTGTTAAAAGAATCTTCAGATACCTGAAGGGCACATCAGGTTTGGGTCATTGGTATCCCAAAGACTCAAGCCTTGATCTAACAGGTTATTCAGATTCTGATTTTGCAGGCTGCAGGCTAGATAGGAAAAGCACAACAGGCGGATGTCAACTCCTTGGTGGTAAGTTGATAAGTTGGTGTAGCAAGAAGCAGAACTCAGTGTCTACTTCTACTGCTGAAGCTGAGTACATTGCTGCTGGAAGCTGCTGTGGGCAGATTCTGTGGATGCAGCATCCGCTTGAAGACTATGGGCTTGTGTATAGGAAAACTCCTATTCTGTGTGACAACACAAGTGCCATAGCCATTTCCAACAATCCAGTATTTCATTCAAGAACAAAGCATATTGAGGTCAGACATCACTAATGAACAGCTTGCAGACATTTTCACCAAACCTCTTGATGAAACCAGGTTTAATTACCTTGTCAGCAAGCTGGGCATGTTAACCAAAAGTGACCAAGTGTCCTCATAGGTCTAATACTTTCGATGTCTCACACTGCTCAAGTTTCTCAGAACAGCTTAGACATAACAGGTTATGCATATTCTGTACTTAGCCATTTTTATGAAATCCTTGAACAGCTTGAACATACAACAGACTGAACAAAACAGTTTACTTGTCCAGCCTGCTCTGATGGTCCATTCTTTACTCTGCTCCTTCCTTCACACTGATCTCCAAGACATTGTCTTGTAACCTGATCAGTTATTGAACACAACCTGTTCTTACATAGCTGAACAGGTTGAGGAAACAGCTTGAAGAGTGAACAGCCTGTGATGACCCTGCTCATCACAGGTTTGACCAACAGCTTAGACCAACAGTTTTTTTAACTACCTTTCTTCACAATTAAGTTACTTTATTTATGTTTTTATTTAACTTAATTACTGCGGATAATGTGGGTTACGTGTGTTAGTGATTAAAAAGGGCTCAAGTGGTCTGACAAACGGTCTGATATGAACCGTTCCGTTTTCCGTTAACGACCTTTTCAAATCAACCGCCCAAATATTTCTCTCTCATTCCCACTCACATTTAAATCCTATAAATACCTCATACTGTTTCATCTTCGTCTTCCTCACTACTACCATAAACCTTCTAAGAACCCTAAAAATCGACTAAGTGTCTTGTGCTTCTGATACTTTCACCACTTCCAAAATGGCTCAGAGAGACAACCCCTTTCTACCAGTATTTGTTGGTGATGATGTACAGAAACACTCATCAGTCACCACAATGCTAAGCATCAAACCCACTAACTATATTGGCAACCTCACAATCCCCAAAAACTATGTGGGGAAAGATTATGACCAAATGGTGGAGTTTTTGACAGTTCATCCGTTGAACTATGCCATGACTGCTACTCCTAGTGTCCTGTACCAGGAGATGGTGTACGAGTTTTGGTACACTTGTGCCTACAACCCCAACACCAAAGTCATCAAGGGGACTATTCTCAATGGGACTCAGACCATTGAGATCACTACTGCCTTCTTAGGGAGGTCCTTCATCTGCCAATTGCTGATTCCTATGACATGCCTCAACCTGAGAATGAACAAATGGGAAATTTGTTACGCTTCTGTGGTGTAGCAGAACCCAAAATCGGAGCTACGCTGTTCAGGAAGGATCTGTCTCCTACCTACAGCTTTCTATTTGCCTCAGTGGTGATGTGCTTCAGCAGCAAAGTTGGTTCATTTGACCAACTGAGGCGTGATGAAGTCCCAATAGTTCTACAGCTGGTGGATGGGACTACAATGGACATGGCTAAGTGGATTTTCCTGAGCTTGAGGAACCTGGTGCAGCAGGAGACACGACCAGCTGCTGTTCGATACCCCAGGTTTCTGAGCCTCATCTTGAGGCACATTTGTGGTGAGCACTTATACAACTCTCAGCCTTTACTTCATATTGCTGCATTCCCTGTAATAGGGAATAGAGTTTTCTATACCCCTACTCTCCCAAATGAGCCTCCTCTGTCAACACCAATGAGGAGGTTGTTAGGATTGGTGGAAGGACCCTCTGATGTGAGGGTGGATCCAGAAGCTGCTCCCAAGGCAAAATCTAAAGCCAGGTCCAAGCATTTTAAAAGGACCATGGCAACCACTGAAGCTGGGCCTGTCCACAAGAAGGCTAAAACAGCTCAGTCTGAGTCTGCTTCCTTGGCCTCTGTGGCTGAGGGGGAGCAGACTCCTCACCGTGGGTCATCTGTTGACCCTGCAGCCTTTGTGGCTGGTGCCTCTGTGGCACATGAGACCATGGAACAGGCCAACCCAACTGTTCCTGACCCAGTCTCACACCCTGTCCAAACAGATCATATCACCTCTCCACAATCACCCACTTCATCTCACATTCTATACCAACGCAAAAAGAAACCAACAGCCCAAACTAGCCCCTCTGTTCCCTCTCAACAGGGTTCAGTTGTAAGAGAAGCCACCCCTGCTGCCTCTCCTATTTTGGGAGAAGGTTCAGCACAATTGGAGCCTGCTTCACTCCAACCTGTGTCTACCCAGAGTCAGCCTAGACCCTCTGGATCCTCCCAACAGGACCCAGTTATACAAATGGAGATACCCACCTCAACTATTCCAGCCTCCCAACAGGCTGAGAATATTGAAAGACAGGAGCCCTCTCCACTCCATACTTTGTCGACACTATCCCCTCCTCAAACTTCTTTACACCCTGAGTCTGCACAAGGTGTCCACACTGCTGGTATAGACCAATCAACAGATCAGCCTCAATCTTCTGTTCCCTATGATACAGTTGTTCAACACCAAACAGCTCCTTCTATGCACACTCCATCAGCAGGTTTCACCACTGCTGATGTTGAAATGCATATTCCATCTCCCAATGATGAGGTGCTTTTACACCAAGGCACTGCAGAGGGAACACCCACTGGCCTTCATGAAGGTGTTGCAACACAAGCAGCATCTGAAAGGCCCCCAACTTCAACCCCTTCTCCTGATGATGCAGCTACAGCCGCTGCCGAGGGACCTTTTGACCCCTCCAAGCTGGGCCATATTCCTTTTGCCCAGGCTATGGAGCTTCTCTCTAATGTTCCTCTTCCCTCTCCATCACATCCTCATACACCAGCCTCATCATCTTCCTCTCCATCAACCCAATCTAAACAGTCCACCAATACACCACCCTCTCCTAAAGACCTGCCTTTGAAGGATCAGCTTTCCCTACTGACCAACAAAGTTGGTTCTTCAGAAATCTCTATGTCCTCTCTACCCTCTCTTATTTCAGACTCTGTGTCTGAACAGCTTAAGGGTTTCTTTGATCTGTTCAAAGATTCCTTCCCAGCCACTCCACAACCTGATAACTCTCCACAGTTGCTTGCACTCACTGCTCAACTGCAAAGTGTCTCCACATCTCTCTCCTCCATTCTTTCACTACAACAGGACTCTGTGTCCTCTATGACAGTTATTTCTCAACAGCTGTCATCTCTCCTAACTTCTTGCAATTCTACACTTCCTGCCACTTTGGCCAGCTTGAACACACTCATTGGCTCCCTATCCAATTTCTGAGTCATCAAACCTTGCTGATGTGCAAGATTCTCTAGAACTACATCTTGCACAGCTTCAAAGTTTGCTGTTCACAGCTTTTGATAGGGAAAACATTGTCAAGCTGACCTCCTTTGCTGATAACCAATCCTCTTCTCTTCAAACCTGTTTTTCCCAGCTTGCAGAGGTGAAGGACAACCTGGCTTTCTTAGTGAATAGCCTTGTCGGCCCCAAGCCTGCTGCCAAAACTGCTGGCAAGCCTGCTGACTTTGTGTCTTCAGGCAGACCAGGTGTTGAAGGTGCTGGTACATCTCCTTCAAAGGGGGAGAAGTCATCTGCCTCGAAGACTAAGTCTAAGGGGGAGAAAACTTCTTCTCCTAAGGAGAAATCAGTACCTGCAATACTCACTAGTCAACCAGCAGGACCATCTGCAACAGGTACAATGGATGGTGCTTCCCAAACTGCTCAGCCTACTCAGGCTGAAACTCCAAACCCTACTCAGTCTAAGAGGGAGGAATTTATTCCTGAGGACAGGCCAAGCAGCAGAAGAAGGCATCTGATTTTAGAAGAAGAAGAGGAGGAGGAGGAGGAGGAAAGTACTGAAGCTGCTGTCACTATAGCAGCTAAAGGAAAAGAAAAAGCAGCAGTTGATCCCCTACAGCAGAAAGCAGCAGAAATTAAATTTCACAAAGCCAGGGCCAAAGAAATGGGTCTTCCTATGCACAAATATTTTGAGTTTAGAGAAGAACAGCTTCAAGCCCTGGAAGCTCTAAGGAAAGAAGAAGAATCTGCCAAAGCTGCTAAGTCTCTTGCACTTCAAGAGGCAAAGAAAATCAAAATGTCCTCTCTTGAAGTGCAAAAGAAATTAATGGAAGCTGCTAAGGGATCAGAAGGAGAGAAGGAAGCAGAAAAAGAAAAAGGTGCTCTGGTATCAGTGACCAAAACTCCAGTGCCTTCTGCAAGAGCTCAGTTCCACTTTAACAACCTGGCAAGAAGAAAATTTCAAGATGTTGCTAATAGAAGGCATGCAAAGGAAGCAATTGTCAAAGCTGTGCCGATATCAAGAAAAGGCAGTCAGTGGAAGTTGAAAATAACCAGAATGGGTGCAACAGGCCCAGAACTAGATACATATGACTACACTGATGTTGCACAGATGGGGTACAGAGAATGGATTGAGCTGGCAGTTGCTCTGAGCGAGTCTAAGTCAGAAACGGCTAAGACTGTTAGAGCATTTGTCAAGAAGTTGATGGAGAGAGTGAAGAATCTTGGCCTGATCTCCTAAGAAGTTAGTGAAGGTGTCTATGTGACACACCAAAAATAAAGGCCAGGAGGACAAGGTAAGACACTGAGCTGGAAGAACTCCTTATGATGATTGAACAAGGAGACTATGCTGTGGAGATCAAAGGAGTTAACCACAGCCTGCCCAAAGGAGTGGAGTTTGAAGAAGGCAAGGTATTTGAAGAACCTGAGTTGGGGGAATTTTTTGTAGATCCCTTAACCCAGAAAGAGTGTTTTCAGAGAGCTTCAGACCTACACAAAGTTGGTCTTAAGCAGCTTGCAGCCTTCAGAATTGCCAACTCCTTCAGACAGTCCAGCAAATAGAGAGCAGCCATCTGGGATGAGCTGAGAGGTTTTTATGACAGAGGTGAGCTTCAAGATCAAAACTTCATGTTTCTCAGAGTTGAAATTCAAGATCTGGAAGAAACAAGGGAGGAACTTGAAAGAATGTTTGAAGAAGGACTGCCACCTCCAGTACAGTGATGTCCATCTACCAATCAGGGTAGGTGAAGAATGGAAGCTGTCCATCAGTTGGACAGGCTTACCATTATCTGCTCCCAACACAAACAGTCCAAAATCTGCTGTACATTAGTTGTACTTTAATTACATATGTTGTAATTTCTCTTGTGCATCAGTTGTAATATACATCAGTACATCAGTTGTACTTTTGTAAGAACATGAGTTGTTTTATGTAATCAGGAATCAGTGTATATATAAACTTATCTTTTACTTTACTTTGATGTTGTAATTTTATTTCAGCAAACGTACTGTAAAAATATATGGTGATTTTTGATAAGGCCAGCTTAGAATGGTTATTGCAAATAGGGGGAGATTGTTAGGCCCAAAAAGGCCTCAGTCAAACCTGTTCTGCATCTGAGGGGGAGATTCTTAGGCAAAACTGTTGATGCTTTTGAAGGTTGAAATTAAGGCCTGTTATATGCCTTGTTGAAACCTGAAAATGATTTGCAATATTAGTCTGAAGCTGTTCTATGTGTTGCATGTGTTGCAACAAAGGCAGTTTGTCCAAGCTATTCTGTCTGCTGAACAGGCTGGACATAAACTGTCTACGCTGCTCTACACTAGTGAGCAGCTTGGGCAGTTTACAAGTGTTCTGTTCTTTGTGAACAGAACCTGTTCTTTGTGAACAGGCTAAGCACTTTATGGTTTATGTTTCCAAGTCCTCATATATTATTTTTGGCTAGAAGATCAGTTTACAAAGTCGAAGACAAACTGGAAAACAGAACTGCTAAGCCTGCCCAAGCTGTTCTGTTACATGAAGACGAAAGGATATTTGAAAAAGGGTGACAGACCTTTTTCTTATATCAAAATAGGCCTTGACAAAGGAAGAAAGACGCAAAGTTGACATTCCTTATTTGGTTAAAGGCAATGCAACAGTAGACAAAGTGAAAAGACAAAAGTTCTGCCCACATGAAGACAAGTCTGCTTTTACAGATTGTGCAGAAAAGTTTATGTTGTCTTTTCAACAAGACCTTCCCTTTTTTCCTTTTGTCCAATGAAGAAGCTTCTCTTAGATCCTCTGAGTGAGTATAAAAAGAAGCTTCCAAGGATTGAAAGATTAAGCCAAAAAGCTAAGTGCTGAAACCAAGAGTGAACGTGCATTCAAGTGTGTCTTTCATGCATGCAAGTCTGCTTGGATAAAACAGTGTTTTGTGTCTAAGATGTTCTTATCCAAGCTGTTCCTCTAAGTCTTGTAAACACAGTGAGTGATTCTTAGTGGGTGTATTCATTGTAACTAGTTTAAGTCTGTCTTAGACTAGTCAAACATACTGTTGAATCTGTCATCTCAGCTTGAACCTTTCCGCATTCAAGCTCGTTTGAAATTAACATTTGTTGATAATACATACAAACATTGAGAAAATTGTGTGTATTTTTTAAATTGTTGTATTCACCCCCCCCCCCCCCCTCTACAGCTTAAGGCTATTACTTGGGAAACGTTTCGGGACCTATAGCACAGTCTAACAAACTCTAAGTGTTAAGCTTTCACACATAATGCACCATAAAATCTAAGTGATATACACATACTTGTCTGATGTGTTGGTAGGCATAATACATGAAGGAACTCCTAAAAGCTAATAAAATAATCAAGAAAATGTCATATGTGTAACTAACTTTGATGTACGACCAAAGCTCTTAATTTTTATTTTAGAGACATACAGACAATGATTACGAACGAGGTATGCAAATTTATCAAGGGGGTGTATAGCTTCATCAAAATACATCTTAAACAAAGAAAGAAAAGGTTTTGAAAAGCAACGGAAGTCAAAACAACTCGCTTTGTTGTACGTGAGTACAGAGCTGTCACCGCTGTTTTGACTTAAACTAGCAAGATATGTCACTTTATTGTACGTAAGTACAGACCAGTAATCGCTGTCTTGCTAACATAAGAGGAACTCTAATACAAACTTAGACACTCCGTTGTATGTAAGTAAAGAACTGTGTCCGCCGTTTTCCTTTTAAAAATAATTTGCAAATACCAAAAAGTCATAATAATTGTGCCTGCCTTGATCATAGAAGTATGTTTAAGTATGGGACACGTAAGGTAGTTTCTCGATAAATTAAAAGGCCAAAGGAAATTCCATAGTGTTGTATGTTTAAAAGGAGAAACATACCGATAATCACCTTGAAGTGTATGTTACGACAAACAATCAATGGAATAAAAAATTCCTAAGTGTGAAAGTGAAATAATGAAAGTGCGTTTGACACCGCTATCTGATTGAATCTTCTTTGACTATCTCGCAAAAATATTCTATAAGTGTATTTTTATCCTTAAATTATTTTTGAGTTAATTAAATTTCACTTTATTTAATTTTGTTCCATTTAATTTTATTTTAACTTAGATTATGTTAATTTAAATTAACAGGAACAAGGTCAAAGATACTAGGATGCATTTTTAGTTGGAGAAACAAAATTGCATGATAATCTATTGCTTAGTGTGAATGTCTCGCAATGTTGAAAAAATTCTGTCAAGTGAAATAGTTGAAAAAGTTGGATTTTATTCAAGAATTTTCAAAATTTTTAATTGAGTTCGAACATCAGCTACAGTTCGAAGTTATATTCGAACTTGCTGCAAGTTCGAACTTAGCATAAGTTCGAAGTACTTTGGATATAAATAGTTCTACAGTGTTCATTTAATGCACCTACATTCGAACTTGTACTCTCGAACTTATCCAGCGATTTCGAACTTCTTCTCGAACTTGTCGAGTTTTCGAATTTGATCCCTGTTTCACGAAGATTCAACTATTTGCACTCGAACTTACAAGATTTCACTTTAGGTTTACTTCTAAACAGAAAAGTAAGTACTTGTTGCGAGGTTAAATGGACGTTAATCGTCTATTTTGGGTTTTAAATGACCGAAAACTATAGGGTTACCAACTATAAGTTTAAGGGTATAAAACTTAAAAAGTAACCTCAATAAACTCGATTACAACATTTTAGGACTAGATTCATTGGCCATTTAAGTCTAAAAAGGATTAAAACATGAGTTTTGATGTTCATCTAGCCGACTTCGAACTTGTTCTTCATGTAAGAACTTGTCAGGACTTCGAACTTGTCAAAAATATCTATAAGTTCGAAGACAGTCTTGTTCGAATAGAATTCTCGAAATTAAATAAGTTTGAAAGTCAAAAGACTGTTCGAACTTAACTTAGTTCGAAGGACTTATATTCTCGACTTTATGTGAGTTCGAGGATGTTCAAATTCAAACTTAATCAAGTTCGAATTTAAACAAGTTTGAATAACTCAAATTTTTCCGACATTAATTTCCAACATTTTAAATGTTTGATTTGTGTGCAGATATGAAAGATCGTGCTTTTTTCAATAAGCACAACATGATTATGGTTGTTGATCTTCAGCTGCCAGAGGCTCAGCCTTATAGACAGATGCTTGAATTCCTGTCACAATCACGGGTGGCGTATGCGCTAATGCATAACCCACAGATCATTCTTTCGTATGTTCGCCAATTCTAGCAATCTCTACAAGTTGACTACACCGCGGTTTAGACACTTCTAAGAGCCACAGTCGGTGGACGACCAATTGCGTTCTCAGCTGACCATCTGCGTACTATTCTGCAATTGGGGACGAATGAACAAGAAGATAGTCCCATAGACTATCCAGCTCCCATCAGGCAGGAGACCTTCTTAAGGATGGGATACGCCCAAGATATTACTAAGGCATCATACGTAAAGAGTGGGCTTATAGGCCAATGACACTATCTGGTGCACGTAATAATGGTCTGCTTTGCATCCAAGAAGGCAGGTTTTGATACAATGGTGTCTAACCTACAATCAGAAATGATTTCTTTGGTGTACAACAAACGTTACAACTTATCTGAGCTATTCTTTGGGGAGTTTGTGCACCAAATCTCTGGTCTAACCCGTGAATGGTTTTTGATGTATCCGAGGTTTATCATGATGATCATCAGACATTTTCTGCCAAAATTACCGACATTGCCAGAACAGACGTCAGTAGCCGTTATTGATAAGCGAATCTTCGCAGACTGCCAATCTCACAACGCTAGATGGGCAGAGCAAGTGAGGCCTCAAGTGGCTCCATTGTTCGGCGTAGTCATCGATCCCGATTTTGCCCACAGCAACAAGCGCCGGTAAGGTAACTACCAGTTGCTCAAGAAGTCCCTCGTTCAACTTCAGCGACAGCGGCAGCTGGGCCTTCCACATCAGGACCCTAGACTGACCCGAGGGCTCACACTTTGGAAGAACTTTTTGAACAAGGCGCAACAACTCAGGATAATATCTCTGAGCAGCTGGTTAATGAAATTTTGGAGCCGCCTACCGATATGGACGACATTTTCAGGCAAATTGATAATTATCAGCCTCTAGTAGCTATAACTGAAGAAACAGAGGATCAAGAAGTGACCGAAGGTCAAGTAGAGACAGCTTCCGAATCAGATTCAGACTCTAGTTCAGAAGAAGAGCTAAGGGAAGCCGCTAATCCACCCACCACTTTTGCAAGACATGAATCTAGGCTTTGTTGTGAGCAGACGTAAATTAACACGTCCTGCTCTCAGAGACGAAGAAGAAGGAGATGCAGATTCTGTTTTAGATGAGGAAGCGTTGATTACAAGTCAAGAAAGAGCTAAGCGTCAAAGAATAATCCAAGAAGCTCCATCTACCTCAACTATCGTTCCATCCGCCTCACCCACCGCTCCATCACCATCCGTTCCATATTCTGCTGACCAAAGATTCTCAGAATTGAAAGGCAAGGTAGATTTCCGGACAGTCCAAATCTTTCAGCTTTTGCAAGCTGTGAATGATCTACAGCAACACAACTCGAGATTGGAGCAGTAGAACAATCAGCTACAATAAAAAGTGACTGCCCAACAAGACACCATGAATGCCTAGCAATCTCAAATTCTAACTCTTCAGACCCTAGTAGAGCAAATATTGAATGATCTTCAAGCTCAGGGGGAGAGTAGTTGCTAGGGCGATGAGTTGAGGGGAGTTCGTAGAGATGGAGATGATGAAGGAGGTCAGCTAGATACTCAAAAGAAAGACAGTGAGCTAGCAGATCTTCCACGTGAGACTGCTCAGCAAGCTGAGCTTCAGGGGGAGCCAGGATCATCGGGATCAGGAGGAGACATAGAAAAAGGTAAGGCTCCCGAAACGTTAGAGCTCGTTGAGCAAGAAATGATTGGAGCCTTAGCCGGAATAAATGATGATGGGGATGTGGATTTTGACTTTGAAGACGATCTGGAAGAACTTGAAGAAGGAGATTTTGTGTCAAAAAATGTTCCAGATTGGAAATCAGATGATGAAGTCTTAGTTTTTGAAGAAGACGAGGCTGATGAGATTGTTATCCAGGATCAACCTATCATAGAGGCGTATACGACTGTAGAACAGAATGTGATTGACATCGAGGTGCTTAAAGCTGCCTTGAATGCTGAATTAGGATTTGAAATACCTGATAGGGAACTCACAGCTAAAGAAAATAAAAAGTTGTGGTTCAGGACAGAGAATAAGGCTTTGTCATTCAAAGTGAAAATGAAAGTGCCTAGTTCTGTAAAGCTGTCTTGGAGCATACTTAGCTGGTTCTTTGATCGAGAACAGCAGCTTTGTATTATTAAGAGAAACGGTGGTCTACAATATCTGTGGAGAACATTGAAGGACTTCAAGTCCTTACCTAAAGTTGATATAAAGGCCTTAGCATGGAAAGAGCTCGTCAATATCGAAGACGATCCTTACGCTGAAGTGATTGCCAAGATTATAAGAAGGGAAGGGAGGTCTAGGAAGTTTGAAAGTAATGGACCATACAAGAATAGGCAAGATTATCAGAATGGGCAAGAGAGTAATGGACCATACAAGAATAGATCGTCTAACTGGCTGGCCTTGGATGAAGATGTATTACAAGCCAGTTAGATGCCTAAAGAAAGTACCTATAAAGCCAATACCTCAAGATGTTTTAGGTAAACTCAACTGGTATTATGTTGACAGTGGCACATGTGAAGCAGTGATGGAAGAAGAGGATGAAAAAGTGATTTTGAAGGTGTACTATCCCTTGCACCTAGTCAACTTATCAAAGAATAATCTGCTCAAGCTTCATGATCAAGAAATCTCGTTTGATGAGCATATGAAGTATGAAGGCAGAAAAAATCGGCAAGTTGTGAAGTTTTGTGTAGAGCAGGGAATGTTTGTAGGTAGCATTTTCAATAAACCTAGTTCTATAGGTTAATGAATATCTAACGAGAAGCTATGGCGTAACATCCGTCATTAAACCAGGTTAGCAACTATGACCTAATCTGTATATAATAGCCAAATATAACCTAATCAATGGTCATTAGCAATTAATCAAAGTTGTCAAGATCAAAATCACTACCTAAGATTAACTGATTTGAATTAATCAGAGTATAAACCAATAACCTTGTATTGAATCAAAGTCCAATTAAGAAGTTTGCGGAATAGCACTTAACTGTTTTAAGAAAAGCTTTCAAAACAAATTAACGCATAAACACAATCAATAATCAAATATCATTTGTATTGCCAAACTCAATGATTACAGTCACCTCTAATCTGTTTGATTAGACGAAGAACACAAACTGTTCTTAGGGTTTTACAACCTTAGAGGCTTATGAAAACTTAATCAGAAAGACAATTACAATTGAATAAACTTGTATGTGCAGACTTACAATAGAAAACCCATTCTATGTATATAGAATGCTTTCTGATTTGTTTCCTTGACAAACTCTGATTTCTCTGATAGTAGATATGCTTGAATCTTCAAAATATATCCTTTCCTGTATATCAACACTTTCTGTTTATTGAGCTGTTGAGCAGCTTGAAGTCTATCTGTTGAGCAGCTTGAACTTTAACACTGGCAGCTTGAACTTTTTAACTAGCAGCTCGAACTTTTTCAACTAACAGCTTGAACATTGTACTTACACAGAAAATCTACTAACAGTCTGAGAAATCTAACTAATAGCTTGACATACTTAGATTATTTCCTAACAATCTCCCCCTAACTTAAATTCTTTACATAAGACTTTAAGTTTCTATACAAATAAGGAAATAAAACAAAGTAAAACTGTTATCTACAAACTAAGGCATCCAAAAACTTACAATTGTGAAAGTTTCTGTTTAACAGCCTTCAAAAATTCTCTCTTCAGATCTTCTTTATCACAATAGATTCTCGCTGATATCATCTATACTAGTAAGGCCTTTGGAAGATTATAAAATTCAAAATTGAAGTACATGCTGGATCCATTTGCAAATTTGAGTCTGTATGTCTTTGATTTCACATACAGATCAACTTGTGCAATTTTCATCCCCTTCGCAGCTTCTATATCTTTTCTGATTGACTCTGGATCAAAAATACTTTTTAAATCTCTTATAACCTGTTGGACTTGTGGAAGTGAAGAACTGACTTGAGTCACAGATCCAACATGATGCATTCTGATAAGCTCATCTCTGGTCATCCCTTGCACTATGTGCATCATACTTTTGTATTCTTCCTCAGGACCAGCTTCTCTTCTTACTACAAAATGATATCTTGAGTCAATGTTATCCATTGGCTTAGCATACCAGTATGTAATAGGAGGTTTTGAGAAGTCATGCTGGTCGAGGGTCTTTTCAATATCCATTACTTTCTTAAGTTGATGCTCAAACAGCACCCTCTTTACCTGATCAAGCTTTGCTTGACTGATTTCTTCTAATTGAGGATTAGAAGCAACAGCTTGAACAGGAGGATCTAGATTACTGACACCAACTTGACTTGATGTCTGTTGGCTTTAGACTTGATGGGAGACTTTAGCTGTTTTTCGTTTTTCCATTTCTTTATCATGAATATCTTGCGACCTCTCTGTATTCATGGACTGAGCCATCTTCTTCGGTATTCCAGCTGAATAGGCAAAATTGATCAAAAACCTTCTGTGCTCTGCCTTTGAATGCCCTGTTGGCATTTTCCTTTTCTTCTCATTCTGTTTAACCACAAACCCTCTTAGGTAGTCACCTAAGGTTTCATCATCTTGCATTGGAGCATGGGTTTGCTGGTCCAGAATCTCATCTTGTTCCTCTACTAACTGTCTAGCAAATTCAGCATCATGAGCAACCTGGGCATCTCTGGATGAAAATTTGTACTTTGGAGATTCTATGAGATACCCTTGCCCTTATCCTTTGTTGAAGAGGATGTAGCTTGGACTGTACTGATGGGAGCTTGACTGCCTTCTCTAATAACAACTCCTGTTGTTCTTGTGGGAGCAGCTTGAGTGTCTAGGCTAACAGCTTGAGTAGCTGTTGGAACTGTTAGCCTAGAATCTTGGACTGTTGGAATAGGAGCTGGAGCTGCTTGGACTGATGGAGCTGCTTGGACTGATTTAGGGATCTCCTGATTCTCCCCCTTTTTGGATGCATTGGTTTGGTCAGGAGGACCTACAACCTTGCCATTAGGGTTCGAATCACCTTCTCAAGTTGAATGATCTTATTTCCACAGAGGGTGAACCCCTTATGAAAGTAATCCATTCTCTCATTCTGAGCTGCTACTTGCTGTTGTAGGACTCTTATTTGTGCCCCCTGTGTAGCAACAAGGGACTGACAATATTCCAATGCTGCCACAACAGGTTTCAGCTGAGGATCCGTTAATATCATGAGTTGCAGACTAGCCTCAAGATCAGCAAAAGTGTGTGGTGTTTGTGATCAATCACTGGCAGGAATTCCAGAAGTAGAAACTTCTGGGCCCCTCTTTTCTTGGTTCTGGGGACTTCCAGAAGGTGCTTGCACACCCTCTGTTGCCATGGGTGTGGTCTTAATTATGTTGACACTGTCCTGTGCCTCTTGTGCAAAAACAACAGTAGTGTCTGCCACAGTACCCAATTGGACATCTTCTGTTGAGATGTCCACCTCCAAATTGAGGATGGGAGAGTCCTCAGTGGGTGCCCTTTGGATATTCTATGCAGGAGTGTCCTCCTGCACTGGGACATTTGGCTCTTGTATTGGGGCTGAGGAGGAAGGGGCTCCTGAACCCCTTTTTCTTTTGTATATTATGAGTGGGGATGAGGGATTTTCAGAAGGATCAGAGAGATTATTTGTATCATGAGGAGTGGGTTGGGGTCCTGGGGGTGAAGCGGTGATGTTAGGCTGAGCCTGCTCAATACCCTCTCCTCTGTTTAGTGGATTGATGCCCAACATTGTAGAGGGCAATGAGACATCAACTGACAAAAAATTGGCACTTGTTTTTAAAAGACGTTTTATTATTGGTAAAGAGTGCCTATGGGAAACATGAATCCTTTTATGTACATTGAAGTTACTGCAAGTTCTTGCAATAATTGCAGCCAAAAATCTAGGATTCATAAAAAATTTCCCATGTTTTAGGGCATGATGCCTTAGCATACCCTGAAAAATCATATTAGAAAAATTGAACTGTTGGCATGTAGATAAACACACTGAGGCAGTGGCTATGTTTGAGGAACATTCTGACCAACCAGTTCGTTTAGGGCTTATGCATTGTTGTACAATATGTACCAGATATTTCCACTTAGGGGCAAAATGAGTTTTAAAGAACGTATAAGAATGAGTAGGGCCCCTATACCCTATAGCAAAAAGGCCTTCATGTAAGGCAGTAAGAGATAAGTCGGTTATACCTGTGGCATCTTGAAGATGCAAGTGTTGGCGTATGAGATCCTCAGTGATGATGACAGTGGTTCCATCAATCTTGGACGTCAAAGAAGTGACTCCATTGATGGTTTGAACAGAGGCATGTTTCCAAAATTGCTCTATATGAGATATGTATATTGTAGGGTTTATGGAAAGAGCATGATGAATATGAGAACTTCGAAGGAAGTCCATCATGTCGTGGAATGGTTGAAGGTCAGTGTGTTTGAGAGAGTAGGGAAGACAGTTATGTTCTTTGACAAACTCCATTGACAATCAATCGATGATTTAGGGTTTCAAGGATGTGCGTGGGAATTGCTCAGAGAGAAAAGAAAGGTCGTGAAAGATTTTTTGCAACTATTAGTTACAATGGAACGAAACTGGGACCTTTTAAAGGTTCAAAAATATCTAATCCCGCGCACACACTTGTGAAAGTTACCGAAATACCCTGCACACGCTGTCAGATCAAGTGAAACAACTAGCAGTCCGAGAAACTGAACTAGCAGCTTGAGAAAAGACTCAAACTGTTAGTTGTAAAGTAAGCATATTTAAATGAAACAGTGACTCCCCCTTAAACAAGCATATGAAATAGATATATTTTTCAGAAAATAAGAAAGAATGACGATAAACAAATTAATCCATATTAACCATACCAATATTGGATACTAGGAAAGTGAATCTTCTTACATCAAATGGTTTTGTAAATAGATCAGCTAACTGATCATCAGTATGAATTTTGGTAACTTGGATTAATTTTTTCTCATTACAGTCCCTTATAAAATGAAATCTGTTGTCTATATGTTTGGTTTTGGGAAATTTCACTGGATTTTGTACGATGCCTATTACACTTGGGTTGTCAACGTAAATAGGAGTGGATAGGAATTTCATACCATAGTCTCTCAGTTGATTTTGAATCCACATCACTTGGGAGCAACAGCTTGCAGCTGCTACATATTCTGCTTCTGTGGATGAGGTGGAAACAGTGATTTACATTTTACACTGCCAAGAGACCAGTCTTGCTCCTAGATACTGACATCGACCAGTTGTGGACTTTCTGTCAATGTTGCAACCTCCATAATCACTGTCAGAATAAGCTGTTAGTTCAAGAGGAGAGTCTTTAGGATACCAGAGGCCCAAATGTGGTTGGCCTTTAAGATATCTAAAGATTCTCTTTATAGCAAATAGGTGTGAGTCCTTAGGAGCACATTGAAACCTGGCACAAACACAAACAACAAACATTATATCAGGTCTAAAAGATGTGAGACACATAAGTAAACCTATCAAGGATCTGTATAGGTGAATGTCCACATCTACTCCATCTTTATCTGCATCAAGCTGCTTGTGAGTGTCCATTGGAGTACTAGCAACTTAGGTATCTTTGTAACCAAACTTTTCCAGAATGTCTTTAACATACTTTGATTGACTGATAAAAAGCCTTGTAGGCTTTTGCTTGACCTGCAATCCTAGAAAGAAGGTGAGTTCCCCCATTGAACTCATTTGAAACTTTTTGTGCATTAATGCCTCAAACTCTTTGCACAGACTGTCATTTGTAGACCCAAAGATAATATCATCAACGTATATCTGAACATGCAGAATCTCAGATTTGATGGACTTTGTGAATAAATTTTTGTCCAGTGTACCTCTGTTGAATCCATTCTGTAGGAGGTATGATGACAGAGTGTCATACCATGCTCCCTCTCTCATCCTTCTTGTTTCTAAAAACCCAACGTGTACCAATTGCTCTCTTGCCTTTAGGAAGATCAACTAGAGTCCATACATTCTGAATCTTGAATTGTAGTAGTTCTTCCTGCATTGCCTCAATTCAAGATGGATCTTTCAAAGCCTCTGATGCCTTCTTTGGTTATAACTGTGACATGGAACAAGCATGTTCAAAGGCAGCTAGACTGAATTCTGGAACTGCTAAGTCAGCATCAGTAGACTCTTTGTGAAGCATGGTCCTTGTCTACACAGGGGTGCGTGGATCACCCATTATCTGATTTAGAGGATGATACTTATGAACTCTGAGTGTTGGCTCTCTGTCTGTCTGAAAAGAGGTTCCTAGATTTGTATCATCTCCATCAGGACTACTTGATGGTTCAGCTTCAGGAACAGCTTGACTTGAATCTGGAACTGTATCCCTTTGTGATGGAGCTGTTCTCTCAGAACTTGGGATTGGCACTTCATAGTTTTGATTTGAATCATGCTGTGCATCCAGTACCCCTGGTGGGTCACAAGATAGAAGTGGTATGACTGTATACTCATCCCATTGACCAGAATCTGCAACAGTCTGAATCTTTGTACCAACAGCTTGATCATTTGTGCTACCAGCATGAGAATTTGTGTTGGCAGCTTCAACCCTGTTTTCACCAGTTTCTGCATTATACTCAACAAAGCTCAGAGAATTATTTAGTGAATCTAAATCAAACAACCAATCAGGACCATTGCCTTTGACATTTGCAGTGTTTTCATTAAATTCAACATTGACACTTTCTTCAATGGTTTTAGACACACTGTTATATACTCTATAGGCTTTGCTTTGTGTGGAGTATCCTACAAAGAAACCTTCTTCAGCCTTGCTTTCAAACATTCCGAAGTGACTCTTACTGTGAAGAATGGTACAGGAACAACCAAAAGACTTAAGAAAGGCTATCAAGGGGACTCTCTGGTGGAATAACTCATATGGAGTTTTCCCTTGTGATCGAACAACCTGAACCCTATTCAGAACATAACAAGCTGTATGGACTGCTTCTGCCCAAAAGGTCATAGGCAGTTTGGAATCAGCTAGCATGGTTCTAGCAGCCTCAATTAAAGTTCTGTTCTTTCTTTCAGATACACCATTCTGCTGTGGTGTTCTTGGTGCACTATATTGCCTAACAATACCTTTAGACTCACAGAAACTGTTTAGGATATGATTTTTAAACTCAGTCCCATTGTCTGATCTGATCACCTTAACTTTTAAGTTGGATTGGTTTTCTATCTTAAGAATAAATGATTTAACTAGCTCAGCAGTTTCATCTCTAGTCCTAAGAAAGTATACCCATGTGAATCTAGTGAAATCATCAACAATGACTAAACAGTAAGCTCTTTTATTCAAACTCAAAACAGATGTTGGACCAAAGAGATCCATATGAATAAGATGAATAGTAGATGATATTGAATTTACTTCTTTGGCCTTATGAGAAGATTTGTGTTGCTTGCCTTTAAGACATGCTACACAATGATCATCACAAATGAACTCCTTTTGTGGTAAACCTCTTACCAAATTCTTTTTGACTAGCACATTCATAGATTTGAAGTTCATGTGACACATCCTTCGGTGCCAAAGAGCAGACTCATTTGATGATGCTTTATATATCAAACAACTTAAAGTACTTGATTTGGATAAAAGATCTGTGTCCAGACAGTACACATTGTCCTTTCTTGGTGTTCTAAGTAAAACAAGATTTTCAGAAATTTTAAAATCTTTTGAAAGAACAATGCACTCAAAGTCTGTGAAGACCACAATATTTTGTTTATCGCAGATTTGAGACACACTTAATAAATTGTACTTCAGCTGTTCAACATATAAAACATCATTGAAAAGCATATTGCCTACTTTGACAGTACCTTTACCTGTTACCTTACCTCCCTTGGAATTTCCTCCAAATGCAACAAATCCACCTTCAAAGCCTTTGAAGTTTGACAAGCAATCAGAGTTGCCTGTCATGTGCCTAGAGCATCCACTGTCCAAATGCCATCTTGTTTTGTGTTGTGACCTGTGGGTGCCCTGCACAAATGAGTTAGTAGGGGAGTAAACCCAAACCAAGTTGGTTTTAGGTTGTCCTTGTGCATTGACATAACTAAACATTGTGTTTGACTTCTTATACTTAGTGAGATCCACTGATGGATTCTGTAGAGAATATTTAGTTATGACATGAGGTACCCAGGTGTTTTGTCTATCCTTTGCAGTAACAGTCTCAGATGATCCATTATCAGTCCCAGTTTTGAGCCTAGCAGTTTGAGCTGAGTCTGCAGTGCTAACAGGTTCAGAATTTGCACTAACAGTTTCAACTTTAGACTTGGCAGTTTCAACATTTGTATCAACAGTTTCACTGGAGTTTTTGCCTTTAACACACGATATCTGTTTAAACTTTGATTTTGGCTTTGCTAAAACTTGTTTTTGGTTTGTGGACTGTTTTTTATTGATTTTTTAGTACCTGTGATGAACTGTTTTCTTAGGAACTGGTGTAAGAGGTGGTTTGACCTTAAGATTTTTTGTGTTTGTAACAGATGCCTGTTTCTGAACCACATTTTGTTTTGCAACAGATGGTTTGTACAAGCAATGTCTGGCCAAATGGTTTTTCCTGCCACAGTGGAAACATCTTTTGACTATTTTGATTTGAGAACCTGTTTTATCAGACCATAACTGGTTCTTGTTCCTTTGATTTCCCCTTACCTGCTGTTGTTTGGGAAACTTTTGGACACCATGCTTTTGGCATGTGCAGATTGGAACAGTATTTCCCTTTTTATTACCTTTTGAGGAAGATGCAGTGTTACAGTTAAAAGGTACAGAAACCTGGGGAGCAGTATGGCATACACTCATCTTCTCTTTTCCTTTCTTACTGGGGTTTGGGCTGCTATAGGTACACTCATTGTTTTGTGTCCTTGCTCAACTTCTTTGCACTCACAGTCTTCATTTTTAATTAGATCTTCTTTAGAATCAGGACTGGTTTCAAGGACAGGATCTACAGTGGTCATAGACTCATCTAATGGTTCATCAACAAGCCTATCAACAACTTCACTCATTGGATGAATGTATTTGTTATTGTATGGAGGTGGAGTGGCTCTGTATCCTATACCTTCTTTGGGATTTAGCTGAGATTTTACCCTATCTTTAAATTGAACTTCCATTAGGTGTTCCAGCTTTTGATTTGCCAATTTGAAGTTTCCTAGATCTATATTGACAGATTCTAGTTTCTTATTAGCATCTAACACCTTCAGTTCAGCCTCATCTAAATTCTTATTTAAAGACTCTATTTTCTTATTCAGCTCCTTTTTCTCCCACTCATGTTATGTTCTAGCATGTCCCATTTGAATCTCATTATCCTTATAGTCATTGATCTGTTTTTCAAGATCTTCTATGGCCTGCATATACTCATATCTCCTATCTTCCATCTTAGCTAGAGTTTTGCACATGCTCTCATTATGATCTCTGTACTTTTTAACCATATTTTTGAATGTTTGAGAGGAACGTTTAGCATTTACCTCAAATGGTAATTCAGTGGAGGTGACATTTGATGTTTCTGCCATTAGAGCTTGATTTTGAAACTCTTCCTCTGTCTGATCACTCCAGTCAAACACATTGTCTTCTTGAGAGACAAGTGCTTGTGATGATGAAGCTTGATTAGTTTGCTGGGGTCTTGGCGGCTGTTGACCTTGGGATCTGCATTCGCTGTCAAAGTGACCAAGCTTGTGACATTTAAAGCATTCTACTTTGGATTTATCAAATGCTGGTTTCCCTTCTGGTCTGGCTTGAAAGTTGGATCTGCCAGTTCTTTTCAGAAACCTTTTAGCCCTCATAGTCAACATTGCATGCTGCCATTTCAAGTCCATCTCTTCAAGATCATCTGGATGGATCTGTTCTAAATCTTCAGCATTTAGAGAAAACAGTCCATCATTGGCAACAAAAGCTTCATGATGACTTTCAGTAGAGTTACCATCAACACCTGAGAAGGAATCACAACAGTTAGATTTATCAGACAAAGCTGATGATAGGAGAGCGGTGTTATGATTATAAGAAAAATATTTCTTTTTAGTTTCAATCTCAGTTTCAAACACTCTCAAACTGTTGTAAATATCTGATACGACCCCAGGTCACTGGGGTAAGGTGTATCGGAGGCAGAATCGGAAAGGGGGGGGGGACCAAATCAGGGGCAGGGGGTCTAGAGGATACTTTCTATTTTATATTTTAATTATTTATGTTTTATTTGTTAAGGGGGAACGTATTTTTGGTAGGTGATGACTATTTATTCTAGGGCTGGCCTCCATAGGGAGGAGGGTTTTTTTTAGTTTTCTTTACGTATTGTTTGGAGATTACTGGATCTCGAATACCAGGTTTTTATTTAAGCATTCAATTGCAATTGATTTTGAGTAGTAATCTGATATTTCGATTCGATTCATATCAAATTGGTATCAGAGCCGTTCGTAATCTGCCTGTGGGGGTTCGATTGATAGCTTTGGGCCACCGCAAAAACAAAAGTTTTCCTTCATGACGAAGATCACCGATTTAGAGGCGGATCTCATTCAGTTCAAAGCAGACTCCAGCAACCGTCTTGATAGGCTGGAATCCGCAATGGACGCCATGCGACTCGAAACTACTCAAAAGTTAGACGCCGCACGAACGGAGATGAACCAACGGTTGGATGCGGGCCAAGCTGAAACAACCAAACGATTGGATGTCCTCACGGCCCTGCTGTCGAAACAGATTGACCAGCGACACCAGTCCAGTCCTCAGCTAACTAACTTGGACGATGGCAGCAGCAAGCGCCAGTCGACAGGTGGCCAACCTCCACCGCGTTTCTCGTCATTGGTATTCGACGATCAGGGCTGTCCTATTCCGCCTTTCATTGCAGAATCGGGTGGGTTTTCGGGTGCCCTCCCTTCGTTCACAAACCAGGGTGTGATGCCTATAGCAACAGAGGTTTTTCCAAACGGTCGACAATGGGTGGGAACAAAACAAAAGGGGGGGGACGTGCCGCCGGGCGAGAAACCATGGCTGTCAGGGACTGATTACAGGCTCCGTAAATTAAAAATGCCATTATTCGATGGGGAGGATGCTTACGGTTGGGTATATCGGTCGGAACGTTTTTTTGACATACATGGCTTTGTGACAACAGGGGAAAAGCTTAGGGCTGCAGTCATTTGCCTTGAAGGTCAAGCATTATCGTGGTATCGTTGGAGTGAGCAACGAGAACCGTTTCGCTGCTGGGAACAATTAAAGTCACGACTGCTGGAACGTTTCCAGCCGGCACATGAGGGCAACACTTATGAAAGATTTTTGGCCATTCGGCAGGATGGGACGGCTCGTGAGTATGTGGGAATGTTCGAGACATTGGCTGCCCAATTGGATGGATTGTCGGATCAAGTGTTAGAGGGCACCTTTATCAACGGATTGAAACCAGAGTTGCGATCCATGGTACGTTTGTTACAACCGAAAGGCTTGGTGCAAGTAATGAAAATAGCAATCATGGCAGAGGAGAATCGCACCAGTACTCGCGAGAACGAGCAAAGTGGGGTCCGGACAGCTTTTGCTAAATTCAATGGGATGGTAACTCGTCCACTCGCAACGTCGACAATTCTACCGCAGGCACCGCCAACCAGCAAACAACCCTTCAAGAGCATGACAGCAGCGGAACTCGCAGATAAGAGAGCAAAGGGGCTTTGTTTTCGTTGTGATGGGAAGTTCGGGCCTGGACATCGTTGCCCTGAAAAATCGCTGAAGGTAATGGTTATTTATGACGGCGAAGGGGAGGATGAGGAAGACGAGGACACACGGGAGGAACCCATGCACTTAGACGCCGTGGAAGTATCGGTTCATTCAGTTGTTGGCCTTACATCTCCTCAAACCATGAAACTCCGGGGGACCATTCACGGTAAGGAGGTGGTAGTGCTTATAGACAGCGGTGCAACTCATAATTTTTTGTCATTAAGGCTACTGGAACCATTAGACTTGCGTGTTACGGGAGAGGGGGCCACAAGAGTCACTTTGGGGAATGGGAAAACCGAACCTAGCTATGGCATTTGTCGGAATGTGGAGCTCCAATTACCGGGACTCTTGGTAACCGAAGATTTTTACCCTCTGGAACTAGGAAGTACCGACATCATTCTAGGCATCAAATGGTTGAGTAAGTTGGGTGACACACGCGTGAATTGGCGGGACCTCATGATGTCATTTCAGCAAGATGGGAAACGAGTCACGTTGAGGGGCGAGTCGGGGTTACGCCGTTCCGAAGCTTCCTTGCGGTCTCTCGCTCGTACTTTACCATCAACGAGTAGTACCTTTGTGGTTGTCTTGGCTAGCATGTTTGCGGCAACTGTACCAGAATTGCAGGTCCACCCGGAACTTGATAATTTACTCACCCAATACTTTGATGTTTTTTCATTACCTGCAGGTCTACCCCCCATGAGGGATCATGAGCACGCTATTATTCTCAAGAATGGTACTGAACCGGTTAGTGTACGTCCCTACCGTTACCCCCAACTACAGAAAGATGAGATTGAAAAGTTAGTTGGAGAAATGCTAGAGGCGGGTATAATCCAGCCGAGTACTAGCCCTTTTTCAAGTCCGGTATTACTAGTAAAGAAAAAGGATGGCAGCTGGCGCTTTTGCGTGGACTATCGGGCTTTAAACAAATCTACGATTTTGGATAAATTCCCAATACCTGTTATCGATGAATTGTTGGACGAATTACACGGGGCAGCAGTATTTTCTAAGCTGGACTTGAAGGCTGGTTATCATCAAATTCGTATGAAAACGGAGGATGTTCATAAAACAGCTTTCCGTACACATGAGGGCCACTACGAGTTTTTAGTGATGCCCTTTGGCCTCACTAACGCGCCGTCCACTTTCCAGTCACTGATGAATAAGGTTTTTCGACCGTACTTGCGACGGTTTGTGTTGGTTTTTTTTGATGACATATTGGTGTACAGCAAGTGTATGTCGGACCATCAAGGACACTTAGCCACTCTTTTTGATTGCTTGAGAAAGGAACACCTGTATTGCAATAAAAAAAAATGTCTACTGGGACAGGATCGAGTCGAGTATCTGGGCCATATTGTTACTAAGGACGGGGTTCAGGCAGACCCATCCAAGATAGCCGCCATGACTGAATGGCCCATTCCGAAGAATATAAGGCAGTTGAGGGGATTTTTGGGGTTAACAGGATATTACAGAAAGTTTGTTCAAGGATATGGAAAAATTGCTCGAGATTTAACAGAGTTATTGAAGAAAGATAACTTTCGATGGACCGATAAGGCGACACAAGCTTTTCGTAACCTACAGGACGTCATGACTAAGGTACCTGTACTAGCTTTGCCGGATTTCACCAAACCCTTTGTCATTGAATCTGACGCGTCCGGTCACGGAGTGGGAGCGGTCTTGATGCAAGAAGGGAGGCCGATAGCTTATTTCAGTCAAGTGTTGGGGTCCCGGGCACAACTAAAATCGGTTTATGAGCGAGAATTGATGGCAATTGTTTTGGCGGTGCAAAAATGGCGGCCATACTTGTTAGGCCGACCCTTCACGGTTATCACGGATCAAAGGAGCCTCAAATACCTTCTTGAACAACGTACAGTACCTGGAGAACACCAAAAGTGGTTAGCAAAGCTATCCGGTTATATGTTTGACATTCAGTATCGGCCAGGTAACGAGAATGGAGCTGCCGATGCCTTATCGCGAAGAGGAGAGAGCATACAATTAGGTGAATTATCGGCACCCGTTGTACCCGAGTACGCGGCCTTGTTGCGACACTTACAGGAAGATCCGGAGACGATCGCCTTGAAGGACCAGATTCAAACACGAGCTGAGGGGTTAGACGGGTATACAATTACGAACGGAGAAGTTCGGTATAAGGATAGGCTGGTTCTACCCCGATCTTCGACATGGATTCCAAAGTTGTTTCTGGAATTGCATGGGGGCGTGATAGGTGGTCATGGGGGGGTTCAAAAGACGTATCACCGAATAGCACAAGAATTTTATTGGGTGGGTATGCGCCGAGATATTGCCAAGATGGTGGTGGAATGCGGTGTTTGTCAGCGTAATAAGTGTTCGAATTTGTCTCCGGCGGGATTACTTCAGCCGTTGGATTTACCGGTACGCATTTGGGAAGATTTAACGATGGATTTTGTCGAGGGATTGCCTCGATCGGAAGGATATAGCGTCATTCTAGTGGTCGTCGACAGATTGAGCAAATCCGCGCATTTCATTCCTTTGAAACACCCCTTTACGGCAGCCTCAGTCGCCACGACATTCATACGGGAAATTGTTCGGTTACATGGCGTTCCTAAGACTATCGTCTCGGACCGAGACAAAGTCTTTATTAGCCACTTTTGGCGCGAATTGTTTAAGTATCAGGGCACATTGCTGAAACGCAGCACGGCTTATCATCCACAGACGGATGGACAAACCGAAGTGGTCAATAGGAGTGTGGAAACATATTTACGCTGTTTTGTATCATCCAGGCCGAAAGAATGGGTGAAATGGCTACCATGGGCAGAATTTTGGTATAACACCTCGTATCACTCTGGACTTAAGGCGACTCCTTTTAAGGCTATGTATGGAAGGGACCCACCTAATGTGATCCGTTATGATCAGGGAGCGGCAGCGACGTTTGAGGTCGATCGGTACTTGCAACAGCGTGACCAGCTGCTGAGTGAATTACGGGGCCATCTATTGAAGTCTCAACAGTTAATGAAGAACAAGGCGGATGGTAAACGTCGGGATGAGGAGTTTCATGTGGGTGATTTAGTTTATCTGAAGTATCGGCCTTATCGACAGGGGTCGGCCAATCGTAGGATGAATGTAAAGCTTGCTCCTCGTTTCTATGGGCCATTTGAGGTGCTGGAACGCATTGGCGCTGTGGCCTACAAGCTGAAACTACCACCTACTTCGTCGGTTCACCCGGTGTTTCATGTTTCACAATTAAAACGTGTCATCGGTGACCAGCAGGCAAACCCGGACTTACCTGAAGGACTGACCGAAGGATCCTTGGGTCTGTTCCAGCCTGTGACGGTGTTGGGTACGCGTGCTGTCAATCACAAACGTGAGGTCCTTATTCAGTGGAATGGTTTGCCGGTGACCGAAGCGACATGGGAGCCCTTTGAGCTAGTGCAGCAGCAGTTTCCTCAATTTCACCTTGAGGACAAGGTGAGTTTTCGGGGCAGGGGTGATGATACGACCCCAGGTCACTGGGGTAAGGTGTATCGGAGGCAGAATCGGAAAGGGGGGGGACCAAATCAGGGGCAGGGGGTCTAGAGGATACTTTCTATTTTATATTTTAATTATTTATGTTTTATTTGTTAAGGGGGAACGTATTTTTGGTAGGTGATGACTATTTATTCTAGGGCTGGCCTCCATAGGGAGGAGGGTTTTTTTTAGTTTTCTTTACGTATTGTTTGGAGATTACTGGATCTCGAATACCAGGTTTTTATTTAAGCATTCAATTGCAATTGATTTTGAGTAGTAATCTGATATTTCGATTCGATTCATATCAAGATCATCCAACTCTACTTCATCAAGAGTGTCTTTGGTTCTCCATTGTGCAGCATAGACTGTCCACTCTTCACCAAGGGATCTAAGAAATAATCTGTTTACTTCATCTTGATCCAAGCAGACTTTGGCACTCTCCAATTCACCTATCAGTTTGTTAAACCTGTCAAATATTTGAGTGAGATTTTCATTCTTCCCACCAGAAAAGTTTTCATACTGCTGTTTTAAAAGATCCTTTTGATTTCTCTTGGTGCTAGCATTGCCAGCAAATCTTTTCTCTAAAGCAATCCAAAGAGAATGAGCAGTGTAAAACTTTTTAAACTAGTGTTGATAAGCATTAGGAATGGCTATCTGAAGAAGTGTAAGAGCTTTCACTTCATTCATTCTAGCCTTTCTTTCAAGTTCAATTTTGGAGGAGTTTTTATGGGTTTGCCTTCAGCATCAAGTTCAGGATCAACTACAGGAGGAAATTCGACAGCTTCCCATATGGCATAATCAATAAATTGAATATGCTGTTGAATCCTGAGTTTCCACATCTCAAACTCAGTGGCTTTGAGCATAGGCACTTTGAGTCCTTGCCCAGATTCACTACTGCTATTATCAAATTCCATTGCAGAAAATTAAAATTTGTAAAAGAAAGCTTCTGACTTTGGAAATAAAGAAAGACCTGTGGCTCTGATACCACTTGTCAAGATCAAAATCACTACCTAAGATTAACTGGTTTGAATTAATCAGAGTATAAACCAATAACCTTGTATTGAATCAAACTCCAATTAAGAAGTTTGCGGAATAACACTTAACTTTTTTAAGAAAAGCTTTCAAAACAAATAAACACATAAACACAATCAATAATCAAATATCATTTGTATTGCCAAACTCAATGATTACAATCACCTCTAATCTGTTTGATTAGACGAAGAACACAAACTGTTCTTAGGGTTTTACAACCTTAGAGGCTTATGAAAACTTAATCAGAAAGACAATTACAATTGAATAAACTTATACGTGCAGACTTACAATAGAAAACCTATTCTATGTATATAGATTGCTTTTTGATTTGTTTCCTTGAGAAACTCTGATTTCTCTGATAGTAGACATGCTTGAATCTTCAAAATATATCCTTTCCTGTATATCAGCACTTTCTATTTATTGAGCTGTTGAGCAGCTTCAAGTCTATCTGTTGAGCAGCTCGAACTTTAACACTGGCAGCTTGAACTTTTAAACTAGCAGCTCGAACTTTTTCAACTAACAGCTTGAACTTTGTACTTACACATAAAATCTACTAACAGTCTGAGAAATCTAACTAACAGCTTGACATACTTAGATTATTTCCTAACAAAAGTGATTAACAAGATTCATGAAGAAATTCAACTCAATTAAAATCAAATTCATCGGTGCGATGTATCGGGAAATCAATTAAACCGATCGATTTACGATATGAAGAATTAATTCAACTAAGTACATAATTAAATTATGATTAGTGACACTAATCATACACTAATACAATTACTTAACATTAATTATGCAAGACTAAGACAATTCATTAAAACAATGCATCCAAAAGTATTTGTGAATTTATAAAAAAATCGAAATACTAGAATACATTTCTAAATACTTGTATACAAAAAAAAATAGAAACACACCATAAATACCTTCTTAAAGTCGGCCATAGACTAGTACTATGTAGCTTTTGACATTCAATTTTTTTTATTAATAAAACACCATACGCAATCACCATCATCACACTTCACTCTTACACTCCACAAAGATTTACACTCAACCTTCAAATCCATCATTATTTCACCGCCTTTTCTCGTCTATAAATAGAGACCCAAACTCCTCAGTCACTTCACACCTTCACAACAAAAAATCCCTCTCTTTTCTTCCTCTTGAATCCGGCCAAAGGGTGTCCAAGAACACCAAAATTTGCAACATTTAATTCTTTCAATATGTCAAGAGTTTTTGGTGCAATCTTCCAAGGGTTTCAACTTTTTCTCAATTTCATACTCCAAATACATCAAAGTAAGTAAATACTAACTTATTTCATCTTATGTTTATTTTTATAGAAGTCTTTCATAATATATATAATCATCAACAACAACAAGTTATATAAAAACTCAAGTTTATAAGTTACTAGTTTTTGTTTTTATGTTGTTTTCTTCAAATGTGTTTATAAATATATAAACACATCATGAAAGATTAAATATTATGAAAAACAAGTGATATATACATTTTATAACATTTATACAAGGAGTCTTTGAATAAACAACAAGAATCAGTAGTTATTTGATGTTTATAAACCATGGATTTTCGGCAGAAAAATTGCATCGACTTTGAAAAATCATAACTAATTCATAACTTATCGAAATGAATTGATTTTTGTCTCAAAAGTTAGATCTATGTCTTAACTAAAAATCTGGAAGTTTTCATAATTTATTATGGAGTTTAAGACCCCCAGAATTTATTTGGGAAACCGAAAGTTTGACAGCTCAAAAATGGCTAACATAGGGTTTTTGACGAGCTTTTTCCCCAACCTAAACACCTTGAAAAATGTCCGTTCTTGACTTTAAAAATTCTTTGTATATGGTAATTTAATGTCCAAGAAAACCAAATTCTAAATCATTTTGGAGCTTGATCAAAAATAGCCTCAAAGTAGGCCGAAAAACCTTCGAAAAGCTTGAAAATAATATATATATATATATATATATATATATATATATAAACATGACGTTTTAAGTGGGTTTTATTTATAAACTTGTAAAGTTGGGTGATTTAAAACATAGAAACCATTATACATACATATTATCATATCTGGGAGTTATTAAGTCTCTTATATCATTTAGGACTCGGTTAAACTCATCCGGTTTCATCACCCATCAAACAACACAAATTTGCATTTTACGCTCTTATTTGCCATCGCACTCACGGTGAGTCTTCATAGCCCCTATTTTCTCACTGTTATGTTTTGGGGTTGAAATACATGCTACGTTTTCATATGGACACAGAAACAACTTCATTTCTATTATGTATTACACATGTGGTTCCATCAGCCCTCAAATCATGAACCGTTAATTGCATTTATTTGTAAGCGCGAATATAATGTGGATAGATCTATCGGGAGTCATGTCCCCCATTCGGGTTAGTCTTAATCGGCTAACGGCGGGATGCATATATATTCAATACACGGTATTACGTATGGAAATACTGCACAGGGCAAACTCATTTAATTAAGCTTCGGTTTCATGATTGTTTATATGTAATACATAACATGGAATTTATCATTTTATAAATTCAAACTCAACTATTGTTGTCCATACAAATCAGATTTATGTGTAAACCTATGAGCTCACCAACAATTTTGTTGACGTATTTCAGTGTGTATTTTCAGAAAATTAAGGCAAGTGCGCCGCATCAGATATTTTCAAGCTTCCGTACTTTTGGAGTCGCAAGCATTTTCATACCATTCGAGATTTATTTGCATTATTTTGATTAATTTAATTATGTATTTAAATCTCTGTACCGTGCAAACTACTCTTTATCATTTCAGGCTATGTAAAACATTTCTATATTTTAAAGTTATATTGATGTATTTCTGAAAACGTCCATAAAGTGGTCGTTCATTGTGATTATGGTTACGCTTCCGCGACGTCACGCTTCGTTGCCAACCGGGGTAACGGGGTGTGAGAGATTGGTATCAGAGCCATAGTTATAGTGAACTAGGTTGCATTAGTATCCTAGACTATAACTACATTTTAGATTTTACTGATTTTCAAAGACATTTTTATAATTAACTTAATATGGGACTTGATGACAGCATCATGTCAAGCCGTGTTGTGATCGTACCATCAGATTCGGAGGAAGAGCAAACCCCCACCAGCTGGTATAATCCGGGGGTGTTTGTCGAGGAAGACCCATCAGAAGAAGAGGACCCCTCTGAAGATGAAGGATTGGAGGAAGATAACCCCTCCGAAGCTAAGGGACCAGAGGAAGAAGCAGAGCCGATGGAGTTTGACGAATCCTTCAGCAAAACGCCCTCGCCATCCAGCAGGACGACCTAGATGAGCTTCAGCAACGATTAGCTAAGAGCGAGGCCCGTAATGAGGAGCTAACTCAGCGCCTCAATGCTTTGGAAAAGGGAGAGACCGCCGATCACTCCCACACCTAGTACCCCCCAATGTTAGGAAATTATTATGTAATAGTGTAGGACTACAAATTTAAGATGTCTTTGGTATCCAAACAGATTTGGATCCAGACTTGTTAGCGCTCTAGGGTACCCATTTCAAAATGGGTTTTGGTATCCACTGGTACTTTGGTTTAGGTACCCATTGTAGATTATAACTAATAGCTTCTCTTTCAAAAGCATAAAACTAATTTCTTTGAGTATGAGAAATTTGAATATCTGAATTTCTAAAGAAACTTGAATTTGAATGATCAGACTTTTGCGAACTCCTCTTTTTGAAAAACTGTCCGGTTCTTGTCTGTTTCTGATAATACTTGGTATTTTTCTGTGAAAATGATTTCTGATTAGAATGACCATTATTTTCAGAAACTTTAAGATAATTTGACTTCGAAGATTCACCGGTGTAAATCTTGACCGGAAGTTGTTCAACAATTTTATCTTTGCCTCTGTGTATCTTTAACAGATACTTAAGTTTAAGATCTGAAGAAGAATCAAATTTAGATAATTCAGCTGGATTCTTTTCACTTTCTGTAGATAAATCAGATTGATCAACTTTAGATTTTTAACAAACTGAAGGATCTTTAACCTCTGATTCTTTTGAAGAAGGAAATTCATTGAATTGTTTAGAAATATGAAGTATCTGTTCTTCTAATCCTTTGATAATGACCAAATAAGAATTTCTGTCATTATCAAATGATTGGTAGTCAGTTTTAAAAGATTGTTCTTTGATTAAAAACATCTTTCTTTCATCTTCAAACAATTTACATTTAGCTTTAAAATCTTGTTCTTTCAGAAAGAACTCATGTCTTTCCTTCTCAATTGAATCTTTAGTTAAAGACAACTCGTTCTCAAGAGCAAAAAATTCTTCAGATTTGTTTAAAACACAACTTTGATCAGTATGATTTGTCTTGGAAAGTAATTCTTCAATATCGATAACTTTCTTGTAAAGATCAGATCTTTCAGGCAAAAGATATTTTAGTTGAGTTGCATTATGAAAATTTGCTCCTTTCCAATCGTCAAGTTTTTTGATAATTCAGATATTTTCAATTTAAGAGCAGTACTCTCAAGAATTTTGTTTGACTTTTAAACTCCGAATGTCTTCTTTCAGTATTGATACATCATGTAAATCAACAGCTTATCAGTATTTAACTGAACAACAATGTCGTAATTGTTCTTACGAATCTTTTCAGATTCAGTAAGTTTTTCAATCAGCTCAGACTTTGAAAATTTTTCATATTCCATTATGAATTGCAGAATAATGAACTTCCAAAATCTTTTATGGACTATTGAAAATTTGAATGAATCTTGATTGAAGAAAAATGGATCTTGAATGATTAATTTGTTAAAAATCAGCTATGATTTGACTTTTTGACGTTGAAATTTTAGATTTTCTGCAGAAAAATGCCCGTAACTTTTTTCTGGAGTGGATTTGGGCCTCGAAAATTTACCTAACTGGCTTTGCCAATTTTTGAAATCGTAGATCTCTGTTCAAGCTTCGATTTGACGTATGTTAGGCCTTCTAACGATGTTCCAGTCAAAAGTTATGGCCAATTTAAGCAGTTAAGGTCACACAGTCAATAGTATGATGAAACTCGAATGAATAAGGACTTAACTCGAATGAAGAGTAATAAAACTCGATTGAAACACTATCAAACTCGATTGAAGAAGAATGAAACTCAAATAAGCTTGATGAAACTCGAATGATGAAGCTTGAAACTCGATTAATGAAGCTTGAAACTCGAATGATGAAGCTTGAAAGTCGATTAATGAAGCTTGAAACTCGATTAATGAATATGTGTTTGATGATTATAGAACTGTGCCTTAAGAAAAATGTAAATCTTTAAGACTCAACTTCTTACACTATGCTCTTTTCTTTAAACTTTAAGATAATGCCCCCAAGGAAAGCTATGAACACCGCTGATATCGAACAACTGGTCGCACAACGAGTGGCAGCAGCTATAGCCACCTATGAAACCAATAGAAACAGCACTGCAAACGGCGACGGAGGTGCTAGTCGTACCACGGGAGGATCTGATTCAACTCAGAAGGGGTGTGGAGTCAAAGGATTTTAAAGCTGTAAGCCTCGAAACTTCAACAGAACATAAAGATGTTGTCGGTCTAGTTCATTGGTTCGAGAAACTGGAGTCTGTATTTCGTGTCAGTGGTTGCATCGAGGATGTGAAGGTCAACTTCGCCACCCACACTCTTCAAGATGGCACCTTGACATGGTGGAACACATATGCCCAATCTGTGGGGATTGATGCAGCTTACCAACTCGCCTGGGCCGAGTTAAAGCAAATGATGACCGACGAGCATTGCCCAAGAAATGAACTACAAAAGATGGAGTCAGAGTTTTTGAATCTGGCCATGAAGGGAACGGATGTAGTTGGGTACACCAACCGTTTTCATGAGTTGAGCCTACAGTGCCCGCAGATGGTCACCCCGGAATACAAGGGTATTGAACGCTACATTTGGGGACTCGCCCCCCAAATCCAAGGAAATGTTACCGCATCCAACCCAACTACTATCCAGAGCGCCATTCGAATGGCGAATAATTTGATGGACCAAGTGGCCTGAAGGAATGAGGCCAAAGCTGGGGAGAACAAGAGGAAGTGGGAAGATAAATCGGGGAAAGGTTCTGGTTCACAGTCCAAGAAGCCCGAAACCATCAAAGCCTTTGTTGCCGAAAATGTGTCTAGAAAGGGCTATACCTGTACTAAACCCTGCTGTAACAAATGCACCTACCATCATGTAGGTCCCTGTCCAACCCCTAGCGGGAAGTGTAAGAAGATTGGTCATCTGACCCAAGACTGTAAGTTCAACACCAACGGAGGCAGCAGCGGCACGCAAAGAAGCTGTTTTTAATGTGGGAACGCTAGGCATTTCAAGAAGGATTGTCCAAAGAAAAGGAAAAATGGTGGAGCTCAAGGAAGAGCCTTTGTATTGGGAGCAGGCGACGCTCATCAGGATCCCAACGTAGTGACGGGTACATTTCTTCTTAATGATATGTATGCTTATGTGCTATTTGATACTGGGGCTTAAAAAAAGTTTTATATCTGCTAAGTTTAGTGAACAACTGAATGCCACTCTTCCCCATTAGAAAATGCTTATGCCTTAGAATTAGCGGACGGAAAGTTGATTGAAGCGAATAGTATAATTAAGGAGTGCACAATAAAATTGGCAGATCATCCCTTTAAGATAAACTTGATGCCTATTGAACTCGGAAGTTTCGATGTAGTTATCGGTATGGATTGGTTGTCAGATAACCATGCTGAAATATTATGTGGTAAGAAAGTCATAAGAATACCACTTAAGAAAAAGAAAGTCCTCACAGTCCAAGGAGAAAGAAAGAATCGCCAGTTGAACGTCATCTCTGGTCTAAGAACGCTGAAATGCCTTCGAAGAGGTTGTCAAGCAGTGTTAGTTCAGCTAGTGGAAAAGGAATCAAAGGAGAATCGACTCGAAGAGATTCCAATAGTTCGTGACTACCCTAAAGTCTTTCCTGAAGACTTTCCTGGACTACCACCAATTAGGCAAGTAGAATTTCAGATTGACTTGGTGCCTGGAGCTGCACTTGTCGCACCAGCACCCTACCGATTGGAACCATCAGAGATGCAGGAATTATCCAATCAGTTACAAGAACTGTTGGAGAAAGGATTCATCCGACCAAGTTCCTCACCTTGGGGAGTTCTGGTCTTATTTGTCAAGAAGAAGGATAGATCCTTTAGGATGTGCATCGTTTATCAAGAACTGAACAAATTAACAATAAAAAATCGATACCCTCTCCCAGAATCGACGACTAATTCGATCAACTTCAAGAATCTAGTTTTTACTCTATGATTGATCTGCGATCTGGTTATCACCAAGTGAAAGTTCGGGAGGAAGATATACCCAAGACAGCGTTCAGAACTCGTTATTGACAATACGAATTTCAAGTGATGCCATTCGGTTTGACCAACGCACCAGCCATATTCATGGATCTTATGAATCGAATGTGTAAACCGTATTTGGAAAAATTCATAATAGTGTTCATAGACGATATCCTTATCTATTCTAGGAATAAGGAGGAGCATGAGCAACATTTAAATTTAATTTTGGAACTTCTAGAGAAAGAACAGTTGTACGCTAAAATCTTAAAGTGTGAATTTTGGTTACGAGAAGTCAAATTCCTAGGACATGTGATCAATAACCAAGGGATTCAAGTAGACCCATCAAAAATCGAGGCCATAAAAAACTGGGCAACTCCGAGGACCCCAACTGAAATCCGTCAATTCTTAGGTCTTGCCGGTTATTATAGGCGATTCATAGAAAACTTCTCGAAGATAGCTGGTTCTTTAACGGAATTGACTCGAAAGTACATAAAGTACAACTGGGGTGAAAATCAGGAAACGACATTCCGACTGTTGAAGCAAATATTGTGTAGTGCACTTATTCTGTCCCTACCGGAAGGAACAGAAGATTTTGTTGTTTACTGCGATGCCTCACACAATGGATTGGGTTGTGTGTTAATGCAAAGAGACAAGGTTATTGCTTATGCATCGCGACAACTTAAGGTTCATGAGGTGAACTACACGACTCACGATTTGGATCTTGGAGCTGTGGTGTTTGCTCTCAAGATATGGAGGCACTACCTGTACGGTACGAAGTGCACAATGTTTACAGATCACAAGAGTCTTCAGCATATTCTAAACCAGAAGGAATTAAACATGAGGCAGTGACGCTGGGTTGAGCTGCTTAGCGATTATGACTGTGAGATCCGTTATCATCCGGGTAAGGCAAATGTAGTAGCTGATGCTTTAAGCTGGAAGGAACGGGTTAAACCCTTAAGGGTAGGAGCTTTGGTCATGACTATACAGTCTAACCTAAACTCTCATGTCCGCAAGGCACTAGAGGAAGCAGTCAAGGAAGGAAATCTGTTGGATGAGGCCTTGAGAGGAATGGATAAGCAGTTTGAAATCAAGTCAGATGGATGTCGGTACTTCATGGGCAGAATTTGGCTACCAAAATTCGGAGGATTGAGAAACCTGGTCATGGATGAAGGGCATAAAACAAGATATACTATTCACCCATGGTCAGATAAGATGTATCACGATTTGTAGGGAATGTACTGGTGGCCAAACATGATGGCTGACATTGCTACATATGTTAGCAAGTGCTTAACGTGTTTGAAAGTTAAGGCTGAGAACCAAAAACCATCAGGATTGTTGGTTCAACCAGAAATACACCAGTGGAAGTGGGAGAATATCACCATGGACTTCATCACCAAGTTGCCAAAGACTTCTGGAGGTTATGACACCATTTGGGTGATTGTGGATCAACTTACAAAGACCGCACACTTCTTGCCAATCAAGGAGACTGATTAGATGGATAAGTTAGCATGAATCTATCATAAAGAAGTCGTCTCAAGGCATGGAGTACCTGTATCAATTATATCAGATAGGGACAACCGGTTCAGATCAAGATTTTGGCAATCATTGCAAGAGGCATTGGGTACACGCCTAGACATGAGCACAACCTATCACCCGCAGACGGATGGTCAGAGTGAAAGGACGATTCAGACCTTGGAAGACATGCTAAGGGCATGTGTTATCGACTTTGGCAAAAGTTGGGACAGACACCTGCCATTAGTTGAATTTTCCTATAACAACAACTATCACTCGAGTATTAAGACCTCTCCATTCGAGGCACTCTATGGGCGAAAGTGTCGATCACCACTTTGTTGGGCGGAGGTAGGAGATAGCCAGATTATTGGACCCGAGATCATCCAGGAGTCTACAGAAAAGATAGCCCAGATTCGAAACCGATTAAAGATCGCAAGGGATCGACAGAAAAGCTATGTAGATGTTCGACGAAAGGATTTGGAATTTCAAGAGGGAGATCAAGTAATGTTGAAAGTATCGCCTTCGAAAGGCATAATTCGTTTTGGGAAAGGAGGAAAACTCAATCCTCGTTATATCTGACCATTCAAGATCACCAAAAGAATTGGTCCGGTAGCCTACCGACTCGATCTGCCCCCAGAGCCTAGTAATGTTCATAATACCTTTCAAGTATCCAACCTTAAGAAGTGCATGGCTAATGAAACACTCGTTATACCCATGGACGAGCTGGAGATAGAAGATAAGTTTAACTTCATTAAACAACCCGTGGAAATATTGGACCGAGAAGTCAAGAAACTAAAGCACAGCCGGATCCCGATAATAAAAATCAGATGGAACTCTAAACGAGGTCCTGAGTTTACAGAACCGCATATAAAACACCTATCGGCATGTCCCCTTACATACTTGTTTATGGTAAGCTTTTCCACCTTCCAGTGGAATTAGAACACCGAACTCTATGGGCATCCAAATACACTAATTTTAATTTAGATGATGCCGGTGTTGACTGGAAATTCCAATTAAATGAACTGGATGAAAGCGCCAGAATTTATAAAGAGAAAACTAAAGTTTTCCACGACAGAATGATTAAAAATAAAATATTTACCAAAGGAAATAAAGTTTGGTTATTTAACGCAAGACTTAGACTATTTCCTGGTAAATTAAAAAGCATATGGACAAGTCCATACATTGTAACTAATACCTACCCACGCGGTGCGGTAGAAATTCAGGACCTAAAAGGAGGTGAGCCATTCAAAGTAAATGGACATAGACTTAAATTATATGTTCAATGGGCCACCAACGATATGTTAGTATCTGAACTCATCAGACTACAAGATCCTAAGGTTAATTAATTAGTTTAGGAGCAGTACGTCTAGCTGAAGACGTAAAACTTAGCGCTTTCTAGGAGGCAACCCAGAGTATTTTGTTTATTTGAATTTGATTGTTTTAGGTATGTGTATTTAATTATTTGTGTTTCTTGTGTATACCCAATTAAGTTGGGGAGGATTGTCCTTCTAAACTTAGTTGTGTTTAGAATTTGGGTTTTAAATTAAATAGTAGGACCCCACATCAGAAATTAAAAATTTTAAGCACGTAGAAGAATTATAATACAAACGTAAATTGGGAAAAATACCCGTAAATATTAAAAAATTAGAGAATTAGGGTTTCAAGACCAGTGCATGGCTCAGATCACGAATCCAGAGGCCCGGGCGCAGGGGGGGCACAGGCCTGCGCTTGCCCTGCGGCCGGACGCGCTTTAAAATATATAAAAAAAGTACTGATCGTCCCCAAAACCCTAATTCCAATTCCAGAAACGGCGACTTGCGATTTCTAAGCCTAAAAACCTTAAAAATGGTTAATAATTCTTTAATATTCGTTTAATTAATATAAACTATTTTTGCAAAACTTTTGTAAAAATTATGGCTTTTTCCATATTTATTATATTTTGACACTTTTTGTCTTAAAAGGTTATGTTTTTTTTGTTAAATTATTTATTAAAGTTCATGCATTTGATAGGGTTAGATTGGGCTCACATTGTTGGTGAGACTTTGTTGAAAAATGGTGTTTAAATTTTCATGCATCATTTACGTAAAAACAACATATTTTTATTCCTTTGTCTTTGCATTATTTTAGATGTCAACCCAATTCCACGCAAATGGTAACCGTCCCGGAAATTCCCAAAAACCTAGGATGAGAACCCACGATCCTAGGAATGTCTGCTTTGAGAAACCCCTCAATGCGGAGTTCCCTAAAATTTCCCCAAACACTAATAATGGCAAACCCCATAGGTTTCTCATAGAGCGTACCCTAAAAGAGTCTGACTTTTATGATTTTGAGATCATTGAGTCATTTGAGCATCTGGGATGGGCTAAGGCTGTCATGTGGGAATTACCATATATCCACACCAGTTTAATCCAACAGTGGTTCTCCACGATGCGTGGGATTGAGAGGTCTGAAGAGCATGACTTCAAATTAGTGGGGATGGTGTGGAACAAAGAGGTGTTAATTTGTAGAGAAAAATTATATGATGAGTTTTTAATTGACACTGAAAAACCTCGTCCTAAGGAGTTCTGGACATTGACTAATACCCATGTGGATAGAATGCGTAAGGTTAACAAATGGACTAATCAATGGGATCATATGATAGCAACAACTTTTGGAATTCCTATTAGGACTGCCCGGAAATATACCGCTTTCAATAGAGGTGATTTGTGCCCTTTAGCCAAAGCCATGTGGAAGCTTGTTATTTTTAACATACTTCCACGTCACCAAGACACCACATATGTGAGACCACAAGTAATTCTCTTAGTGCACGCATTAATGACTGGATACCCAACCGTATCATCAGGGTACATTATTATGCAAAATTTGAGAGAATGCCAAGTTTTAGGTCAAGGGATAAATTACCCTCATTGTAGAACGTTGAGTGAATTGTTCGCATTATAAAAGGTTGTGTCCGAGGAGTTTCCCATAAGGATCCTTAACCCGAACACCACTTGGTTTACAAGGATTACTATGGTAGGGCTAGTTTATGAGCGTACTGAGAGAGGTTTCCAAATCCGTTGTTCCAAATCTTCTGAAGTGACCCAAATCCATTTCAAAGACCCTGAACCCGTACCTAAAGGATAGAGTAACAAAGGAAAAGCTAGAATGGAAGTTGATGAAGAAGACCAGAGACCATGGAAGAGGGTCAAGACCGTTGATATCGTTAGGGTTCAAGTTCATAAGCTGAAGGAGACAGTTGGAGACTTGGTGAACACAAACAATGTGTTGCTCAAAGAAATCCAGACGCTTCGGGAAAAGCAGAGAGGAACGATAAATTATTTCAAAAGCATTCGGACTGGCTCACCAATCTTCAAATCAATGTAGGCGAATTGGAAGAAATCGTCACACCTCCGGAAGAATGTTGATTTTATTATTATTGGAGTATGATGGTTTAATTATGCGTGCTAAACATTAAGTATGGTTTGATTAATTTTTGATGTGGTTGGTTTATTTATTTTTATCTGGATTGTAATGGTACTTTTTTTTGAAAAAAAGTGTGATGTTTTTATTTTATTAAGTTGATGTTATAAAAGTTAAATTTTGTTTGTTTATTATTTGTTGTTTAATTTTAATTGTTATGAATAAGGAATATGTACCAATATATCTCTCTATGTTCTTAACCGATAAATAAATTCTGATGTGACGAGCACGTCACAAAAGTCTAAGTTGGGGAGGGTAAGATATAACGATTAAATTAATTAATTAATTTAGCCCTCACAAAATTTTTAGACTATATTCTATATCAAAATATAGAGAGATTTACAGCCCCGCGTACCAAAACTTTAAAAATTTGAAATTTCAGCAGTGTTGGGCGCAGGGGGTGCGCAGGCCTGCGCTGGCCCTGCGTCCCGTAGAGTTAAATATCAGATTTGAGCCCCACTTTATCATTTTCACAACCCTAGAAGCTTGTTCTACGCTTTGGTGTGCGGCTCTATCCCGAAAACCCTACTTTTGTGCACAAAATTTACCAATTTAAGCTCCAAAACACCCACATTTTCATAAATATCAAAGATTTAGTCTAGATATCACTTCCTTGTGGGTACTTTCATCCATTTTAAAGATTTTTGGGTAGAGAAATTGGTGAAGAAAAAAGCTAGACTTGTACCAAGTTAAGCTTCCAATCACCAAGGTTAGTGTTTTTATTAAGTAATTGCAACTTATTTCATACTTTTTGAGCAAAAATGAAAGCTTGAGTTTCATGGTCATCCATGGATTTTCATGGTGATTTGACATTTTTGAGTCAAAGTACGTGAAATTGCATGAATTTTATGATAACCTTGATATATGTTTTATGAGATATGTGTTTATTTGTTAACTTTGTTAATTTGGCATGGTTAATTTTTAAGAATTAATTTGGATTAACAGAGTTAGTTGCCTAAATGTGCATATTTTGTAAAAATTATAAAACTTGGGTGATTAGCTTAAAAATTAATTTTATGTGCTAAATGGTTTTTATTAAAACATGATACGTGTTTAGTGCTTAAATTAATGGCAAAGTATAGACTATATATATGGGATGCAAAATTAGAGCGTAAAAGAGTATGTATATATATATATATATATATATATATATATATATATATATATATATATATATATATATATATATATATATATATATATATATATATATATATAAATGCATCTCTACAGTGAGCGTAATTGTGCATATTGCAATTAAAGGTTACATTACTTGATTTATCTCATGCATATTGTGGTTGGTTTTCACAAATTGTAGACGTCGAGGAAAACACGACAAAGGACCCAAAATGTTAACGTTTTGATAGATTGGTCTCCGAACCTCTCATTATCCTAACACCCGAATACATTAGAAAACATCTATTTTTGTATAAATAATATTCCAATAAGGTGTTAGCTGAAAAGAGTGTTAAGAGGAGTGATTTTGAGGATTATGGGATCGCATTCCTATTTGACTATTTGGGGTGGGAGAGTGTGCTTGAGTTGGGCGGCCACGATATATATCAGGCCGATGTGGTTGAGTGGATGTCTACCCTACGGAGAGAGAGGATGATCTTCCCCCATGCGTGGTTGATCTCCAAGTTCCTCGAGCGGATGGGCTTACTTTCGGCCGAGTCCCTGCTATCCCCCATTTCGGCGACGTTCATTACGGCCGCCATGTTCCCTACCTTCATTTTTAGGGAAGTTTACGAAGGGTTCGGGATATTCGACAAAGAAACAAATGAGTATATTGAGGACCACACTGAGGATGAGAGGAGAAGGCCGCCAATGAGGCGGGGGTTCGGCACGAAGAGCCGAATCTAGGGGCGTCAACCTCGCGCAGTCGAGGTAATGACAGTTTTGATTTTGTCCGCATGATGAGGCGGATAGAGGATATAGCAGTGGGTCAGGTTGAGTTCCGAGAGGATGACCCAGAGATTTATTTGAGATGAATGGGCGTATGATTCATATTTATGATAGGGTCGATCACTTAGCGGGTCGGGTAGATTAGTTGCAGGACGGGCAGAGAGCCCTGACATTCCAAAATGCCTATTACCAGCACCATGACTGGGCATATTGGGAGGGAGTCCGACATCAGAGGACTCTGTAGCCGGTATGCCATATCAGTCATATGAGGATTACACGATGCCCGATTACCAGGCCTACAACCCTGTCGTAGATACTTATCAGCAATATCCGGCGCATGGCAGGCAGGACCACACAGACCCCATGCCTCCTCACTTGGTTCCGCCGACTACACAGTTCACCACCGACCATAACCCGTATACCGACTTCTTCCACAGCGTCTTCGTTCCTCCTTCGCCGCCTCCTCCATTTGACTGATCGTGTACTATCCTTCCTTATTCATTACTTTTTGTCTTTTATTTTATTTTATTTCAATTATGCATCTAATTTCTTTATCGTAATTTTCATTTATTTTTAGTTCTTAGCCGAGTCCTTTTTAGAGTTTATAATGTTTATATAGTTTGTCATTTCTTCCCCAATTGATTCTTGTTTGCCGATCAGGCCGTGAAACATGATGATAAATAGAAAATACATGTACGAGAGAATTGGCTAGTGTTGAAAGGACATTTTATAATTAAGAAAAGAGTCGTAGTAATAATTAAAACTTTTGCCATGTAAAATGAATTCAAGTACGTTAAAATTTTTTTGGGCTTAAATTTAAGTAATGTTTCAAAAGATTTTGGAAACCCATGCAATAAGGAGGAGAGCTTAATCATGTTTTAGCCTCAAAAGTGAGTTAATTGTAGTCTAGATGGTTCGGGAAACTAAGTCTGAAGTGTACCATTCATGCCTAATCCCCTAAAAGCATTTGGTTTGGGAGTGGTTGACCGAAATCTCGTTACATGGACCATCAAGATAATATAGTTTGAAAAGGAAATCGATAGAAGCATGGTGTTAAAAAGAAAGAAAAATTTATCGTAAACATGCAAAGAGGAAAAGATGGTCGAAAGGCTCACATGTTTTAAGTATTGTAACCTTGAGCTAAAAGGGTATTTTCAAGAGTGAGATACATTATATATATTCTAAGGGAATTATATTTTAACTGAAAACATCTTCAATTTACATGTTAAGAATTTTAATGCATTAGTATGAAGGCCCGCTTAACATAAAATTCCTAGAGTCACTGCTAATACATGTTCGTTACATAGTTAGTTCTGATTCAAAAAGCTTGTTTGGGGACGACCAAGAGTTAAGTTGGGGAGATTTGACGAGTCTATAATTTATATGGTTTCAGAGTCGTTTAATGATCATTTTAAGCAACGATACTTTGTAAAATCCATACTATTACTCCAAGTTTGTGTTTCGGGGCTAAGATATTAAAATAAAGCATTTCGAGGAAATTCAGAGCAAACCGAGGCGAAGGGGGCGCAGGCCTGTGCCACCCTGCGCCCCACAAAGAATTCCAGCTGTCCAGATACGTTCCAGCGCATGCCAGCAATACCCTAGCCGGATCCGGGCGCAGGCCTGCGCCTGGCCTGCCCTAGAGCGTCGCAAAAATGCGTTTTACAGCCTGTGGAATCCTAATCTCGACCTCTCTATAAATAGAGGTAGAGGGCAGCCTTGGAGAGAAGTCCCGACGTGTGTGAAAGTGTGCCGAAGCCCTGCCAGTGTGGATCTACGATACGAGTATGAAGACGGTGGTTAGCAAGCTACGTAATGACTCAGATCTACATTGTTCAATAGCATACGATGAGCGGCTAATCCCATTAGCCATTTGCGGAGGATCTAATTCTAAGTTTAGTCTACTTTAATTTCTAATGCTTTGATGTATTTGTATTGAATGAGATGTATTATGTGTATGCAAATGATAAGCATTCGGCTATGATTATGAATGTATGTTTTGATTGGTAAAAGCAAGATAGTTTATGGTGGTACTATTATTTGTGTCGAGTCCATTAGCTTAGGGATTAAGACAAGTATTAATATTGCATACGCTATGCCAAGAGTTATTGGTTAAAACATGTTTGAGTAATTTAGTCACGCAATTGATTATGTCCATGTGCTTGTTGCATGATATTATAGTGAGTAATACTTATGCAGTGGTGATCCCGTGAATGGTTATTCGTCTCTTGATTGTTTATCTACTACGTTAGTTATTTTGGCATTAATTTTAGTTACAAAGCGATAGAAAATTATTAATCTAAACAAATCATTCAAATCCACAAATTCACAATCTAAGTGCTTTGAATAAACTTATAAGGCTAATAACCTAATCCTAATTACGACCACACTCCCTGTGGATTAGACCCTTACTTCTCTACCTAAATGGTGGATTTAAGGACTAAATTTGCGGGTCACAACGACGGCCCGTCACTCACACGACGATTGGTCAGAGGATTTTCGCTACAATCCGAACCCGAAATCGATAAAGTGGCTAAATCTCACCGAAAGAACGTTAGGGGGGAAAAACAACAAAGATTAATCACGGAGAGTTCAAGCGATCAGCGTAGGCACGTGGAGGACGGAAACAATCAAGAGGAGGAGATTCATACTTTAGAAGGTCGTTCAATTTCACCAAGAATTCGCGAGCGAGAAGAACCGGAGCTTATAGTTGTTAGGATGGGTGAACATGCGAGACGGACGGTTGAGTCACATTACCGTCCTGGTGATATGACCGACCCTTCTCCAATTCGATACCATGAAAATAAGAACGAACCCGAAGTTCGTCCTCAGTTATTTCAAATTCTTCCTATTTTTCGAGGGAAGCCAAGTGAGGAACCTTACGAGCATTTAGCTGAATATATGGCTATTTGTATAGCTAATCATGTTCGAGGTATAACCACCGATGGTTTAAAACTTCGATTATTTCCTTTTTCGTGGTTCGTGACGCTACCCACCAATAGCATCACGACATGAGATCAAATGAAAAGAGAATTTATCAATGAATATTATCCCATTAGTAAAACCACCGAGTAAAGAAAGGAAATTACCAGGTTCAAACAAAAATCTGGTGAACAATTCTACGAAGCATTTGATCGTATGATCGAATTCTTGAGAGCTTGTCCACATTACGAAGTTTCAAACTGGATGCTTATCAAAACATTTTTTGATGGTGTGAGTTAAGAGAGTCGCAACATGATCATTGCTACTACGGGAGGCACGTTTTTAGCAAAAGAAGATGACGAGGCTTGGGAGTTACTGAATCAACTCGGTAAGGGTCTCAAAGTTCAAGCTAGTTATGAGAACAACATAGGAGTTCAAGTGATATGCATAAATAATGCCTGAAAACGAGAGGTTAAGATTAACATTTCAGAGTTAGGTAAGAAAATGGATCTACTGATGAAGGGTCTTAATGCAAACCCAAATGTATCAGTTAACTATGTCACATGTGGTGATCCATCACATCATTGCAAAGCATGTCCTCAAGTGAAATCCCTTGAGGAGTTTGCTAACAAAGTCTATCGCTTTAGAGCTCACCGAGATAGCGATAACCCATTTTCGGAAACTTACAATCCGGGATGGAGAAATCATCCTAACTTCCGATGGAGGAATGATCAGCCTACTGATCATCAATCTAAACCAAGGTGTGAACCACCACGACGAGAATATCAATATGGTTCTACCTCTGCTGCTAAAGATGAGCGATACTATAAGCAAAACCAATGTGATCAACCTCATTTCCAAGTGGAAATGAACATGAGTTCTTCACAATTCTCGGAGTTTGCAGAAGTTATGAAACAACTTCATTTCTATTATGTATTACACATGTGGTTCCATCAGCCCTCAAATCATGAATCGTTAATTGCATTTATTTGTAAGCGCGAATGTATTGGGGATATATCTATCGGGAGTCATGTCCCCCATTCGGGACAGTCTTAATCGGCTAACGACGGGATGCATATATATTCAACACACAGTATTACGTATGGGAATACTGCACAGGGCAAACTCATTTAATTAAGTTTCAATTGCATGATGGTTTATATGTAATACATAACATGGAATTTATGATTTTATAAATTCAAACTCAACTGTTGTTGTCCATACAAGTCAGATTTATGTGTAAACCTATGAGCTCACCAACAATTTTGTTGACGTATTTTAGCGTGTATTTTCAGGTAATTAAGGCAAGTGCGCCGCATTAGAAATATTTTCAAGAATCCGTACTTTTGGAGTCGCATGCATTTTCATACCATTTGAGATTTATTTGCATTATTTTGATCAATCTAATTATGTATTTAAATCTCTGTACCATGTGAACTACTCTTTATCATTTTAGGCTATGTAAAACATTTCTATATTTTAAAGTTATATTGATGTATTTTTGGAAACGTCCATACAGTGGTCGTTCTTTATGATTATGGTTACGCTTCCGCGAAGTCATGCTTCGTTGCCAACCGGGGTAACGGGGTGTGACATATGGTCAAGGGGGAGTCTGTTGGTACACCCTGTGTGACGATAGTAGTCTAGGTATGTCATAGATAGTCATTTATAATTATTCATGCTTTATTAATACAAGTCATATATGTTTGATCATGATTGTGTATAATGTTTACATTTGCATGATAATTCAAAGATAAGTTCTAGAATAAGTTCAAAGGCTAGGGTTTGAACTTATCCATACCGAGACGAACTTAGTGAAGCTAAGTTCGTAGGGTATTGGACAAGTTCGTGGGCTTTGGCCTTAACGAACTTAATCTGTTAAGTTCGAACCTAATCACTATAATTAAGTGTTAATCCGTTTTATTATAGGAATTTTGGAGAAATTCGTGATCAGAGCTTGTATTTGTGCACGTACTAGCTAGGCTTGATTTTAGTGTGTCTTTCGGAGAAATACACCATGTCTGGTCGTTCATTGTATCGGCTATCATTGTGTTAGTCTCCGGTTTCCGTGTGTGATCGATCCGTTAAGCCACTAACAAGGATTCCGCACTCATTGGATGACATCGTGTCAAGATCAGATCCGTGACGTAGGTGACCTACATGTGTAAATTTGTTAAAAGAAATAATTTAGCACGACAAAGTATTCCAAGGGCTAACATCAGTGACGGAGGGTCACATTCTAATAATCAGCATTTTGCTAAACTCCTTAAACAGTATGGAGTTAACCATAAAATAGAAACACCTTATCATCCGCAAACTAGCGGACAAGTCGAGATCTCTAATAGAGAGATCAAGAGAATCCTTGAAAAGACTGTCAGACATGATCATAAAGATTGGTTCCAAAATTTAGAGGATGCTCTGTGGGCATACAGAACCGCATATAAAACACCTATCGGCATGTCCCCTTACATACTTGTTTATGGTAAGCTTTTCCACCTTCCAGTGGAATTAGAACACCGAACTCTATGGGCATCCAAATACACTAATTTTAATTTACATGATGCCGGTGTTGATTGGAAATTCCAATTAAATGAACTGGATGAAAGCGCCAGAATTTATAAAGAGAAAACTAAAGTTTTCCACGACAGAATGATTAAAAATAAAATATTTACCAAAGGAAATAAAGTTTGGTTATTTAACGCAAGACTTAGACTATTTCCTGGTAAATTAAAAAGCATATGGACAAGTCCATACATTGTAACTAATACCTACCCACGCGGTGCGGTAGAAATTCAGGACCTAAAAGGAGGTGAGCCATTCAAAGTAAATGGACATAGACTTAAATTATATGTTCAATGGGCCACCAACGATATGTTAGTATCTGAACTCATCAGACTACAAGATCCTAAGGTTAATTAATTAGTTTAGGAGCAGTACGTCTAGCTGAAGACGTAAAACTTAGCGCTTTCTGGGAGGCAACCCAGAGTATTTTGTTTATTTGAATTTGATTGTTTTAGGTATGTGTATTTAATTATTTGTGTTTCTTGTGTATACCCAATTAAGTTGGGGAGGATTGTCCTCCTAAACTTAGTTGTGTTTAGAATTTAGGTTTTAAATTAAATAGTAGGACCCCACATCAGAAATTAAAAATTTTAAGCACGTTGAAGAATTATAATACAAGCGTAAATTGGGAAAAATACCCGTAAATATTAAAAAATTAGAGAATTAGGGTTTCAAGACCAGTGCATGGCTCAGATCACGAATCCAGAGGCCCGGGCGCAGGGGGGGCACAGGCCTGCGCTTGCCCTGCGGCCGGACGCGCTTCAAAATATATAAAAAAAGTACTGATCGTCCCCAAAACCCTAATTCCAATTCCAGAAACGGCGACTTGCGATTTCTAAGCCTAAAAACCTTAAAAATGGTTAATAATTCTTTAATATTCGTTTAATTAATATAAACTATTTTTGCAAAACTTTTGTAAAAATTATGGCTTTTTCCATATTTATTATATTTTGACACTTTTTGTCTTAAAAGGTTATGTTTTTTTTGTTAAATTATTTATTAAAGTTCATGCATTTGATAGGGTTAGATTGGGCTCACATTGTTGGTGAGACTTTGTTGAAAAATGGTGTTTAAATTTTCATGCATCATTTACGTAAAAACAACATATTTTTATTCCTTTGTCTTTGCATTATTTTAGATGTCAACCCAATTCCACGCAAATGGTAACCGTCCCGGAAATTCCCAAAAACCTAGGATGAGAACCCACGATCCTAGGAATGTCTGCTTTGAGAAACCCCTCAATGCGGAGTTCCCTAAAATTTCCCCAAACACTAATAATGGCAAACCCCATAGGTTTCTCATAGAGCGTACCCTAAAAGAGTCTGACTTTTATGATTTTGAGATCATTGAGTCATTTGAGCATCTGGGATGGGCTAAGGCTGTCATGTGGGAATTACCATATATCCACACCAGTTTAATCCAACAGTGGTTCTCCACGATGCGTGGGATTGAGAGGTCTGAAGAGCATGACTTCAAATTAGTGGGGATGGTGTGGAACAAAGAGGTGTTAATTTGTAGAGAAAAATTATATGATGAGTTTTTAATTGACACTGAAAAACCTCGTCCTAAGGAGTTCTGGACATTGACTAATACCCATGTGGATAGAATGCGTAAGGTTAACAAATGGACTAATCAATGGGATCATATGATAGCAACAACTTTTGGAATTCCTATTAGGACTGCCCGGAAATATACCGCTTTCAATAGAGGTGATTTGTGCCCTTTAGCCAAAGCCATGTGGAAGCTTGTTATTTTTAACATACTTCCACGTCACCAAGACACCACATATGTGAGACCACAAGTAATTCTCTTAGTGCACGCATTAATGACTGGATACCCAACCGTATCATCAGGGTACATTATTATGCAAAATTTGAGAGAATGCCAAGTTTTAGGTCAAGGGATAAATTACCCTCATTGTAGAACGTTGAATGAATTGTTCGCAATATAAAAGGTTGTGTCCGAGGAGTTTCGCATAAGGATCCTTAACCCGAACACCACTTGGTTTACAAGGATTACTATGGTAGGGCGGCTAGTTTATGAGCGTACTGAGAGAAGTTTCCAAATCCGTTGTTCCAAATCTTCTAAAGTGACCCAAATCCATTTCAAAGCCGCTGAACCCGTACCTAAAGGACAGAGTAATAAAGGAAAAACTAGAATGGAAGTTGATGAAGAAGACCAGAGACCATGGAAGAGGGTCAAGACCGTTGATATCGTAAGGGTTCAAGTTCATAAGCTGAAGGAGACAGTTGGAGACTTGGTGAACACAAACAATGTGTTGCTCAAAGAAATCCAGACGCTTCGGGAAAAGCAGAGAGGAACGATAAATTATTTCAAAAGCATTCGGACTGGCTCACCAATCTTCAAATCAATGTAGGCGAATTGGAAGAAATCGTCACACCTCCGGAAGAATGTTGATTTTATTATTATTGGAGTATGATGGTTTAATTATGCGTGCTAAACATTAAGTATGGTTTGATTAATTTTTGATGTGGTTGGTTTATTTATTTTTATCTGGATTGTAATGGTACTTTTTTTTGAAAAAAAGTGTGATGTTTTTATTTTATTAAGTTGATGTTATAAAAGTTAAATTTTGTTTGTTTATTATTTGTTGTTTAATTTTAATTGTTATGAATAAGGAATATGTACCAATATATCTCTCTATGTTCTTAACCGATAAATAAATTCTGATGTGACGAGCACGTCACAAAAGTCTAAGTTGGGGAGGGTAAGATATAACGATTAAATTAATTAATTAATTTAGCCCTCACAAAATTTTTAGACTATATTCTATATCAAAATATAGAGAGATTTACAGCCCCGCGTACCAAAACTTTAAAAATTTGAAATTTCAGCAGTGTTGGGCGCAGGGGGTGCGCAGGCCTGCGCTGGCCCTGCGTCCCGTAGAGTTAAATATCAGATTTGAGCCCCACTTTATCATTTTCACAACCCTAGAAGCTTGTTCTACGCTTTGGTGTGCGGCTCTATCCCGAAAACCCTACTTTTGTGCACAAAATTTACCAATTTAAGCTCCAAAACACCCACATTTTCATAAATATCAAAGATTTAGTCTAGATATCACTTCCTTGTGGGTACTTTCATCCATTTTAAAGATTTTTGGGTAGAGAAATTGGTGAAGAAAAAAGCTAGACTTGTACCAAGTTAAGCTTCCAATCACCAAGGTTAGTGTTTTTATTAAGTAATTGCAACTTATTTCATACTTTTTGAGCAAAAATGAAAGCTTGAGTTTCATGGTCATCCATGGATTTTCATGGTGATTTGACATTCTTGAGTCAAAGTACGTGAAATTGCATGAATTTTATGATAACCTTGATATATGTTTTATGAGATATGTGTTTATTTGTTAAGTTTGTTAATTTGCCATGGTTAATTTTTAAGAATTAATTTGGATTAATAAAGTTGGTTGCCTAAATGTGCATATTTTGTAAAAATTATAAAACTTGGGTGATTAGCTTAAAAATTAATTTTATGTGCTAAATGGTTTTTATTAAAACATGATACGTGTTTAGTGCTTAAATTAATGGCAAAGTATAGACTATATATATGGGATGCAAAATTAGAGCGTAAAAGCGTATATATATATATATATATATATATATATATATATATATATATATATATATATATATATATATATATATATATATATATATATATATATATATATATATATATATATATATATATATAAATGCATCTCTACAGTGAGCGTAATTATGCATATTGCAATTATAGGTTACATTACTTGATTTATCTCATGCATATTGTGGTTGGTTTTCACAAATTGTAGACGTCGAGGAAAACACGACAAAGGACCCAAAATGTTAACGTTTTGATAGATTGGTCTCCGAACCTCTTATTATCCTAACACCCCGAATACATTTAGAAAACATCTATTTTTGTATAAATAATATTCCAATAAGGTGTTAGCTGAAAAGAGTGTTAAGAGGAGTGATTTTGAGGATTATGGGATCCCATACCTATTTGACTATTTGGGGTGGGAGAGTGTGCTTGAGTTGGGCCGCCACGATATATATCAGGCCGATGTGGTTGAGTGGATGTCTACCCTACAGAGAGAGAGGATGATCATCCCCCATGCGTGGTTGATCTCCAAGTTCCTCGAGAGGATGGGCTTACTTTCGGCCGATTCCCTGCTATCCACCATTTCTGCGACGTTCATTACGGCCGCCATGTTCCCTACCTTGATTTTTAGGGAAGTTTACGAACGGTTCGGGATATTCGACAAAGAAACAAATGAGTATATCAAGGACCACACTGAGGATGAGAGGAGAAGGCCGCCAATGAGGCGGGGGTTCGGCACGAAGAGCCGAATCTAGGGGCGTCCACCTCGCGCAGTCGAGGTAATGACAGTTTTGATTTTGTCCGCATGATGAGGCGGATAGAGGATATAGCAGTGGGTCAGGTTGAGTTCCGAGAGGATGTGACCCAGAGATTTATTTGAGATGAATGGGCGTATAATCCATATTTATGATAGGATAGATCACTTAGCGGGTCGGGTAGATTAGTTGCAGGACGGGCAGAGAGCCCTGACATTCCAAAATGCCTATTACCAGCACCATGACTGGGCATATTGGGAGGGAGTCCGACATCAGAGGACTCTGTAGCCGGTATGCCATATTAGTCATATGAGGATTACACGATGCCCGATTACCAGGCCTACAACCCTGTCGTAGATACTTATCAACAATATCTGGCGCATGGCAAGCAGGACCTCACAGACCCCATGCCTCCTCACTTGGTTCCGCCGACTACACAGTTCACCACCGACCATAACCCGTATACCGACTTCTTCCACAGCGTCTTCGTTCCTCCTTCGCCGCCTCCTCCATTTGAATGATCGGGTACTATCCTTCCTTATTCATTACTTTTCTGTCTTTTATTTTATTTTATTTCGATTATGCATCTAATTTCTTTATCGTAATTTTCATTTATTTTTAGTTCTTAGCCGAGTCCTTTTTAGAGTTTATAATGTTTATATAGTTTGTCATTTCTTCCCCAATTGATTCTTGTTTGCCGATCAGGCCGTGAAACATGATGATAAATAGAAAATACATGTACGAGAGAATTGGCTAGTGTTGAAAGGACATTTTATAATTAAGAAAAGAGTCGTAGTAATAATTAAAACTTTTGCCATGTTAAATGAATTCAAGTACGTTAAAATTTTTTTGTGCTTAAATTTAAGTAATGTTTCAAAAGATTTTGGAAACCCATGCAATAAGGAGGAGAGCTTAATCATGTTTTAGCCTCAAAAGTGAGTTAATTGTAGTCTAGATGGTTCTGGAAACTAAGTCTGAAGTGTACCATTCATGCCTAATCCCCTAAAAGCATTTGGTTTGGGAGTGGTTGACCGAAATCTCGTTACATGGACCATCAAGATAATATAGTTTGAAAAGGAAATTTATAGAAGCATGGTGTTAAAAAGAAAGAAAAATTTATCGTAAACATGCAAAGAGGAAAAGATGGTCGAAAGGCTCACATGTTTTAAGTATTGTAACCTTGAGCTAAAAGGGTATTTTCAAGGGTGAGATACATTATATATATTCTAAGGGAAGTATATTTTAACTGAAAACATCTTCAATTTACATGTTAAGAATTTTAATGCATTAGTATAAAGGCTAGCTTAACATAAAATTCCTAGATTTACTGCTAATACATGTTCGTTACATAGTTAGTTCTGATTCCAAAAGCTTGTTTGGGGACGACCAAGAGTTAAGTTGGGGAGATTTGACGAGTCTATAATTTATATGGTTTCAGAGTCGTTTAATGATCATTTTAAGCAACGATACTTTGTAAAATCCATACTATTACTCCAAGTTTGTGTTTCGGGGCTAAGATATTAAAATAAAGCATTTCGAGGAAATTCAGAGCAAACCGAGGCAAAGGGGGCGCATGCCACCCTGCGCTCCACAAAGAATTCCAGTTGTCCAGATACGTTCCAGCGCATGCCAGCAATACCCTAGCCGCATCCGGGCGCAGGCTTGCGCCTGGCCTGCCCTAGAGCGTCACAAAAATGCGTTTTACAGCAAGTGGAATCCTAATCTCGACCTCTCTATAAATAGAGGTAGGGGGCATCCTTGGAGAGAAGTCTCGACGTGTGTGAAAGTGTGCCGAAGCCCTGCCAGTGTGGATTTACGATACGAGAATGAAGACGGTGGTTAGCAAGCTACGTAATGACTCAGATCTACATTGTTGAATAGCATATGATGAGCGGCTAATCCCATTAGCCATTTGCGGAGGATCTACTTCTAAGTTTAGTCTACTTTAATTTCTAATGCTTTGATGTATTTGTATTGACTGAGATGTATTATGTGTATGCAAATGATAAGCATTCGGCTATGATTATGATTGTATGCTTTGATTGGTAAAAGCAAGATAATTTATCGTGGTACTATTATTTGTGCCGAGTCCATTAGCTTAGGGATTAAGACAAGTATTAATATTGCATACGCTATGCCAAGAGTTATTGGTTAAAACATGTTTGAGTAATTTAGTCACGCAATTGATTATGTCCATGTGCTTGTTGCATGATATTATAGTGAGTAATACTTATGCAGTGGTGATCCCGTGAATGGTTATTCGTCTCTTGATTGTTTATCTACTACGTTAGTTATTTTGCCATTAATTTTAGTTACAAAGCGATAGCAAATTATTAATCTAAACAAATCATTCAAATCCACAAATTCACAATCTAAGTGCTTTGAATAAACTTATAAGGCTAATAACGTAATCCTAATTACGACCACACTCCCTGTGGATTAGACCCTTACTTCTCTAGCTAAATGGTGGATTTAAGGACTAAATTTGCGGGTCACAACGACGGCCCGTCACTCACACGACGATTAGTCAGAGGATTTTCGCTACAATCCGAACCCGAAATCGATAAAGTAGCTAAATCTCACCGAAAGAACGTTAGGGTGCAAAAACAACAAAGATTAATCACGGAGAGTTCAAGCGATCAGCATAGGCACGCGGAGGACGGAAACAATCAAGAGGAGGAGATTCATACTTTAGAAGGTCGTTCAATTTCATCAAGAGTTCGCGAGCGAGAAGAACCGGAGCTTATACTTGTTACGATGGGTGAACATGCGAGAAGGACGGTTGAGTCACATTACCGTCCTGGTGATACGCCCGACCCTTCTCCAATTCGATACCATGAAAATAAGAACGAACCCGAAGTTCGTCCTCAGTTATTTCAAATTCTTCCTATTTTCCGAGGGAAGCCAAGTGAGGAACCTTACGAGCATTTAGCTGAATATACAGCTATTTGTAAAGCTAATCATGTTCGAGGTATAACCACCGATGGTTTAAAACTTCTATTATTTCCTTTTTCGTGGTTCGTGACGCTACCCACCAATAGCATCACGACATGAGATCAAATGAAGAGAGAATTTATCAATGAATATTATCCCATTAGTAAAACCACCGAGTAATGAAAGGAAATTACCAGGTTCAAACAAAAATCTGGTGAACAATTCTACGAAGCATTTGATCGTATGAATAAATTGTTGAGAGCTTGTCCATATTACGAAGTTTCAAACTGGATGCTTATCAAAACATTTTTTGATGGTGTGAGTCAAGAGAGTCGCAACATGATCATTGCTACTACAGGAGGCACGTTTTTAGCAAAAGAAGATGATGAGGCTTGGGAGTTACTTGATCAACTCGGTAAGGGTCTCAAAGTTCAAGCTGGTTATGAGAACAACATAGGAGTTCAAGTGATACTCATAAATAATGCCTGAAACCGAGAGGCTAAGATTGACATTTCAGAGTTAGGTAAGAAAATGGATCTACTGATGAAGGGTCTTAATGCAAACCCAAATGTATCAGTTAACTACGTCACATGTGGTGATCCATCACATCATTGTAAAGCTTGTCCTCAAGTGCAATCCACTGAGGAGTTTGCTAACGAAGTCTATGGCGATAACCCATTTTTCGGTAACTTACAATCCGGGATGGAGAAATCATCCTAACTTCCGATGGAGGAATGATCAGCCTACCGATCATCAATCTAAACCAAGGTATGAACCACCACGACGAGAATATCAATATTGTTCTACCTCTGCTGCTAATGATGAGCGATACTATAAGCAAAACCAATGTGATCAACCTCACTTCCAAGTGGAATTGAACATGAGTTCTTCACAATTCTCGGAGTTTGCAGAATTTATGAAGCAACAATCAACTATCAGTACAAAGACCATGGAGCTTCTAAGCTGCCAGATGGGTCAGATTGTCGAGTCACTCACAAGACGAGAACAGGGAAAGCTTCCGAGCAATACCGTTCCTAACCCTTCGCATGCTCATGGCAAAAAGAAGAAGCATGATATAAGTGAAGTAAATGAGGTGTCAAAAGTGACTACCCTTTTCAGTGGTAGAGAAGTTGATAATAAGATTGAGATGCCCAAAAAGAAAGAGGCAGAACAGGATACCGACATTAAGGTCGTGTGTGAGGAAAAGGAGGATCTGAAGGACGAGGTTTCCAAAAAAGTCACTTTCAAAGAGCCGATTAAGGAAGCTATTCGAACCCAGGCGGTAAAGGATCAGGACACCATTGCTCCTCCTCCTTATCCTGCTGTCTTAGAAAATCCTAAATCTTCCCCCTATGGCAAGAGGGGCTCACAACAAGAGGATTTGTGGGATTTGTTTAATCAAGTTAAGATCAACATTCATTTGATCAAGGTTATTAAGCAATTCCTTCTTGAGTTTCATGATCATCCATGGAGTTTTGATGGTGATTTGACATTTTAGAGTCAAAGTAGGTGAAATTGCATGAATTTTATGATAACCTTGATATATGTTTTCTGAGATATGTGTTTATTTGTTAAGTTTGTTAATTTGCCATGGTTAATTTTTAAGAATTAATTTGGATTAATAAAGTTGTTTGCCTAAATGTGTATATTTTGTAAAAATTATAAAACTTGGGTGATTAGTTTAAAAATTAATTTTATCAGCTAAATGGTTTTTATTAAAACATGATACGTGTTTAGTGCTTAAATTAATGGCAAATTATAGACTATATTATATATATGGGATGCAAAATTAGAGGGTAAAAGAGTATATATATATATATATATATATATATATATATATATATATATATATATATATATATATATATATATATATATATATATATATATATATATATGCTTCTCTAAAGTGAGCATAATTGTGCATATTGCAATTATAGGTTACATTACTTGATTTATCTCATACATATTGTGGTTGGTTGACACAAATTGTAGATGTCGAGGAGAACAAGACAAAGGACCCAAAATGTTAACGTTCTAATAGCTTGGTCTCCGAACCACTTATTATCCTAACACCCCGAACACATTAGAACACATCTATTTTTGTATAAAAAAATATTCCAATAAGGTGTTAGCTGAAAAGAGGGTTAAGAAGAGTGATTTTGAGGATTATGGGATCCCATACGTATTTGACTATTTGGGGTGGGAAAGTGTGCTTGAGTTGGGCGGCCATGATATATATCAGGCCGATGTAGTTGAGTGAATGTCTACCCTACGGAGAGAGAGGATGATCATCCCTCATGCGTGTTGAGATCTTGTCCACATTACGAAGATCCAAAGTGGATGCTTATCAAAGCATTTTTTGATGGTGTGAGTCAAGAAAGTCGCAACATGATCATTGCTACTACGGGAGGGATGTTTTTAGCAAAAGAAGATGATGAGGCTTAGGAGTTACTGAATCAACTCGGTAAGGGTCTCAAAGTTAAAGCTGGTTATGAGAACAACATAGGAGTTCAAGTGATAGGCATAGATAATGCCTGAAAACAAGAGGCTAAGAGTGACATTTCAGAGTTAGGTAATAAAATGGATCAACTGATGAAGGGTCTTAATGCAAACCCAAATGTATCAGTTAACTGTGTCACATGCGGTGATCCATCTCATCATTGCAAAGCATGTCCTCATGTGCAATCCACTGAGGAGTTTGTTAACGAAGTCTATGGCTTTAGAGCTCACCGTGATAGCGATAACCCATTTTGGGAAACTTACAATCAGGGATGGAGAAATCATCCTAACTTCCGATGGAGGAATGATAAGCCTACCGATCATCAATCTAAACCAAGGTATGAACCACCACGACAAGAATATCAATATGGTTCTATCTCTTCTGCTAAAGATGAGCGATACTATAAGCAAAACCAATGTGATCAACCTCACTTCCAAGTGGAAACGAACATGAGTTCTTCACAATTCTTGGAGTTTGCAGAATTTATGAAGCAACAATCAACTATCAGTACAAAGACCATGGAGCTTCTAAGGCACCAGATGGGTCAGATAGTCGAGTCACTCCCAAGACGAGAACATGGAAAGCTTCATAGCAATATTGTTCCTAACCCTTCGCATGCTCATGGCAAAAAGAAGAAGCATGAAATAAATGAAGTAAATGAGGTGTTTAAAGTGACTACCCTGAGAAGTGGTAGAGAAGTAGATAATAAGATTGACATGCCCAAAGAGAAAGAGGGAGAAGAGGATACCGACACTGAGGTCGTGTGTGAGGAAAAGGAGAATCTGAAGGACGAGGTTCCCAAAAAGGACACTTTTAAAGAGCCGATTAAGGAAGGTATTCCAACCCCCAAAGTTGGGGAGGCGGTTAAGGATCAGGACACCACTGCTCCTCTTCCTTACCCTGCTGCCTTAAAAAATCCTAAATCTTCCCCCTATGGCAAGAGGGGCCCACAACCAGAGGATTTATGGGATTTGTTTAATCAAGTTAAGATCAACATTCATTTGATCAAGGTTATTCAGCAAGTTCCTTCTTATGCTAAATTCTTAAAAGATCTATGCACACAAAAGAGGAAGTTTAAGGTCTCTCTTCTTAAACAGATCAATCTAACTGAACAATTAAGTGCAGTCGTCTCTAGTTCCTTGCCTCCTAAGCTAAATGATACTGGATCACCATTGATTCCAGTGACAACTGGCAATGTGCAGATAAAGAAAACACTACTTGATCTTGGAGCTAATGTTAATATTCTACCTGGAAACTTGTTTGACAAACACGATCTTTGCAAGTTATAGATGACTGATATAATCTTACAGCTGACAGATCGGTCAACCAGATGCCCAAGGTGTATTCTATCAAATGTTATAGTAAAGGTTGAAGACTTTTATTATCTGTTGGGAAATATTTTAAGTAGTTCAAACTATTAGTTAAACTTCTCAGACTGTTAGTAGAATTTCTATGTAAGTACAAAGTTCATGCTTTTAGTTGAAGAATCTCAAGCTGCTAGTGTAAAAGTTCATGCTGCCAGAGTAATTTCACTCAAGCTGCCCTACTCAAACTAAGAGATTCAAGCTGCTCAAAAACGGTTTCATAAACAGAAAGTGCTGATATTCTGGAAAAGATATCAACACGAAGATTTCAGCATATCTATTATCAGAGAAGTCAGAGTCCTTCAAGGAAACAAATCAGAAAGCATTATAAATACATAGAATAGGTTTTTCTATTGTATTAGAAGTTTCTGCATATTCAAGTTTGTAATTGCTTTTTGTTTAAGTTTTCATAAGCCTCTAAGGTTGTAAAACCCTAAGAACAATTTGAGTTCTTCGTCTAATCAAACAGATTAGAGCTTATTGTAATCATTCTGATTTAGCAATACAAGCAATTTTGATTACTACTTGTGTTTATTTGTTATTGATTCTGAAAAGCTTTTATAAAAATAATTAAGTGTTATTCCGCAAACTTCTTAATTAGACTTTGATTTAATACAAGATTATTGGTTTACACTCTGATCAATTCAAATCAGTTAATCTTAGGTAGTTAAGTTTAGATCCTGACAAGTGGTATCAGAGCCACAGGTCGTTCTTTGTTTTTCAAAGTCGAAAGCTTTCTTTTAAATTTTTTAATCTTTTGCAATGGAATTTGATAATAGCAGCAGTGGATCTGGGCAAGGACTCAAAGTGCCTATGCTCAAGCCCACTGAGTTTGAGATGTGGAAACTCAGGATTCAACAGCATATTCAATTCATTGATTATGCCATATGGGAAGCTGTTGAATTTCCTCCTGTAGTTGATCCAGAACTTGATGATGAGGGAAAACCAGTCAAAACTCCTCCAAAAACTGAGCTTGAAAGAAAGACTAGAATGAATGAAGTGAAATCTCTTACACTTTTACAAATAGCCATTCATAATGTTTATCAACATCAGTTCAATAAGTTTTATACTGCTCATTCTCTTTGGAATGCTTTAGAGAAAAGATTTGCTGGTAATGCCAGTACCAAGAGAAATCAAAAGGATCTTTTGAAACAGCAGTATGAGAACTTTTCTGGTGGCAAGAATGAAAACCTTACTCAAATCTTTGACAGGTTCAACAAACTGATAAGTGAACTGGAAAGTGCAAAAGTCAGCCTGGATCAAGATGAGGTCAACAGAAAGTTTCTCAGATCTCTTGGAGAAGAATGGACAGTTTATGCTGCCCAATGGAGAACAAAAGACACTCTTGATGAAATAGAACTGGATGATCTGTATAACAGTCTGAGAGTGTTTGAGACTGAGATTGATACTAAAAAGAAATCTCTTTCTTATAATCACAATACTGCTCTTCTGTCATCTGAAAAATCTAATGGCAGTGATTCCTTCTCAGGTGGTGATGGCAACTCTACTGAAGCTCACTATGAGGCTTTTGTTGCCAATGATGGACTGTTTGCTCTAAATGCTGAAGATCTAGAACAGATTCATCCAGATGATCTTGAAGAGATGGATTTGAAGTGGCAACATGCAATGCTGACCATGAGGGCCAAAAGGTTTCTTAAAAGAATTGGCAGGACCAACTTTCAAGCCAGAACAGAAGGCAAACCAGCTTTTGATAAGTCAAAAGTTGAGTGTTATAAATGTCATTAGCTTGGCCACTTTGCCAGAGAATGCAGATCTCAAAGTCAACAATCATCAAGGCCTCAGCAGACTAATCTGCCTTCATCATCACAAGCACTTGTCTCTCAATAAGACAATGTGTTTGACTGGAGTGATCAGACAGAGGAAGAGTTTCAAAATCAAGCTCTAATGGCAAACATCAAATGTCTCCTCCACTGAACTACCATCTGAGGTAAATTCTAAACTCTGCTCTCAAACATGCAAAAATATGGTTAAAAAGTACAGAGATCATAATGAGAGCATGTGTAAAACTCTAGCTAAGATGGAAGAGAGGAGATATGAATACATGCAAGCCATATAAGATCTTGAAAAATAGATCAATGACTATAAGGATAATGAGATTCAAATGGGATATGATAGAACATATCATGAGTGGGAGAAAAAGGAGCTAAATAAGAAAATAGAATCCCTAAATAAAAAGGTAGAAGAGACTGAACAAAAGGTGTTAGAGGCTAATAAAAAACTAGAATCTGTCAATATAGATCTAGGTAACTTCAAATTGGCTAATCAAAAGCTGGAACACCTAATGGAAGTCCAATCTAAAGATAGGGTAAAATCTCAGGTTAATCCCAAAGAAGGCATAGGCTACAGAGCTACTCCACCTCCATACAACAACAAATACATTCATCCAATGAGTGAGGTTGCTGATAGACTTGTCAATGAACCATTAGATGAGTCTATTACTACTGTAGATCCTATCCATGATAACAATCCTGAATCTAAAGAAGATCAGATTCAAAATAGAGACTGTGAGTGCACAGCAGTTGAGAAAGAACACTAAACAATGAGTGCACCTATAGAACTCCAAGTCCCCAGTAAGAAAGGAAAGGAGAAGATGAGTGTGTGCAATGCTGCTCCACAGGTTTCTGTACCTTCTAACTGTAACACTATATCTTCTTCAAAGAGTAATAGAAAGGGTAAAAATGTTCCAGTCTGCACATGCCAAAAGCATGGTGTCCAAAAGTTTCCCAAACAACAGCAGGTAAGGGGAAATCAGAGGAACAAGAACCAGAAATTGTCAAATAAAACTGGTTCTTCAATTCAAACAGTCAAAAAATGTTTTCATTGTGGCAGAAAGAATCACTTGGCCAGAGATTATTTTTATAAACCATCTGTTGCAAAACAGACTGTGAAACATCCAAAGAAAAACTCTCAAAATTCAAAATATCCAAAGGCCAAACCTCCTACGGCATCAGTTCCAAAGAAAACAGTACATCACAAGTTCACAAAAGTTAATAAAAACAGTCCACACACCAAAAACAAGTTTAGCTAAACCAAAAGTAAATTTTAAACAAATATGGTGTGTCAAAGGTACAAACTCAGGTGAACCTGTTGATAAAAATGTTGAAAGTGCCATGTCTAAAGTTGAGACTGCTAGTGCAAATTCTCAAGCTGTTAGCACTACAGACTCAATTCAGACTGGTAGGCTCAAATTTGGGACTGGTAATGGATCATCTGAGACTGTTACTGAAAAGAATGGACAAAATACCTGGATACCTCATGTGCTAACTAAGTACTCTCCACAAACTCCATCAGTGGATCTTACTAAGTATAAGAAATCCAAAACAGTATTTAGTTATGTTAATGCACAAGGACAACCCAAAACCAACTTGGTTTGGGTTTACTCCACTACTAACTAAGCTGTTACTTGTGCAGGGCAACCACAGGTCATCACATAAAACCAGATGGCATTTGGACAGTGGATGCTCTAGGCACATGACAGGCAATTCTGAGTGCTTGTCAAATTTCAAAGGCTTTGATGGAGGATTTGTTGCATTTGGAGGCAACTATAAATGAGGTAAGGTTACAGGTAAAGGTACTGTTAATGCAGGCAACATGATTTTCAATGATGTTTTGTACGTTGAACAGCTTAAGTATAATTTATTAAGTGTCTCTCAAATCTGTGACAAACAAAATATTGTTTTGTTTACAGATTCTGAGTGCATTGTCCTTTCAAAAGATTTTAAAATTTCTGAAAATCTTGTTTTACTAAGAACACCAAGAAAGGACAATGTATACTGTTTGGACACAGAACTTTTATCCAAATCAAATACCTTAAGCTGTTTGATATCCAAAGCATCATCCAATGAGTCTGCTCTTTGGCATAGAAGGATGTGTCATATGAACTTGAAGTCCATGAATGTTTTAGTCAAAAAGAATCTGGTAAGAGGTTTACCACAAAAGGAGTTCATATGTGATGATCATTGTGTAACATGTCTTAAAGGCAAGCAACACAAAACTTCTCATAAGGCCAAAGAAGTAAATTAAATCTCATCTGCTCTTCAGCTGATTCATATGGATCTATTTGGTCCAACGTCTGTTTTGAATTTGAATAAAAGGGCCTACTGTTTAGTTATTGTTGATGATTTCACCAGATTATTTGGGTTTACTTTCTTAGGTCTAAAGATGAAACTGCTGAGCTAGTTAAGTCATTTATTCTTAAGATAGAAAACCAATCCAACTCAAAAGTCAAGGTGATAAGATCAGACAATGGAACTGAGTTTAAAAATCATACTCTAAACAGTTTTTGTGAGTCCAAAGGTATTGCTAGGCAATATAATGCACCAAGAACACCACAGCAAAATGGTGTAGCTGAAAGAAAGAACAGAACATTAATTGAGGCTGCTGGAACCATGTTAGCTGATTTAAAACTGCCAATGACCTTTTGGGCAGAAGCAGTCAACACAGCCTGTTATGTTCTAAATAGGGTTCAGATTGTCCAATCACAAGGGAAAACTCCATATGAGTTATTCCATAATAGAATACCCATAATAGCCTTTTTCAAGTCATTTGGCTGTCCATGCACCATTCTTCACACTAAGACTCACTTAGGGAAGTTTGAAAGTAAGGCTGAAGAAGGTTTCTTTGTAGGATACTCATATCAAAGCATAGCCTATAGAGTATATAACAGTGTGTCTAAAACCATTGAAGAAAGTGCCAATGTTGAATTTAATGAAAATACTGCAAATGTCAAAGGCACTGGTCCTGATTGGTTGTTTGATTTAGATTCACTAACAAATTCTCTGAGCTTTGTTGAGTATACTGCAGAAGCTGATGCAAACAGAATTGAAGCTGTCAACACAAATTCTCAAGCTGTCAACACAAATTCTCATGCTGTCAATGCAAATTCTCAAGATGTTGGCACAAAGTTTCAAACTGCTGCAGAATCAAACAGTTGGGATGAGGATACAATTATACCACTGCTGTCTTGTGACCCTCCAGGGGTTCATAATGCTCCACATGATTCAAATCCAGAAACTGAATTGCAATTCCCAAGTCCTGAGAGAACAGCTCCAACACAAAGGGAAACAGTCCCAGACTCAAGTCAAGCTGTTCCAGAAGCTGAACCATCCACTGGTCCTGATGCAGATGATACAAACCTTGGATCTTCTTTTTAGACAGAAAGAGAGCCTACACTTAAGGTTCACAAGTATCATCCTCTCAATCAAATACTGGGTGATCCACGTACACCTGTACAAACAAGGAAAATGGTTCACAATGAAACTGCTGCTGCTGAACAAGCAGTTCCTGAATTCAGTCTAGCTGCTTTTGAACATGCCTGCTTCATGTCTCAACTAGAACCTAAAAAGGCATCAGAAGCTTTGAAAGATTCATCCTGGATTGAGGCAATGCAGGAAGAGCTGCTACAATTCAAGATTCAGAATGTATGGACACTTGTTGATCTTCCTAAAGGAAAGAGAGCCATTGGTATACAAGATGGGTGTTCAGAAACAAAAAGGATAAGAGAGGGATAGTCATCAAGAACAAAGCAAGACTAGTAGCACAAGGGTATACTCAAGAAGAAGGCATAGATTATGAGGATGTCTTTGCCCCAGTGGCAAGGATTGAAGCCAAAGGTTTTAAAGTGTATCAAATGGATGTGAAGTCTGCTTTTCTATATGGCACAATTGAAGAGGAAGTCTATGTCTGTCAGTCTCCTGGTTTGAGGACTACAAGTATCTAGACAGAGTCTACAAGCTAGACAAGGCTCTCTATGGACTCCATCAAGCCCCCAGAGCATGGTATGACACTCTGTCATCATACCTTCTACAGATTGGGTTCAAGAGAGGCACTCTGGACAAAACACTTTTCCCAAAGTCCATCAAAGCTGAGATCCTGCTTGTACAAATGATTGTCTATGCAAAGAGTTTGAGGCATTGATGCACAAAAAGTTTCAAATGAGTTCAATGGGAGAACTCACTTTCTTTCTAGGATTGCAAGTCAATTAGAAGCCCACTGGTCTCTTCATCAGTCAATCAAAGTATGTTAAAAACATACTGGAAAGGTTTGGGTATCAAGACACCAAAGTTGCAAATACTCCAATGGATCCTCACAAGCAGCTCCATACAGACAAAGATGGCATAGATGTGGACATTCATTTATACAGATCTCTTATATGATCTCTTATGTATCTAACATCTTCTAGACCTGATATTATATTTGCTGTCTTTGTGTGTGCTAGGTTTTAATGCTCTCCAAAGGATTCTCATTTGGTTGCTGTTAAGAGAATCTTTAGATATCTCAAAGGCCAACCACATTTAGGCCTATTGTATCCTAAAGACTCTCCTCTTGAACTAACAGCCTATTCTGACAGTGATTATGGAGGATGCCTATTCCTAGTATCAAATATTGGTATGGTTAACATGGATTAATTTGCTTTTCTGTGTACATATGCTTGATTAAGGGGGAGTCACTGTTTCATTATCAGTCGCCTAATTTTCAACTAACAGCTTGAGTATTTTCTCAAGCTGCTAGTTCATTTTCTCGGACTGTTAGTTGTTTCACTTGATCTGTCAAAGTGTGCAGGGTAATATGGTCATTTCCATAAGTGTGTGCGCGGGTTTAGATATTTTCAAAACCTTTATAGGTTCCAGTTTCGTTCTATTGTAACTACCAGTTGCAAAATATCTTCTTGAACCCTTCTTGATTCTCTGAAACAATTCCCACGCACATCACTGAAACCCTAAAATCTCCGATTCATCCTCAATGGAGTTTGTCAAAGAACATAACTGTCTACCCTACTCTCTCAAGCACGCTGATCTTGTACCGTTCCATGACATAATGGAATTTCTTCGAAGTTCCCATATCAATCATGCCCTCAATATCAATCCCACAATATACATCTCACATATTGAGCAGTTCTGGAACCGTGCTTTTGTAAAAACCATCAATGGAGTCTCTTCTCTGACATCCAAAATCGATGGCACTACCATCACAGTGACCGAGGAATCCATTCGACAACATCTGCATCTTCAAGATGCCTCAAGTATAACAGACCTATCCCTTAATGAGTTACATTCTGGTCTTTATAATATTGGATATAGGGGTCCTGCTGATTCCTTTACTTTCTTTAAAGCACATTTTTCTCCTAAATGGAAATATCTTGTGCACATTATTCAGCAGTGTATTAGCCCAAAAAGAACTGGTTGGTCCGAATTTTCATCAAACATTGCCACTGCCTTGGTGTGCTTTTCAACAGGCCAACAGTTCAATTTTTCAAATATGATTTTCCAGGGGATGTTAAGGCATCATTCCCTAAAGAATTGGAAATTTTTGATGTATCCGAGATTTTTAGCAGAAATAATTGCAAAAACTTGCACAAATTTTAATATACATAAGAGGATACATGTTTCCCATAGGCACTCACTATCTTCTATTAAAAGGCTTTTATAGCCAAGTGCCAATTTTTTGAGTGTAGATGTTCCATTGCCTTCTGCAATGATGAACATCATTCCAAGAAACAGAGGAGAGGGTCCAGAGCAGGCTCAGCCTAACACTACTGCTTTACCCCCAGGACCCCAACCCACTCCTCATGATACGCAAATGCCTTCAGTTCCTGTTGTTAAGCCCTCATCGCCACTACAACTATATAAAAGGAAAAGAGGTCCAGGAGCTCCTTCCTCCTCAGCCCTCAGACAAGAGCCAAATAACCCTGTGCAGGAGGACACTGCTGCACAGAATATCCAAAGGGCACCCATTGAGGACACCCCAACCTCAATCAGGAGGTGGACATCTCACCAGAGATAGTCCATATGGGTTCTGTAGCTGGCACTACTGTTGCTTCTGCACAAGAGGCACAGGACACTGCGAACATCTCTAAGACCACACCCATGGCAACAGTAGGTGTGCAAGCACCAGCTGGAAGTCCCCAGTACCAAGAACAGAGGGGCCCAGAGGTTTCTACTTCTAGTATTCATGCCAGTGATAGATCACAAGCTCCACATTCGTTTGCTGATCTTGAGGCTAATCCGCAATTAATGCTATTAACGGATCCTAAGCTGTAACCTGTTGTAGCAATGTTGGAATATGATCAGTCCATCATTGCTGAACAGGGGGCAAAGTAACTGCACTCAGACAGGCAGAGGCTGCTCAAAATCAAACAATGGATTATCTCCACAAAGGGTTTACCCTCTGTGGGAATAAGATCATTCAATTAGAACGTAGGATTCAAACCCAGGTGGCAAATGTTGTAAGTCCTCCTGACAAAACCAATGCTTCCAAAAAGGGGGAGAATCAGGAGATCCCTAAAGCAGTCCAAACAGCTCCAACAGAATCAGTCCAAGTAGCTTCAACTGTTCAAGAATCTAGGCTAACAGTCCCAACAGCTTCTCAAGCTGTTAGCCTAGAAACTCAAGCTCCTTCATCAAAAGCAACTGGAGTTGTTATAAGAGAAGGTATTGAAGCTCCCATCAGTTCAGTCCAAGCTACAACTTCTGCTACAAAAGATAAGGGCAAGGGCATTCTTATAGAGTCTCCAAAGCATAAATTTTCTATCAAAGAAGCCCAGATTGCCTTTGATGCTGAGATTGCCAGAAAGTTAGCAGAAGAACAAGATAAAGCTTTAGACCAGCAAACCCATGCCCCAATGCAAGATGATGTGACCTTAGGAGATTATCTAAGAGGGTTTGTGGTCAAGAAAGGTGAAAGGAAAAGAAAGATGCCAACAGGGCACTCTAAGGCTGAGCGTAGAAGATTCCTGATAAATTTTGCCTTTGCACTCTAAGGAAAAGAAAGATGCCAACAGGGCACTTACTGGTATGCTAAGCTAATGGATAACATTGACATTAGATATCATTTTGTAGTAAGAAGAGAAACTAGTCCTGAGGAAGAGTATAAAAGCATAATGCATATGGCTCAAGGGATGACAAGAGATGAGCTTACAAGGATGTATCAAGTTGGGACTGCTACTCAAGTCAGATCTTCCCTCCCACAAGTAAAGCAAGCAATTAAAGGTCTACAGAGCATTTTTGATCCGGAGTCAATAAGGAAGGATATAGAAGATGCCAAGGAGATGAAAGTTGTACAAGTTGATCTGTTTGTCAAATCAAAGACTTACAGAATCAGGTTTGCAAATGGATCCTGCATATTCTTCAATTTTGAATTCTTTGATCTTCCAAAGGCTATGCTACTTCAAATGAGGTCAGTAAGAATATACTGTGATAGAGAAGATTTGAATAGAGAACTTTTGAAGGATGTCAACCAGAAACTTGCACAGTTGTAAGTTTTTGAAAGCCTTGGTTTGTAAATAACAGTTTACTTATTTTATTTCCTTATTTGTATAGAACTTAAAGTCTTGTGTAAAGAATTTAAGTTAGGGGGAGATTGTTGGGAAATATTCTAATTGTTCAAACTGTTAGTTAGACTTCTCAGACTGTTAGTAGAATGTCTATGTAAGTACAAAGTTCATGCTGTTAGTTGAAGAATCTCAAGCTGCTAGTGTAAAAGTTCATGCTGCCAGAGTAAGTTCACTCAAGCTGCCCTGCTCAAACTGCTAAGAGATTCAAGCTGCTCAACGGTTTCATAAACAGAAAGTGCTGATATTCAGGAAAAGATATCTACACGAAGATTTCAGCATATCTATTATTAGAGAAGTCAGAGTCCTTCAAGGAAACAAATCAGAAAGCATTATAAATACATAGAATAGGTTTTTCTATTGTATTAGAAGTTTCTGCATATTCAAGTTTGTAATTGCTTTTTGTTTAAGTTTTCATCAGCCTCTAAGGTTGTAAAACCCTAAGAAAAATTTGTGTTCTTCGTCTAATCAAACAGATTAGAGGTTATTGTAATCATTCTGATTTAGCAATACAAGCAGTTTTGATTACTACTTGTGTTTATTTGTTATTGATTCTGAAAAGCTTTTATAAAAATAATTAAGTGTTATTCCGCAAACTTCTTAATTAGATTTTGATTTAATACAAGATTATTGGTTTACACTCTGATCAATTCAAATCAGTTAATCTTAGGTAGTTAAGTTTAGATCCTGACAATTTCCAGTCGATTTCTTAGTCTTGGACACCGATTTTTTCGTTGGAGACAATTAGTCGGCTATCATCTTAGGCAGACCATTTTTAGCAACAATAAATGCTCAAATTAATTGTAGGACAGGAGCTTTTATCTAATCGATGTGGTGGACGAACTTTCTCAGCAACATAGTTCATTAATCAACACCAAAGACACTACTGAGTTATTTTTTGCCGAGTATGACGTAGCTAAGATGAATTCTCATGATTGTAACTATTTAGAGGCGTCATGGTATCCACGCTAGAATCGAAACAACCACCGTGGACCCATAAGATTGAGAAGTTAGCGACTAATTTGCCTCAATCAGCAAAGCCTTCAATAGAGTAACCACCTATTCTAGAATTGAAGAAGCTACCAGTTCATTTAAAGTACGCTTTCTTAGGTCAGAATGACACACTTCCTGTCATTATCTCATCAGATCTGACTGATGCACAAGCAGTGGGTGCTAGTTAAATACAAAGAAGCAGTAGGATGGACTATAGCAGTTTTAAAGGAATTAGTCCTACCTTGTGTATGCACCGAATCATCACTGATCAAGAACCTAAACCAGCACGAGATGCACAAAGGAGGCTAAATCCTAATCTAAGGGAGGTAGTTAAAAAAGAAGTGTTAAAATGGTAAGACACTGGATAATCTACCCCATATCTGATAGCAAATGGGTGAGTTCAACCCAAACTATGCCCAAGAAATCTGGGATCACAGTTATTGACACTAAAGATGGAGAAAAGATAACTACCCGCCCTGTAACTTGTAACATCCGGCACAAAATTAGGTTAACAACACTTAATCAGTACTTATTAGAAAGTTATAACCTAATCAGTAGTCATTAACAATTAATCAATGTGACTAACAAATTTCATAAGGAAATTCATCTCAATTAGAAACAACTTCATCGGTGCGATGAAACGACAAAATTAATCCGATCGATTTACGATATGATGTATTAATTCAACTAAGTACATAATTAAATTAAGATTAGTGACACTAATCATGTATTAACAAACTTACTTAACAATAATTATGCAAGACGAAAACAATTCATTAAACTAATGCATTTATAAGTATTTATGAATTTACAAAAAAAAAGGGGGAAATACAAGAATACATTCTAAATACTTTTATACAAATAAAAATGATAATACATTATCAAATCCTCTAAAATCCAGCCACTAGCTTGTACTACATAGAGTTTTACTTTTTTTTTATTTAAAGCACCATACACAATCACAATCACATCTTTATCATCAACCTCTTCCAATCATCAAAGATCTCACACTCAACCTCCAATTTCACCATCATTTCATAATCTTTTTCCTCTCTATAAATAGAGATCATTTCATCTTCATTTCACTCACAACTTGCAAAAGAAATCTTCTCTTTTCTGTCCTAAAAATCAGCCACACACACAACACTTCAATATTTGTAGTGTGCTTCAAGTTATTCAAGAGTTTTTGGTACAATCTTTCAAGATTTCAACTTCTACTTGATTTCATACTTCTAATACGTCAAACTAAGTAAATAATGACTCATTACATCTTATATTTATGTTTGTATAAGTCTTGCATAACATATATAATCACCAACAACAACAAAGTTCATTAAAACTCAAGTTTATAAAAAACTAGTTTTGTTTTTAAGTTTATTTTCTTCAAATGTGTTTATAAATATATGAACACATAATGTAATTATAAATAATATGAAAACAAGATATATAAATGTGTTTAATATCCTTTTATACATTTGGTTTTTGAATAAACAACAAAGATCACAAGTTGTTTCAAGGTTATGAAATCCGGATTTTCGGCAAATTTTACATCGACTTTGAAAAAATCATAACTAATTCAAAACTTAACGAAATGAGTTGATTCTTACTTCAAAAGTCAGATTCATGTCTTAACCAAATATCTGGAGGTTTTCATATTTTAATATGGAGTTTTGAACCCCTAAATATTATTTGGGAACCCGGAACTTTAACAGCTCAAAAAAGGCCAACATAGGGGTTTTAACGAGCTTTTTCTTTAACCTTAACAACTCGAACAACGGTCGTTCTTAACTTTAAATTTTTTTTTGTACATAGTAGTTTTAGGATTATGAATATCAAAGCCCACATCGTTTTGCATCTTGGTCAAAAACTGCCACCAAGTAGGCCGAAAACCTCGTAAAAAGCTGGAAAAATATATATAAATTTCACATTTTTAAGTGGGTTTTATTTATGAACTCGTTAAGTTGGATGAATTAAAAACATAAAAACTAAGATACATGCATATTATAATTTATAAGAGTTATTAAGTCCCTCATGTCATTTAGGACTCGGTTAAATACGTCCGGTTTCATCACCCATCAATAACGCAAATCTTCATTTTACACTCACATTTGTGATCACACTTACGGTGAATATTCATAGCCCCTATTTTTAAAGTTACATTTTGGGGTAGAAATACATGCTTCATTTTCATATGGACACAGAAACTGCTTCATTTCTTTTTTGTATTACACATGTTGTCCCATCAGCCGTTTGATCATGGACCGTTAGTTACATTTTTATATAAGCGCGAATATATTATGGATAGATATATCGGGATTAATGTCCCCCACCTAGGTTAGTCGCTCAAACTGCTAAGGGGTGCATATATATTTTACATTACGGTATTACAGCAGGGAATACTGCACATGGCAAACTCATAATTAAGTTTCAGTAGCATGATGGTTTTATGTAATACATAACATGAAATTTATGCTTTTATAAATTCAAACTCAACTGTTGATGTCCATACAAGTCATATTTTCGTGTAAACCTATGAACTCACCAATATTTTTGTTGACGTATTTTAGCGTGTAATTTCAGGTAATTAAGGCACGTGCACTGCATCGGAAGAACTCAAAGGCTTCAATACTATTGAAGTCGCATATTTTCAAAACCTCGGAGATTTTTTGACATTACTAATATTTCATTAATTACGTATTGAAGTCTCTGTATCTTGCGTACTATTTTACATCTTTATTTTGAGTATGTAAAACAATATTTACATTCGAATTTAAATCGATGTATTTTTGAAAACGTTCATATAGTGGTTGTTCACTGATTATGACTACGCTTCCACGACGTCACTCCTAGTTGCCAACCGGGGTAACGGGGTGTGACAGATTGGTATCAGAGCCATGGTTATAGTGAACTAGGTTGCATTAATACCCTAGACTATAACTACACTTAAGTCTTACAAATTTAGAAAAATATATTGTAAATAACTAAGCACTATACATGGACCTTGATGACTAGAAAACATGTCAAGCCACACAATCATTATCCTGTCCTACTCAGAAGAGAAGTACACCCCCACAAGCTGACTGAACACGGAGGTATTCACCGAAGAAGACCCACCATCTCCGGTGGCCCCATCATACATACCCTAGCACCCCGAAGTCCCATCCCATAAACCATATAGCCCACACCCCAACCGCCCACTCATGTTGTTCACACCAAGGAAAAGGGTAATAATGCCACAATGGGAGTCTATCCCGGTTCCTGTCCCTCAGTGAATAGATCCATTAACAGGTAGACCTTGGATGAAGATACACTACAAGCCAGTCATACGTCTGAAGAGGATTATGTTGAAACCAATGCCACAAGATGTACTAAGTGACCTTTTGTGGTGGTATGTGGGCAGCGAGACTGGAGAGGCAGTAATGGAAAACAAAGAAGAAAATGTGATTTTGAGAGTCTACGATCCCTTGCACCTTGTCAATCTATCTAAGGATGAATTGAACAAACTTCATGATCAGGGAATCTCTTTTGATGAGATTAGAGATCTGAAGGCAGGAAATATCAGAAAGTTGTCAAGGTTTGTGTTGAACACGGACTACATGCTAGTAGAAGTTTAGATAAGCCTAGTTCTGTAGATTAATGAATATCTAACTAGAAGCTATCATCAAGGGGGAGTCTGTTGGTACACCCTGTGTGACGATAGCAGTCTAGATATGTAATACATAGTCATATTTAACAGATAAGGCTTGATTAATACAAGTCATGTGTGTTTGTTCATGATTGTGTATGATGTCTACATTTGCATGTTAAGTTCATGATTGTGTTGATAAGTTCTTAATGCAATGAACTTGTGAGAATAAGTTCTTAAGGCATAAGGCCATGAACATAACTCACACAAGTTCATGCGAACTTAGCTGGCCTAAGTTCTTATGTGCTTGGGCTTGAACTTATATGTTCATGGGTTTGGGCCTTGCATAAACTTATGTCACACCCCGTTACCCCGGTTGGCAACGAAGCATGACGTCGCGGAACCGTAACCATAATCATAACGAACGACGACTATATGTACGTTTTCAAAAATACATAGATATAACTTTAAAATATAGAAATGTTTTACATAACCAACATAAAGTGTAAGTAGTTCGCAAGTTACAGAGATTTAAATACATAATTAAAGTAACCAAAATAATGCTAATAAATCTCCGTGATTTTGAAAATTAATGCGACTCCAAATGTACAGAAGCCTTGAAAATACTTCTGGTGCGGTCCAGTTGCCATAATTTCCTGAAAATACATGCTAAAATACGTCAAAAAAATTGTTGCTGAGCTCATAGGTTTAAACGTAAATATGACTTGTATGGACATCTACAGTTGAGTTTGAATTTATAAAATCATAAATTCCATGTTATGTATTACATAAAAACCATCATGTAACCAAAACTTAATTATGAGTTTGCCCTATGCAGTATTCCCATACGTAATACCGTAATGTTAAATATATATGCATTCCGTCGTTAGCCGGTAAGAATAACTCGAATGGGGGTCATCACTCCCGATAGATCTATCGACAACATATTCGCGCTTACAAGTAAATGTAACTAATGGTTCACGATTTGAGGGCTGATGGAACCGCATCTGTAATACATAATAGAAATGAAGTAGTTTCCGTGTCCATATGAAAACGTAGCATGTATTTCAACCCCAAAACATAACAGTGTGAAAATAGGGGTTATGAAGACTCACCGAGTATGCGATGGCAAAAGTATGAGCGTAAAATGATTCGGATGTGATTAACCAAGCCCTAAATGATATAAAGGACTTAATAATCTCCCATATGTGATAATATGTATATATAAAGGTTTTAATGTCTTAAATCACCCAACATTACAAGTTTATAAATAAAACCCACTTAAAACGTCAATTTTATATATATATATATATATATATATATATATATATATATATATATATATATATATATATATATATATATATATATATATATATATATATATATATATATATAGAATTTTCCAGCTTTTCGAAGGTTTTCGGCTTACTTTGAGGCTGTTTTTCGGCCTACTTTGGTTTTCTTAGTCATCAGTCTACTATATACAAAGAATTTTTAAAGTCAAGAACGGCCATTTTTTGAGGTGTTTAGGTTGGGAAAATAGCTCGTTAAAAACCCTATCTTGGCCATTTTTGAGCTGTCAAACTTTCGGGTTCCCAAATAATATCTGGGGGTTCTAAACTCCATAATAAATCATGAAAACTTCAAGCTTTTAGTTAAGACATAGATCTAACTTTTGAGAGAAGAATCAACTCATTTTGTTATGTTATGAATTAGTTATGATTTTTCAAAGTTGGTGCAACATTTCTGCCGAAATTCTGTATTTCATAAACTGGAAATAACTTGTAATTCTTGTTGTTTATTCGAAGACTACTTGTATAAAAAGTATTTGTGCTTTGAAGGTGTGAAGAAAATATGAGGAATTGGGTCTCTATTTATAGAGGAAAAACTTGGCCGGTTTTTCTTAATGAGAAAGGAGAGTATTTGTGCTTTGAATGTGTGAAGAAAATATGAGGAATTGGGTCTCTATTTGTAGAGGAAAAACTTGGCCGATTTTTCTTAATGAGAAAGGAGAGTATTTGTGCTTTGAAGGTGTGAAGAAAATATGAGGAATTTGGGTCTCTATTTATAGAGGAAAAACTTGGCCGATTTTTCTTAATGAGAACGGAGAGTATTTGTGCTTTGAAGGTGTGAAGAAAACATTTGGAATTGGGTCTCTATTTATAGAGGAAAAACGGTGGTCAAATGATGATGGATTTAAAGGTTGAATGTGAAATTTTTGGTGAGTTGAAAGAGGAGGATTTAATTGTGATATGTTGAGAAAAAAAATATATTTCAAGTTCTTTTAGTCCTTCCTATGGTCGGCCCTATAGGGGTGTATTTCCATATATTTTTGTTTTTTTGTATAAAAGTATTTCAAAATGTATTCTTGTATTTCCCTTTTTTTTGTAAAGTCATAGATACTTTTGAATGCATTGTTTTAACGAATTGTTTTAGTCTTGCATTATTAACGTTAAGTAAGTGTATTAGTATATGATTAGCGTCACTAATCATAATTTAACTATGTAATTAGTTGCATTAATCCATCATATTGTAAATCGATCGGATTAATTGATTTCCCGATTCATCGTACCGATGAATTTGATTCTAATTGAGTTGAATTCCATCATGAACATTGTTAATCACTTTGATTAATTGCTAATGACCACTAATTAGGTTATAATTGGCTATTAAATACTGATTAGGTCATAGTTGCTAACCTGGTTTAATGTCTTACATTCTCCCCTTTTTAAGGGAATTTCGTCCCGAAATTAGCTCGTGCTCTCCACTGCTTGAGTATTCGAGAACAGATGAGGGTATTTTTCCCAGAACTGATCTTTACATTCCCATGTAAACTCAGGACCTCGTTTAGAATTCCATCTGACTTTTATTATCGGGATTCGGCTGTACATTAGTTTCTTGACTTCTCGGTCCATTAATTCCACAGGTTTTTCAACGAAGTTCAACTTATCGTCTAGCTCCAGCTCGTCCATGAGTATGATGAGGGTTTCATCAGCCAGGCATTTGTTAAGATCGGATACGTGGAAGGTATTATAAACATTACTAAGCTCTGGGGGCAGATCGAGTCGGTAGGCGACAGGGCCAAATTCTTTTGCTAATCTTGAATGGTCCGATATAACGAGGATTGAGTTTTCCTCGTTTCCCAAAACGGATTACGCCTTTCCAAGGTGAGACTTTCAGCATTACTTGATCTCCTTCCTGAAATTCCAGATCCTTCCGTCGAACATCTGCATAGCTTTTTTGTCGATCTCGTGCAATCTTTAATCAGTTCCGAATCTGGACTATCTTTTATGTTGTCTCTTGGATGATCTCAGGTCCAGTGATCTGGCTATCTCCTACTTCAGCCTAACAAAGCGGTGACCGACACTTTCGTCATAAAGTGCCTCGAATGGAGCAGTCTTAATACTCGAGTGATAGCTGTTGTTATAGGAAAACTCAACTAATGGCAGGTGCCTGTCAAAACCTTTGCCAAAGTCGATAACACATGCCCTTAGCGTGTCCTCCAATGTCTGAATCGTTCTTTCGCTCTTACCATCCGTCTGCGAGTGGTAGGTTGTGCTCTTGTCCAGGCGTGTACCCAACCCCTCTTGTAACGATTGCCAAAATCTTTATGTGAACCTGCTGTCCCTATGTGATATAATTGTTACACGAACTTCATTCCTTTAGACGACTTCTTTAAGATAGATTCGTGTTAACCTATCCATCTTATAAGTCTCCTTGATTGGTAAGAAGTGTGCAGTCCTTGTGAGTTGGTCCACAATCACCCAAATGGTTTCATAACCTCCAAAAGTCTTTGGCAACTTTCTTAAGAAGTCCATGGTTATTCTCTGCCACTCCTACTGGGGTATCTCTGGTTGAACCAATAATCCTGGTTGCTTCTGGTGCTCAGCTTTAACTTTCAAACCCGTTAAGCACTTGCTGACATACGTAGCAATGTCAGCCTTCATGTTTGGCCACGAGTACATTTCCTTCAAGTCTTGATACATCTTATCTGACCCTGGGTGAATAGCATATCTTGTTTTATTCCTTTCATCCATGACCAGCTTTCTTAACCCTCAAAATTTTGGTAGCCAAATTCTGCTCATGAAGTACCGACATCCATCGGTCTTGATTTCAAACTGTTTATACATTCCTGGCAAGGCTTCATCTAGCAGATTTCCCTCCTTGACTGCTTCCTCTTGCGCCTCGCGGATTTGAGAGTTCAAGTTTGAGTGTATAGTTATGACCAAAGCTCGGACCCTTAGAGATTTAACTCGTTCCTTACGGCTCTAGGCATCAGCTACAAGATTTGCCTTACCCGGATGATATCGGATCTCGCTGTCGTAATCGCTAAGCAGCTCAACCCAGCTACGTTGCCTCATGTTGAAGGTAGTGTAAACACCGTGCACTTTGTACCGTAAAAGGTAGTGCCTCCATATCTTGAGAGCAAATACCACAGCTCCAAGCTCCAGGTCGTGAGTCGTGTAGTTCACCTCATGGACATTAAGTTGCCGCGATGCATAAGCGATAACCTTGTCTCTTTGCATTAACACACAACCCACTCCGTTGTGTTATTACATCCTGTGTGACGATAGTAGTCTAAGTTTAGATAGCATTTTGTGTAAGTCTATTTACTTTATATTAGATATTAACAAGTGTTTGATATATGGTGGATTATGTATGTTGGATATTGATTGTTTGTATGTTTGAACATGGTGTAATGTATTACAAGAAGTTCAAACATAAAGTTCAAAGATAAATTCAAACATAAGATAAAACATAAGTTTGAATGATGAGGTTCGAATTTGAGCTAGATTCGAATTTGTCTAGAAGGACAAGTTCGAATAAGGCCTTGGGCCAGATTCGAATTTGTCCTAGACAAAGTCGAATGTGTCAGTATAATTAAGGGTTAATTCGATTAATTATTAGACTTTTGCAGAATTTGTCAGACGATTAGCAGAAGGCGATCTCGAACTTGATTGCAATCAGAGAGTTTCGTGAGGAGAGAATCATTGTGTCGGGGCGTTCTAAGTTGTTCGTCAATCACAGTGGTAGTCTCCGTATTTCGGTATGCGTGATATATCCGTCAAGCCACAAACGAGGATTCCGCACTCGTTGGAAGGTGTCGCGTCAAGATAGATCTGTATAGTTCAGACCTTACAAGTGGTATCAGTGCCATTGGGTGTTCGTTGTGTTCTTGGTGTTCACTAGAAACATCTGTGGTTTCTTGACGTTTTGGACGGTTAAAATCACATTTTTGGAGGATTTTAGAGTTTATCAAGTAAGATATCGGAAAATAATTTGCATTAGTTCAAGTTTTTGATCAAAATCAATATTTTTAGCCTTAAAAATATTGGTTTAATCTGAAACCATAATAAAATCGAATTATTAGCCGTTTTTCGAACTTGCGGCGCTCGAGTTTATCAAGGGAGTATTAGGGTTTACTCAAATTTCGAGTTTGTCAGGCAAATTCGCTCCTTTCGAAGTTCCTTAGGGTTTAATTCGAGTTTGGCCAATTCGAATTTGCTCAGATTTCGAGTTTACCCTATATTCGAATTTAAGGATTTCGAATTTATTAAAACCTTCGAATTTGTCATATATTTCGGATTTAGTTGGACTTCAAACTTAATTTCGATTTTAATTCCAATCAAGTTTAAAATTAATTAAATTCGAACTTACTCAAATTCGAAAGTGTTAATTTAAATTAATTTCGAATTAAGTTAATTAAGTTTGAATTCAAAAATTTTTGAAACAATGACAAGTCTACAAAGGTTTATTGAGATGGAGCACGAGGTCGGAAAAGCAAATTCTCCTCCAAAGTTGATGAAATTGGAGGATTATTATTGGTGGAAGGATAGGTTCGCTGATTTCGCTAGATATAATGATTTGAGGATGTGGATTTGTATAGATGAGGGATACAGTCCACCTACGGCTGAGGTTGAAGGACGACAAAGAGTCTTGTCATATTCAAAGATGAAGGACGATGATAAGAAACTCTATGAGGCCGAGAACCGAGCATTCGCTATCATTAGAATGGCTTTACCTCAGGAGATCTTGCACACTTTCCGCAATCAAAAAACAACACAAGAGCTGTGGGATGCTTTGGAGAAAAGGTGTGAAGGTAATCCGAGGGACAGGAAAAATAGAATGGAAAGGCTCAAGCATCAGTTCGCGATTTTCAAGGTTTTGAAAAACGAAAAGCTGGATGAGACCATTACTAGATTCTATCACCTGCTGACTGAGTTAGACAACCACGATGTGGAGTAAAGTGAGACAGAGAAAACTGTGAAAATTCTGGATGCTTTACCAGCCAAATGGGAGATGTATGTGGCGCTGATAAAGCATGATGAAGACAACTTCTATACTCTAACTCTAGAAAATGTCATAGGAACGCTGAGGGCCTATCACTTTGAATTGCTGAAGAAGGAAAGGGATTATGAACAAGTACAGGATCCGGACATGTACTTTGGGAAGTCCAAATCTTCAGGGGCAACTGACGGGAAGACGGCTACAGCATTCTTTTCGGGTGAAACATTGACGCCTGTTGAATCAGAACACTCAGTGAGCCGGGCTTTCTTAGGGTTTTCTAGACCAAAATAAAAGTAGACTCAGGCTACATCTACATCTCAAGGGTATTCAAAGATGCCGATGAGCGCAAAATCAGCTGAAGACCATCTGAATCTGTTGGCTTCATTTGTGGCCGCCTATGGCAATTACGTTCAAGGAAAAATCAACGATCCTGCGCTTTGGGATGAGGATTATGATCAGGTAGATCCTGATGATCTACAGGAAATGGATCTGCAATGGCAACTGGCCATGGTGACTCAGCGAGGGAAGAGATTCATCAAAATGACGGGCAGAAATCTCAACGTCAGTAACAATAAGATTGGGTTTGATAAATCCAAAGTTAAGTATTACAACTGCCAAGGGTTAGGACACTTCGCTAGAGAGTGTCAAAGACCGAAAGTAGAGAACTACCAGAACCAGTATCAGAATCAATCTCAAGGGAGAGATCTGCCAGGTAGTTCAAGCAATCAGGCGAATATAGCTGGTCTGTTAAACAATGTCACATCTGACAGACAGCTCGATGGAACTTATGACTGGAGTACACATCCAGAGTCGAACGCTAGAGCCTTTATGGCTGAAGTAACCGAGACTGGAAGTGTCGGAGTAGAAGAAATGACAGGGGACAGCAATCAGAATGATATCAGGCCTATGTTGGTAGAAAAGTCAGAAGATCAGACAATTTTGGAGTTCGCCGCACAGATGGCCAATGTGGAATCTGATCACGACAAGGTAATTCTGAATTTCTATATTTTCCGGGATTTATGTGCTTTGTGTGCTACATCTAATGATAAATTAAACTTAGTTCTAGAATCACATCAAACTATAACTGCTCAGAATGAATCCTTAAAATCAGACAACATAAGCCTCTTAGATATCAAGGAAGACCTTAGAAATAAGTTTAAGGCAGATGCACAAGATGTCATAGTTCTAAAAGACAAGCTGAGTGAGCAGTGCGTTAGATTAGAACTGATGTATGAACTTGTTGAGGCATTGACCAAAGAGCTTAAGACCAAAGAAGTAGAGCTAGCAGAATCTAAGGTTAAGGTAGCCGAGGTAAACAGTAAACTGGAAAAGTTTAGGAACTCATCACTCAACCTATGGAAGATCTTAGATGCACAACGTCGGTCTAAGAAACCTGTAGGTCTAGGGTATCATGAGAGTCCTCCACCTTTCAATGATAACTATGTACCTCAGCCTCAGGAGAAAACTGAAAAACCAGTTGACTAATAGGTAGAACCGAAACCTATGTCTGAACCAGTTAAGGATAACGAAACTAAGGTGACTAGTAATAATGTCAAGATTAAGAAGGTCAAATTTGTGCCATCCTCTAGTGATAAGCCTGTAGGACAAGCCAAAATTGACTTCAATGATCAATAGGAGGAACCAGTCACTATACTTGAGACGAAAGAACCAGACACTAGTGACACACTTAAGTCAAAGGGCACACATAAAAAGTCGATTGACAAAATGTCTTGCTTTAGATGTCATGAAAGGGGACATGTTGCATCTAGTTTTCCATATAGGAAAGTAGACTCTACACCTAAAACTGGAAAGCCGGAACAACATAAACCTTCTACAAGGGTTGCAAGCACAAGTAGTTCTCATAACACCGAGAAAACTGTGCAAGCCACACCAAAATCTGCTGTGAAACAAACACCTGTGTCAGGTCGACCCAAAGAAGTGATTAGGACTAATTCACCAAATAGAGTCATTAATCAATCCAGGTCAGGACCGTAACAAAATTATAGGAGTACTACACCTAGCAGAGCTTACACTCCGGTTAGGTCACACACTCTTGTAAGACATCAAACACCAGGTAAAGCTCAGGGATATCAAACGGAAATGCCTTATAATCAAAACTATTAAAGAGCTCCACAGCAAATGCCTACACAAAGGCCGAGAGTGAACATAAATCACTCTGCACCACAACAGGCTCAAAATCAAAAAACCCAAGTCACCTGAAAGGAGAGATGGGTATTTGAAAGAGTTTAAGTATGTGAACAAGAATGGTATTACCAAGTCAGTAATGGCTTCGGTTCCCCGTGATAACTAACCTCCTTTCTTTCATGTGCTGGAGATAACTACAGGTACAAACAACAAGTGGTTCGTCGACAGTGGTTGCTCCAGACACATGACAGGGGAAAAAGTCTACTCGCAGACTTTAAGGGAGAGAATAGGGAATTTGTATCGTTCGCTGGTAATAAGGGAGGGAATATCACCGGTACTGGAGTGGTCACTAATGGGACTATCAAACTGGATCAAGTTTATCATGTTGATAAACTGGTTCACAATCTCATTAGTGTATCTCAAATCTATGATAAGAAGAACTCAGTACTTTTCACTGATACTAAGGCGTTAGTGCTGAAGCCGGGATTCAAAGTACCTGAAGAGTGGATACTGATGAGGGCTCCAAGGAAGAATGACCTATACATGCTAGACATGAACAAGCTGGAATCTTTGATGAGACCAATCTGTCTACTATCTAAAGCTTCAGAGACGGAATCAGTTTTATGGCACAGACGCATGGCACACTTGCACCTGATAAAAATGAATTACATTACTAAAAATGGATTGCTGCAAGGTGTCCCGATGAAGAGTTTTCAATTCGAGGACAAGTGCCTACCGTGCAAGAAAGGAAAACAACAAAAGACGACACACAAGTCCAAGACTCAGATATCAATAGCTGCCACATTCGATTTGTTGCATATGGATCTGTTCGGACCTATCAACAAATGGAGCATAGGTGGTAGTTGGTATTGTTTGGTTAATACTGATTATTACTCACGATTTTCTTGGGTTTTCTTTTTAGGTACAAAGGACGAGACAGCTGCCAAGCTAATCAGGTTCTTAGACAAAGTGGAAAACTCTTACGGATTCAAGGTAAAACATATCAGGAGTGATAATGGAAAGGAATTTAAAAACACGGTTATTGGTGTTAATTGCCTATCAAAGGGCATATTGCATCAATTTAGTGCACCATATGAGCCTCAACAAAATGGGGTGGCCGAACGGAAAAACAGGACTTTGATTGAGGCAGCAAGGACCATGCTCTCGGATTCAAAGCTTCCTACCATGTTTTGGGGGAGGCAGTGAATACTGTGTGTCATGTTTTAAACAGGGTCCTTACTTTCAAATCATTGAACAAAACTTGTTATGAAATGTTGAATAAAAGGCCACCAAATTTACTGGCTTCGAACCATTTGGGGTACCATGTAAGTTAATGAAAACAAAACATCAACCTAAGTTTGGTGAAAAGACTGACGAAGGATACTTCTTAGGTTATGTGCCGAACTCACCAAACAAACGGGTTTTTAACAAGTCAAATGGTACAGTAGAGATTGTGTATAACATTGTTGTAACAAGTTATACACATGAACCCCAAACTGGTCCGGAATGGATTTTTGATTATAACAAATTGTTTGAATCATTTAACATTCCTTTGGATGGAAATGCAGGTACAATCGGACAGGACTTGTCGTCATTAAATCTGAATGACGAGGGTGAAAGTTTTCCGTGGACCACCTTTCCATCAACATCCGAGCCTACAACAAGTGAAGATAGATCTCAAGCAGAAAATGATTCTAAAATTCCTACAAACGAAAATTAGACAACACACTCTAACTCTGAAGACAGTGTCCATGAGGAAGAAAATGTACAGTCTGAGGTCGTTCCGCCATTAGGAGAGATAGCATCAAATTTGGGAGATAATCTTAGGGTTGACGAGATAGAAACATCGAGAATTAATAAGGATCATCCTGTTGAGAGAATCATAGGAAATCCTAATGCTGGTGTGAGGACTAGGAGTAGTTTGAAGAACAACACAGTGTTGTTGTCGATGATCAATGAGTCCGAGGCCTTTCATACTTGCCAACAGTCATGTTTCATTTCGTAAGTAGAGCCGAAGAATGTGCAAATGGCACTAAAAGACAACTCTTGGGTTGAAGCGATGCAGGAATAACTGTCACAGTTTTGGAAACATGAAGTGTGGGAGTTAGTTCCGTTACCTCGAGGAGACCTTAAAAATAGGAACCAAGTGGGTTTTCATGTGCAAGAGAGATGATCGGTGTAGTGTGACTCGCAACAAAGGAAGGCTTGTGGTAAAGGGTTTCAACCAAGAGGAAGGAATCGATTACAATGAAGTGTTCGTGCCAGTGGCAAGGCTTGAAGCATTCCGTTTGTTTCTAGCATTCGCTTCCTTCAAAGGTTTTAAGGTTTATCAACTTGACGTAAAGAGTGCTTTTCTCTATGGGAAGGTGAAGGAACTGGTGTATGTGGAACAGCCGCCCGGGTTTACAGATCTGAAATATCCAGACAGAGTGTAACGGTTAGATAAGGCTTTGTATGGCCTACATCAAGCACCAAGAAGTGGTACGAGACACTATCTAATCATATTTTAGACAACGGGTTTGAAAGAGGAAGAATAGATAGTACACTGTTTGTGAAAAGAAAAGGTGAACAATTCTTCTTGGTACAAGTGTACGTCGATGATATCATTTCCGGGTCATCAGACGAGCAGATGTGCACAGACTTTGAAACGGTGATGAAGTCTAAGTTTGAGATGAGTGCGATGGGTGAGTTAAACTTCTTTCTGGGTTTGAAAGTCGAACAGAGGAAGGAGGGCATGTTTATTCATCAGACGAAGTATCTCTATGACATTCTAGAGCGCTTCGGGATGGAAGGAACCAAGCTGACAGCTCACTTCAGCACGCTGATTCAAGTGAATCATAATCTCGGACGGGGTACAGAAAGTGATACCGATGTGGATCCGACGTTATATCGGGTCATGATTGGGTCACTTATGTATTTAACTACTTCTAGACCTGACATAATGTTTGTTGTGTGTATTTGTGCTAGGTTTCAAGCTAATCCAAAAGAGATGCACATGAAAGCTGTGAATCGGATTCTGAGACTCCTCAAGTCGAAACCGAAGCTGGGACTTTGGTATCACGCGGATGGTGATCTGGAATTGGAAGCTTTCACAGATTCAGACTATGGAGCATGCAGCTTGAATCGCAAGTCAATAACTGGAGGTTGTCAGTTCCTTGGAGGGAGGCTCGTTTCCTGGCAATGCAAGAAACAGACTTCGGTAGCCGTATCAACGTGTGAGGCCGAATATGTTGCTGCTTGTAGTTCCTGTTCACATGTTATGTAGATACAACGACAATTGCGGGATTACGGTTTGAGTTATACTCATACTCCTATTAGTATAGCTAACCAGTCAACTTTTGCAATAACCAATAATCTAGTTAAACACAGTAAAACCAAGCACATAGACATAAGACACCACTTTATACGTGATTGTGCTGAAAAGAATATAATTAATCTGGTAAAAGTAGCAACGGAGGATAATAATGCAGATTTATTTACCAAAGCTTTTGATAAGTCATGTTTTGACTTGTTAGTTCAACTAAACGGAATGCGTAATCCAGAGTAACTTGACCTTAGTAGAATTTCTTTTTATAGCAATAGAATTTCTTTCTTTTTATAATAAGTCAATAGCTTAGTAGAATTGCTTTTCCTTTATAGTAAGTTAGTAGGTTAGTTTATTTTCTTACTCTTATTTATGAAAATCAAAAAAAGAAAAGAAGAGAAAACCATAAAAAGAAAATGAGTTATGTCTTAGATACATAGATTCAAAGTGACGAAAATTAGCACAGTCGATACAATCTCTAAGTGTTATGCTTTCACACATAATCCAACTAAAACTCTAAGTGAGATACATTATCTAGTTTGATGTATTGGTAGGAAAAATACGCAAAGGGAGTCTCAAGGCTAATAAAATATTCAAGAAAAAGTCAGACGTGTCACTAACTTAGATGTATGACCAAATGGTCTTAATTTTTATGCTAGAGACATACAGACATTGATTCTAAATGAGGTATGCAAATTTTCTGGGGGATGTACAGCAACATCAGATACATCTTAATGAAAAGAAAAGAATAGAAAAATCATGATACTGAATTAAGAGTCAAAACAAGTAATTCTGTTGTACGTAAGTACAGACCTGTTGCCTCTGGTTTGACTCGAGTTAGCAAGATAAGTCGCTTTGTTGTACGTCGGTACAGACTTGTCACCGCTGTCTTGCTAACTTTAAAATAGACTTTAAGACAAACTCAGACACTCTGTTGTATGTAAATACAGAACTGTGTCCGACGTTTGCCTTTTAAAGAAAATTTGCAATACCAAAAAGTTATAATCATTGTGTGTATGTCTTGATCATAAAAGTATGTCTAAGTATGAGTCACGTAAGGAAATTTCTTGATAAATAAAAAGGCCAATGGATATTCCAAAGTGTAAAAATATTTAAAGGGAAAATAATACCAACAATCGTCTAGAAATGTGTGTCACGACAAATAATCAAAGGAATCAAAATTCCTAAGTGTGCAAGTAAGATACTGAAAGTACATATTTGACACCGCTATCTGATTGAACCTTTCTGTGGCTTTCTTGCCAAAAATATTCTTTTAGTATAGAATGTAAATTTAAAAGTATGTAGATTAGTTTAAGTTTAAATTTTGTTCAAAATTTTACTTTATTTTATTTTACTTTATTTTATTTTATTTTAATTCATTTTATTTTATTATATTTTATTTAGGAAAAAGGTCAAAGTTACTAAGGATGCATTTTTAGTTGAATGAACAAACATTCCGTTAAAATCTTTTGCTTACTGATAAATTTTGCATAGTTTGTTCCGTTACACGAAAAAGTTGAAAAAGTTGGAAAAGTTGAAAAAGTTGAATTTTATTTAAAGATTTTCAAAATTTTCATTTAAATTCGAATTTCAGACAAAGTCGAATTGACATTCGGATCTGCCAGTAATTTCGAATTTAATGCAAGTTTGAAGGTGGTTAGTATATATAGGTCAACAGTGAACATTCATCGTCACCTACATTCGAGTTTAGCTTTTCGAACTTACCTGTGTGCGATTTCGAACTTGTTATTCGAGTTTACCGATTCGAATCTTTCACTATTTTTCGAAGTTTTGTTCACGTGTGTTCGATTTTACAGCCAAATCTAGGTATAAACATCATTATAATACAAGATTAAGGTAGTTTAGGACTCAATTTTAGCAAAAATCGACTAATTTTGAGGTTTTAAGGGTTTTGAACTTTGTGATTCAAAATCACAAATTTTAACCAGTGAAACCACAAATAAGTGACATATATCTTCGATTAGAACCTTCTAGGACTAGTCAATGCTATTTTCTAAGTCTAACGGGGTTTAAATCATGGATTTGTGTTTGAAAGTGACCGAATTCGATTTTGTTCATCTAGTTTGAATTTGTCTGTAGCAAACTCGAATTCAAGTCAAATTCAAACATGTCATTCGAGTTTATTATTAAAATCGAAATGCTTGAATAAATTTTAACGTCAAACTTGTAGAAATTTATATGTGTTGGATTTTGGACTTACATAAGTTCAAAATAAAACAAATTTGGATTTAATCGAGTTTCATTTTTATTATTCATGTCTAATATATGTTACTGTTTACTGTGCAGATATGGAGCAAAGGGCTTTCTTTCAAAAACATAATATGGTAGTATCGCCAGACCGGGAGCTTCCTGAAGCTCAGGCATTTAGGCCGATGGTGGACTTTTTGGCAAACTCAAGGGTTTCATATGCACTATCGCACAATGTGCAAATGGTACTACCATATGTTAGACAGTTTTGGGATCACCTGCAAGTCGATTGTACAGTGACGCTGACGGTGTTCAGGACAAGAGTTGGCGGGTAGCCATTAGTGTTTTCTGCCGATATGTTACGTAGAGTGTTGGAGCTTGGAACGGTAGAACAGGAAGCTGGGCCAATTGACTTCACATTCGAAGTAAGGCAAGCAGCCTTTTTACGAATGGGGTATGGACTGGATATAGCCAAAGCCTCATATATGAAGAGTGGTCTAATAGGCAAATGGAGGTACTTGGCACATTCCATAATGGTGTGTTTTGCACCTAAGAAGGTCGGTTTTGATTATATCGTGTCAAAGATGCAGTCATCGATTATTGCATTCGTGTATAATAAGAAGTTCCACAACTCCGAGATGTTCTTTGCGGAGTTTGTTCATCAAATAACTACTCCAGCGCGGGAATGGTTTCTGATGTATCCGCGGTTCGTAATGATGATGATTCGACACTTTTTGCCCAACTTGCCGCAGCTAGAGGATATTCAGAGTGTGGCAGGGATTGATAAGTGAATTTTTGCAGATTGTCAAATACATAACGCCTGAAGGGCAGACGTGGTTAGACCACTGGTTGCACCTCTTTTTGGTGCCGTGGTAAATCCCGATTTTGAAGCCCCAGAGGGTGAGAATTGGGCTGGTGAAGGGCCGCAGCCACAGCAAGTACGGCCACAGCAGCAACAACAACAGCAAAGCCCTCCAGCACAACAAAGAAGGAGGCCAAGAGCTCAAGATAGATCTACTCAGGCTTCAAGGCCAAGCTCCAGTAGGGTACAAGAGTCAATGCAAGCAGGTCCGTCATCGGACGTTGCGGGTCCTTCTGGTGTGACACCAGTTTTTTGATCCTCGAGTGGAAACTCTGGAGGAAATCTGGGCTCAAGGGACTCAGGCACAAGAAGAGATTACGGCTGAGCTCATTGATACAATGTTAGAGCCTCCAGCTAGTTTTGATGATCTTATGCGCGACATAGATGAATATGAATATCAGCCAGAGGTAGAGGGTCAAGCAGTCACCACCTCTGAGTCGTCATCAGAATAAGCTGAAGAGATAGAGGTTGAAGCAGCAGCAGTAGAGATGGTTGATCTGGCTGTCAGAATAGGTAGATATGGATCCAGAATTGTGGTAAGTGACAGAGAGGCAGAAAAGAGAGCAGCCAGAGATTCAGATGAATATGACTCTGATTTTGAGGCTGAAGATACTACTCCTTTAATGCCTAGGCAAAGGGCCAAAAGGCACATGGTTATGCAGGGAGCTTCGTCTGCTTCTGCTTCAGAGCCTGAGATTCCATCCGCTCAACCATCTGTTCCACCATCAATCACGCCGTCACCAATCACACCTGTTCCATCCACATCATCCACCTACATAGAAAATCAGTGTTTCTCAGAGCTTAGAAGCAAAGTCGATTTCCAGACAGTCCAACTCACAAAAGCAGTCAGCGAGCTTCAAGAGCATAATGCAAAGATTGATCACGAAAACATTGAATTGAAGACATTTGTCGCTGATCAAGCTGCTGAGATCAGAACCATGAAGTCCCTCCTCGAGCAGCTAATGAAAAATCTTCAGGCTTAGGGGGAGACCAGCTGCAGAGATGCTTAAGAGAAGAGAAGAGAAGATGACGATGGTAATGATCCCGATGCATGAAAAGATAGTGAGCAAGTAGATTTTTCTTCTGCTCAGCATGCTGAAGTTCAGGGGGAGCCTAGTCAGTCAGGAGTTGAAGGAGGTGAGGCTAGTTCTTCAATGGCCATTGAGAGCGAGATGATTGACGCTCTAATTGATATTGAAGAAGAAGAGATGGAATTCGATTTTGAAGATGATATTGAAGAGTTGGAGGAAGGAGAGTTTGTGCCAGAGGACATAGTAGACTGGAAAGCAGATGATGAAGTGATAGAAGATGAAGACGATAATGTTGATGAAGTGATCGTAAATTCATAGCCTATCACAGAGTTATACATATTGAATGAGCACAATGTGATTGATATCAGCGAGATCAAGTTGGTCTCAGTAGAAGACTCTGAACTAGAGGAAGCTGAGAGAGAACCATCTAGGGCTGAACTGTTAAATCTATGGTTCCAAAAGGAAGAGAAGAGAGCAGAGCCTAAGATGAAAAGAAAAATGAGAGTACCGGGCTTCGAGAATCTATCAGGTGGAATTATAAGTTGGTTCTTCGACAGAGAACTGTAGCTATTCATACTGAAAAGAAGAGATGGACTTCAATACCTTAGGCAGACGCTCACAGTATTTAATACATTGTCGAAGGTAGAAGTAAAGGAGTTAGCGTGGAAAGAGTTAATCAATATCGGTGAGGATCCTTATGCTGAGGTTATAGCCAAGATTATTAGAAAGGAGGGCCGATCTGGAAAATTTGAAAGACTCAAGCCAAGGACGAGAAAGAGAGTGGAAGATGAGACAAGGATTGATCCACATACAGGTAGGCCATGGGCTAGAATGGTGTACAAGCCTGTAAAGTGTTTGAAGAAGATGCCTATGAAGTCGATGCCACAAGATGTTCTAAGTAACATGAACTGGTGGTATGTAGATAGTGATACTGCTGAAGCCGTGATGGAAGATACTCAAGGAAAAGTTATTTGGCGAGTGTATGATCCATTACATCTAATAAACCTATCCAAGGACGACCTAAAGAAGCTACACGATCATCCTATCTTCTTTCACGAAGGATGGAGATCTGAAGCTAAGAAGTCCAGAAGATAGTTACAGTTTGTATAGATATAGGTTTATATGCAGGTAGTACTCTATATGGTTCAAGTAGTTAGACAAAATGTAAAAAGTTAGAAGCTATCGTCAAGGTGGAGCCTGTTAGTACATACTGTGTGACGATAGCAGTCTAAGTTTAGATAGCATTTTGTGTAAGTCTATTTACTTGATATTAGATACTAACAAATGTTTGATATATGTTGGATTATGTATGTTGGATATTGATTGTTTGTACGTTTAAACTAGGTGTAATGTATTACAAGAAGTTCAAACATAAAGTTCAAAGATAAATTCAAACATAAGATAAAACATAAGTTCAAACATAAGTTTGAATGATGAGGTTCGAATTTGAGCTAGATTCGAATTTGTCTAGAAGGACAAGTTCGAATAAGGCCTTGGGCCAGATTCGAAGTTGTCCTAGACAAAGTCGAATGTGTCAGTATAATTAAGGGTTAATTCGATTAATTATTAGACATTTGCAAAATTTGTCAGACGATTAGCAGAAGGCGATCTCGAACTTGATTGCAATCAGAGAGTTTCGTGAGGAGAGAATCATTGTGTCGGGGCGTTCTAAGTTGTTCGTCTATCACCGTGGTAGTCTCCGGGTTCCGGTGTGCGTGATATATCCGTCAAGCCACTAACGAGGATTCCGCACTCGTTGGAAGGTGTCGCGTCAAGATAGATCCGTAAAGTTCAGACCTTACACATTGTGTGAGGCATCGCAGTAAACAACAAAATCTTCTGTTCCATCTGGTAGGGACAGAATAGGTGCACTACACAATCTTTGCTTCAACAGTAGGAATGTCATTTCCTGATCTTCACCCCAGTTGTACTTTATGTCCTTTCGAGTCAATTTCGTTAAAGAACCAACTATCTTCGAGAAGTTTTCAATGAGTCGCCTATAATAATCGGCAAGACCTAAGAACTGACGGATTTCAGTGGGAGTCGTAGGAGTTGCCCATTTCTTAATGGCCTCGATTTTTGATGGGTCTACCTGAATTCCTTGGCTATTGATCACGTGCCATAGGAATTTGACTTCTCGTAGCCAAAATTCACACTTAGAGAATTTGGCGTACAACTGTTCCTTCTCTAAAAGCTCCAAAATCAACGTTAGATGCTTCTCATGCTCCTCCTTATTTCTGGAATAGATAAGGATATCGTCTATGAACACTATTCTGAATTTGTCCAAATACGGTTTACACACTCGATTCATAAGATCCATGAATACGGATGGTGCGTTGGTCAAACCAAATGGCATCACCTGAAATTCGTAATGTCCATAACGAGTTCTGAACGCTGTCTTGGGCATATCTTCTTCCCGAACTTTTACTTGGTGATAAACAGATCGCAGATCAATCTTAGAGTACAAACTAGATCCTTGGAGTTGATCGAATAAATCGTCGATTCCGGGGAGAGGGTACCATTTTTTGATTGTTAACTTGTTTAACTCTCGATAATCGATGCACATCCTAAAGGATCCGTCCTTCTTCTTGACAAACAATACCGGAGCTCCCCAAGGTGAGGAGCTTGGTCGAATGAATCCTTTGTCCAACAGTTCTTGTAACTGATACGATAATTCCTGCATCTCTGACGGTGCCAATCGGTAGGGTGCTCGCGCGACAGGTGCAGCTCCAAGCACCAAGTAAATCTGATATTCTACTAGCCTAGTTGGTGGAAGTCCAGACAAGTCTTTAGGAAAGACTTTTCGGTAGTTACGAACTACCGGGATTCAAGTCGCTTCTCCTTTGACTCCATTTCCACTAGTTGAACTAACACTGCTTGACAACCTCTTCGAAGGAATTTCAGTGTCCTTAGACCAGAGATGACGTTCAACTGGCGATTCCTTCTTTCTCCTTGGACTGTGAGTACTTTATTTTTCTTAAGTGGTATTCTTACGACCTTCTTACCACATAAGATTTCGGCATGATTGTCTGACAACCAATCCATAGCGATAACTACATTGAAGCTTCCGAGTTCAATAGGCATCAAGTTTATCTTAAAGGGATGATCTGCCAATTTTAATGTGCACTCCTTAATTATACTATTTGCTTCAATCAATTTTCCGTCCCCTAACTCTACGGCATACGCATTTTCTAATGGGGAAACAGTGGCATTCAGTTGTTCACTAAACTTAGCAGATATAAAACTTTTATCAGCCCCAGTATCAAATAGCACATAAGCATACATATGTGCCCGTTACTACCCTGGGATCTTGACGAGCGTCACCTGCTCCCAATATAAAAGCTCTGCCATGAGCTCCACCACCGTTCCCTTTCTTGGACAATCCTTTTTAAAGTGTCCAGTGTTCCTACATTTGAAGCAACTCCTTTGCGTGCCGCTGCTGCCTCCGTTGGTGTTAAACTTACAGTCTTGGGTCAGATGACCGAGCTTCTTACATTTCTCGCAAGGGGTTGGACAGCGACCTACATGATGATAGGTGCATCGGTTACACCTTGGTTTAGTGTTGGTATAGCCCTTCCTAGACTCAGTTCCGGCGACAAAAGCTTTGATGGTTTCAGGATTTTTGGACTTTGAACCCGAACCTTTCCCTGATTTATCTTCCCACTTCCTCTTGTTTTCTCCAGCTTTAGCCTCGTTCCTTTGGGCCACTTAATCCATTAAGTTATTTTCCATTCGAAAGGCACTCTGAATAGTAGTTGGGTTGGATGCGGTGACATTACCTTGGATTTGGGGGGCGTGTCCCCAAATGTAGCGCTCAATACGCTTGTATTCCACAGTGACCATCTGTGGGCACATCAGACTCAACTCGTGAAAACGGTTGGTGTACCCCACTACATCCGTTCCTTTCATACCCAGATTCCAGAACTCTGACTCCATCTTTTTTAGTTCGTTTCTAGGACAGTACTCGTTTGTCATCATCTGCTTCAACTCAGTTCAAGCGAGTTGGTAAGTTGTATCAATTCCCACCGATTGAGCATAAGAATTCCACCATGTCAAGGTGTCGTCTTGAAGAGTGTGGGTGGTGAACTTGACCTTTTCATCCTCGATGCAACCACTAACACCAAACACCAACTCCAGTGTCTCGAACCAGTGAACTAGTCCGACAGCACCTCCTGTTCCGTTGAAGTATCGAGGCTTACAACTTAAGAATCCTTTATTCTACATCCTTTCTGGGTTGAATCAGACCCTCCTGTGGTGCACCTAGCTCCTCCGTCGCCGTTTGCGGTGCTATTTCTGTTGGTTTCATAGGTGGCTATAGGGGCTGCCACTCGTTATGCGACCTGTTGTTCGATGTCAGCGGTGTTCATGGCTCTCTTTGGCGGCATTATCTTAAAGTTTAAAGAAAAGAGCATAGTGTAAGAAGTTGAGTCTTAAAGATTTAAATTTTCCTTAAGGCACAGTTCAATAATCATCAGACACATATTCATAAACAACTTGCAATTTTCATTAATCATTCATAATTTTCTTACATTGGGGCGGGTAATTACCCGAAATTTTTTAGTCCGACACTATTACATAAAAATTTCTTAAAATTTCAAACATAGGGGGGGGGGGGGGTTACTAGTTGTGGGAGTGATCGGGGGTCTCTCCCTTTTCCAATGCATTGAGGCGCTGTGTCAGCTCCTCATTACGGGCCTCGCTCTCGGCTAATCATTGTCGAAGCTCCTCTAGCCCGGCTTGTTGGATGGCGAGGGCATGCTGGTTGGCCTAGTTTAGGTTGGAGTTGTGCAACACCCCCCGCTCTAAACGAGTGGCCATCTCTCCGATATCTTGGTTAAGCAACCAAATCTGGAGGTCGTGCCTTGAAGACCTTTCTACCAAGAGAGGTATGGTCTGGTCGGCTGGCTCTTGAGTGAGCAGTGGGATAGGTGCGGAGGATGGTCCTCCGATCTCAAAGTGGTAGGGGATTCCCTCCTCTCGCCTCCACTCTTGGAGGGTCTCGGGCATCCAGCTCCATCTACCGGCGTTTGCCCGTCGTTGCTGTGGTGGTGAACTTTGTTGGGGAGCAGGGATGGGAATAGTCTCCCGTCTGAGCATGAAAACTCTTTTGCGGGGTGTAAACAACATCTTTGGGCCGTTTTGGTGAGGACAGTACTGTTTGAATGACGGAACCTCGGGGTGGTATGGTGTGTAGGAGGGGATCATCGGGGGTGATGGATCCTCCCCTGCGTCGTCTTCTTCAATGGGCTCCTCTTCTGACTCCTCCATCGGCTCTTCGGAGGGGTCCTATTCTTTACAGGTTTCTCCTTCGGTGAAAACGTCAGTGACTTCGGGGCTCATGGGGGTGTACTCATCCTTATAATCAGACAAGATGTTGATGGTGTTGTTCGACATGTTTTCTGCTATCAAGGTCCATTTATAGTCTTTTAGGTACTAATGCAACCTAGTTCACTATAACTATGGCTCTGATACAAATCCGTCACACCCCATTACGTCGGTTGGCATCGAAGCGTGACGTCGTGGAAGCGTAACCATAATCGTAACGAACGACCACTATATGGATATTTTCAAAAATACACTGGTATAACTTTAAAATATAGAAATGTTTTACATAACCAAAATAAAGTGTAAGTAGTTCGCAAATTACAGAGATTTAAATACATAATTAATGTAACCAAAATAATGCAAATAAATCTCCGTGAGTTTGAAAATTAATGCGACTCCAAATGTACGGAAGCCTTGAAAATGCTTCCGGTGCGGTGCACTTGCCTTAATTTCCTGAAAATACATGCTAAAATACGTCAACAAAATTGTTGGTGAGCTCATAGGTTTACACGTAAATATGACTTGTATGGACATCAATAGTTGAGTTTGAATTTATAAAATCATATATTCCATGTTATGTATTACATAAAAACGATCATGCAACCGAAACTTAATTATGAGTTTGCCCTGTGCAGTATTCCCATACGTAATAACGTAATTTTAAATATATTAGCATTCTGCCGTTAGCCGGTAAGACTAACCCGAATGGGGGACATGACTCCCGATAGATCTATCCACAATATATTCGCGCTTACAAATAAATGTAACTAACGGTTCATGATTTGAGGGCTGATGGAACCACATGTGTAATACTTAATAGAAATGAAGTAGTTTTCGTGTCCATTTGAAAACGTAGCATGTATTTCGACCCCAAAACATAACAGTGTGAAAAATAGGGGCTATGAAAACTCACCGAGTATGCGATGACAAAAGTATGAGCGTAAAATGATCCGAATGTGATTAACCAAGCCCTAAATGATATAAGGGACTTAATAATCTCCCATATATGATAATATGTATACATAAAGGTTTTTATGTCTTAAATCACCCAACATTACAAGTTTATAAATAAAACTCACTTAAAATGTCAAGTTTATATATATATATATATATATATATATATATATATATATATATACATAGAATTTTCCAGCTTTTCGAAGGTTTTCGGCTTACTTTGAGGCTGTTTTTGACCAAGCTCCAATATGATTTAGGCTTTGGTTTTCTTAGACATTAAACTACTATATATAAAAAATTTTTAAACTCAAGAACGACCATTTTTCGAGGTGTTTAGGTTGGGTTCAAACTCGTTAAAAACCCTATGTTGGCCATTTTTGAGCTGTCAAACTTCCGGGTTCCCTAATAATATATTGGGGTTCTAAACTCCATAATGAATTATGAAAACCTCCAGATTTTTAGTTAAGACATAGATCTAACTTTCGAGACAAGAATCAACTCATTTTGTTAAGTTATTAATTAGTTATGATTTTTCAAAGTTGGTGCAACATTTCTGCCGAAATTCCGTATTTCATAAACTTGAAATAACTTGTGATTCTTGTTGTTTATTCAAAGACTAGGTGTACAAAAAGTTATAAAACACATTTATATAACTTCTTTTAATAATATCTACACTTACATTATGTGTTTAAATATTTATAAACACATTTGAAGAAAACAACTTAAAAACAAAACTAGAGATTTATAAACTTGAGTTTTTATAAAACTTGTTGTTGTTGGTGATTATATATATTATACAAGACTTATATAAACATAAATGTATGATGAAATAAGTTAGTATTTACTTACTTTGGGGTATTAGAAGAATGAAATCTAGTAGAAGTTGAAACTCTTGCAAAAGTTGCACCCAAAACACTTGAAAAATGCAAGAATAAGAAAGTTGCAGAATTTTGGCATTGGCTTGATCACTTGGCCGATTTTTCTTAATGAGAAAGGAGAGTATTTTTTTTCTTTGAAGGTGTGAAGAAAATATGAGGAATTGGGTCTTTATTTATAGAGGAAAAAAGATAGTGAAATGATGATGGATTTGAAGGTTGAGTGTGAGATCTTTGGTGAGTTGAAAGAAGAGGATTTGATTGTGATATGTTGAGTAAAAAAATATATTTCAAGACTTCTTAGTCCTTCCTATGGCTGGCCCTATAGGGGTGTATTTCCATGTATTTCTATTTTTTTTTTTGTATAAAAATATTTCAAAATGTATTCTAGTATTTCCCTTTTTTTGTAAATTCATAAATACTTATGAATGCATTGTTTTAATGATTTGTTTTATTCTTGCTTAATTAATGTTAAGTAAGTGTATTAGTATATGATTAGTGTCACTAATCAGAATTTAATTATGTACTTAGTTTCATTAATGCATCATATCGTAAATCGCTCGGATTAATTGGTTTCCAGATTCATCGCACCGATGAATTTGATTCTAATTGAGTTGAATTTCTTCATGAACATTGTTAATCACTTTGATTAATTACTAATGACCACTGATTAGGTTATAATTGGCTATTAAATTCTGATTAGGTCATAGTTGCTAACCTGTTTTAATGCCGGATGTTACAACCTATGTGTTATATTATGAACTTATTAAGTTATTTTCAATGACTTTTGGAGAAATACAATTTTAGAGTTTTGTGAAAGTGCACGTACGAACTAGAACTTGATTTCAGAGAGTTTCAGGAACAATACATCGTGTGGGGTCGGTATCCTATCGGCTAGCATTGTGTCCGGCTTCATGTTCCATGCGTGATCGATTCGTTAAGCGTCTAACGAGGATTCCGCACTCGTTGGACGACGTCGCGCCTTGATCCGATCGGTAGACGTGGTGACCTTACTAGTGGTATCTGAGGTAATCTTGAATGTTCTTCGTGTTCGTCACATTTTGTTGAACATTCATAACTTTTTTTGCCATTCTTACGGATAAATCACTTGATTTTCAAAGTTTTCAGTGTTTTTTTGAGCAACTTTCTTGGCAAATATTCAGCTTAGTTCAATTTTTTAATAGAAATCATAGTTTTTAACCTTAAAATCTTGATTTAATCTGAAATTTTGAAAAACTCAAATTTTTTGGCCGTTTCATGAACTTGCGGCGCTCGAACTTAGGAGGTGTTTTAGGGTTCCTCGAACTTAACACATGCTCCTCCACGAACTTGTCAGGATTTCGAAGTTGTTTGTACCACGAACTTGTCAAAGAATCAAAGTTGTTTGTGTCTCGAACTTGTCATGGATTTGATGTTAACTGATTAGGGTTTCACGAATTTGATTATGTTCGAACTTGTCAGAATCTCGAACTTAGCCTTCCACGAACTTGACTGTTTCATTTTAGGGTTTCCTGGATTTGAGTACTTCGAACTTAGTCGATCTCGAACTTAACCTTAGAACGAATTTAATTTAGAAAACAACTTTTAAAGTTAAAATTATACGAACTTAATTTAGTATGTATGATTTGTTTCAAAGTTATTTTAAAAATTAAATAGTTTAAGTTCCAGAACAAAAAGTTTTGCAATAATGTCAAGTTTGCATAAGTTGTTGGAAATGTATCATGAGGTGGGCAAATCCAAATCCACCGTTCAATAGTAACTATGTGCCTCACCCTCAAGATAAGATCAACGAAGAGGTTGAATAAGAGGAAGTAAAAGTAACCAAGACTGATAACGCATCAACAACTAAGGTGTCAACAACAACCCCTAAGGTTGAGAAAACTATTAAGTTTGTGCAGTCAACTAGTGGAGTAAAACTAGAAGAGGCAAAAACTGTGAGTGATAATAACCAAGAGGTGTTGAACACAGTAGTTGAAACAAAAGAACAGGACATTAGCGAGACTCCGAAGTCAAAGAGTGCCTATAAGAAGCCTATTGACAAAATGTCTTGTTCTAGATGTCATGAAAAGGGTCATGTTGCTTCTAGTTGTCCCCATAAGAAACCTGAGTCTACACCTACTGTAGGGAAGCAAGAAGCGCAAACCTTAAAATTAGTACCTATTATTGCAAGCTCGAGTAGTTCTCAAAGTACTGGGAAGAACTCGAATGCAACAACATGAGTAGGTGCAAAGCAAACACTAGTGTCAAACAGACAACATGAAGGACTTAGGACCAATTCACCGAATAGAGTTCCTAGTCAATCAAGGTCTGGACCACAACCTGTCATTACGAATATTACCCTTGAGAGGAGTTATACTCAAGTGAGGTCACATACTCCTAACAGACATCGGACACCAGGTAAAGCCCAGGGTTATCACAATGAAATGCACTATAACCGAAATTACTCTAGGGCTCCACAGCAAATGACAACTCAAAGGCCAAGAGTGAATATTAATCACTCAGTTCCACAACAAGTTCTTAATAAAAAAACCCAAGTCACCTGAAAGGAGATATGGGTATTTGAAAGAGTTCAAGTATGTGGACGAGGATGGTATTACCAAGTCAGTTATGGCTTGGGTTCCCCGTGATAACTAACTCTTTTTCTTTCATATGCAGGATTTAACTACAGGTCTTAACAACAAATGGTTCGTAGATAATGGTTTAGCTCGTCACATGAAAAGAGTAGTCACTAATAGGACGATTACTCTTGTTGGGAATAAAGGAGGCAATATCACTGGAATAGGAGTAGTCACTAATGGGACAATCACTCTTGATGAAGTCTACTATTTAGATAAGCTTGATCACAATATCATTAGTGTGTCTCAGATCTGTGATAAACATCATTCAGTCCTCTTTACTAAAAAGGAAGCGTTAGTGGTAAAGCCGAGATTCAAGATACCTGAAGAGTGGATTATGATGAAAGCTTCAAGGGTGAATGATTTGTACATGATGGACATGTTGGTAGCAGATCTATCGATGGGTTCTAATTGTCTACTATCAAAAGCTTCAGAGTCCGAATCTTTGCTATGGCACAGACGTATGGCACACGTCTAAAATTTTATTATCGTAATTTGAGGATATTTAGTTTAAATTTCGTAATGAATATAATTAAGTTGGATTATGAAAAATGATTATGTATCTGGATATTTAAATGTTGGTTGTTATTTTAAGCAATTAAGAAATTGAGAATTTCAACTATTAGTTAATAAGTATGATGATTTATAAATGTTAGTCATGATAAAACTAAGATGGAAATCAGTATTTAACGGAATCAGAAAAAGTAGAGGGGCTAATTATGCAAATAGCCGAAAGTTTTGAATAAAAAGGCTTATGAGCCTTTCATTTGGTCATTTCACTTTCTCTCTAGAAACTCTCTAAGCTCTCTCTCTAAAATCTACTGAAAATTCGAATTTGTGGAACTAAGTTCGTGGGTTTGATCTGGAAATTAACAAGAAATCAAAGGAATTAAGGTAAGAAACATTATATCTCAATTTGGGGTATATTTGAAGGTTTTAAAATTCAAAAATTCGGATATAAATCTGTGAAATTTTGATTGCATGTATGAAATTCAAGTTGAAAAGCATCAATTGAAGATCTCTGAAGGATTAGAAACAAGAATCGTGCTTTGATTCGTCCTAAAAAGGTAATAAATCTGAGATTTGGTGAACTTTTGTGTTCTCGAGGTTTTTACTCGTTTTTGGTCAAATCTGGACTGATTAGCATGTTTTAGATGGGGAACATGATGTAGAAATACCCCAATAATGTTTATAAAACATTATAAATGATTGCATGTTGTTAAAATTAAGTTTTGGAAATTTTTGAGTAAAATCCGTAAGTTGCGACCTGCATATCTGCAAGTGAACTCGGCGAGTTCATAAGGGAACTCGGCGAGTTCCCAAGAACACTTGAACAAATCTTCAAAAATTCATAAGTGATGGATCCGAATTCGGATGAGAACCGAAATTAGATTTGGACCGAAATAACATTAGAACCGAACTCGAATGGACCCGAATTCGGATGGGTCAACTTGATTCGGATGGATCCGAAATCCGGTTGAGGGTCCGAACATCGGACATGAACTCGGCGAGTTCACTGAGCCAACTCGGCGAGTTATATGCATCTCTTGTGTAATTCGGATGGGTTATTAAGGACCCGAATTTATGGTTAATTGATAACATTTTTGGAATATTGTTGGTATTATATGAAGGCATATAATGAAGGGTTAATTGGGAATAATAACACCTCAAACGATGAGATTTAAACGTGAGTTTCGGATGATGGTTCCGAATGTTGTAATACTTTTATTTGAACAAATTGATGCTAAGTTGTTAAAGAACATGTAATGATGATATGTTTTTCCTTATGGAAATGATACAGGTCCCTTGTGGTGTTGTTTAACCCATAGTGGGGTACTTTGTGGATCCGGTTGAAATCTCGAGGAGAAAAAAAATATCTTGAAGTTTAAGAACGCACCCACTGTGAGTACCTTTGATTTTAGCATGTCTGCATCTGCTTTATGTTTGCATTGCCTGTTGAGGTCTGTTGTTTCATTTTCGTTTGGCACTCTACTAACTTGCGTATATGTTGATGCACATTCATACTTGTTGCATGTCCGTTCATTTGTTGTGCATCCTATTGATGGACCTGCGTGGTCGCATCTGTACTCTGATGTAATGTCTGCCTCTGTGGTCAGGTTAGGCAGTAAGTCATCCCCGATGTAATGTCTGCCTCAGATGGTTGGTTTCTTTATGCCGAGTGTCAGCTCGAAGGAGCTGCGGCTCAGGTTTGCGTACCTTGGGTACGTGTGGAGTATAAGGTATATGTTACCGCGGTTACTCTGGGTGGCATCATAAGGATTTGCAGAATGTGTAAAATTATTTGGTATTCACTAAGCAATTCGCTTACCCCTTCAATTGTTGCATTTTTATAGGAAAAGGAAAATCCGTCGCGGGACCATCTAGCTAGGACGTTTGTTGAAGTATTTGAAGATTTCTACTGTTTAACTTGGTATTTGGTTTATGGAATTACTGTTGTAATAAATTTGGGGATGATGTAATACTTTTGAGTTTGTAGACTTAGACGTATAACCTATGTAGCACCGTAGTGTGTTGCAGACAAATTTGTACTATTTTAGTTTGTATTTTATGCTTCCGCACTGTAATTTAAGCTATCAGATCATTATGAAATTGTTTGTTGGGGATTAATCCTGGGTGTATTGTAATTGTGGTTAAATGTGGCAAGGGTGTCACACGAGATGGTATCAGAGCAGTAGTTTGAGATTCAAGTGTCCGTGAGGTCTTGGTCTCAAACATTAAGTGATGATATGTAGTGATTATAAGTAACGATCTGAACTAATATAGGTTACGATCTAGTAATCATAGGAGATTGACTATCATACGGGACAAATGGGTGGTGTTTATAAATAAACGACATGTTACTAAACAAGTTATATGTTTTATATATCAGAACATGTCTGGAGGAGGAATGACGCCACGAGAAACGAGAGAAATGATGCTATCAATGATGGCTGAACAAAACAGGATGATTCAAGATCAGTTTCGGGCTCGAGATGAGGCCAAAGCTAAAAGAAAAGAAGACAACAGAAAAGAAAAGAGGGAACATGAAAGGAATTATGTTGTGGATAACATAAACCTTAGGAATAAAGCGAAACGTAAAGACAAGGGCAAGGAAAAGATTGATTATGAAGCCAGAATTAATGAGAATTACATGAAATATGTAATTAGATCATTCAAGGACTGGCAACCACCAACATTCTCTGCATCTTTGAGAATTGAGGAATCAGAAATATGGAATACAATTATGGAACAGATCTTTACGGAGATGAATTGTAAGAATGAGTACAAGGTATTTTTGGCTAAGGATCAATTTATTGGACAAGCCAAGGAATGGTGGAATTGTTGGGAAAATGAATTGGGATTAGAATTGATTACTTCCTTTAGTTGGGAACAATTCAAGTTGTTGTTTAGTAGACAGTATGGTGAGCCTGATATTGTATCTCATATTGAACATGAAGAAAGAGCTATTGGAAAGATTGCAAAGTCTGGAGGAGAGGAACTGAATGGACATTGAGGTCAAGAACCAATAAACGTGATAGATGTAAAAGATGTTGACATTGTAACCAATTTGGACATAAGGCTGATAAATGTCCAAGGAAGGCCGATGCTTGTTATAATTGTGGAAAAGTGGGCCATTTTAGCAGAACTTGCAGATTTCAACCAAAGAATTATCATGTAATGACAATACATGATGAAACTATGAATGAAAAGTTCAATAAAGGAGATGAAATCTATGAGACTATTGTTAAAACTTTTGTACCTTAAATTACGGAATTAGAAGAGGTACTTTAAGATTCTATATGTAATATTTCATTGAAGTTTTATGATTCTGAAGTTAACCTGAACTTGAGTGATATGAGGTTTTATTACTAATATAAGTATAATAATGTTCGTGACTGAGAACACTCGAATAAATAAGTAGGTGTTAGATGAATAGCCAAGATGGTTGAAGCTTCGAATTGGACAAGATGCTATAGATATCATGGAATTTATTAACGAGTTTAGAAGTTGTAATAAAGATTAAGTTTGACCATAATGGGTTAAAGAATTGGAAATTAATCGTATTAGTATCATGTATGATATGTTTGATGGATTGATAACAACTTGTAAAGGTTATCATAAAGCAAATAGCATCAACTTTTATTAAGGGAAAACGGTAAGGTACACTGTGTTTATATTTTGACTTAAAAAGTTTGTGATCAAGAACAACAGGATACGAACTGTTCATGAGAATTTTGATGTATTTGGAATCAAAGAGACCGATTCAGTGTTGGTATATATACATGAATATTATATGAGGAAAACAAATCTAGAAATTATTGGGAAAGCATACGAGAGTATGATAATACCTGGAAAATACATGTTAATTTTAAAGGAGAATTTGAAATATGTAATATGAGGTGTGAAGTTAGATATGTACGTGAACTATAATCAATTGGAAGGGAGATATAATGCTATATAAGGATAATAACACTTAATGAAATGGTGATTTAATCAACCATAAAAAGTTTAAAAGAGACTTTGGACACAAATGAAATATGCTTATTAAGCAAGGAAAAACCTAGTGCTACGATTCAGAATCTAAGGAAGATTCGGAGGTGGTCATAACTTCTGTTTGACTCTGGTGCCGATCAATTATTTGTACCTACTACTTCTGCTTAACAAATGTTAATGATGTGTTCTAAGTTGTCTGTTGTGATTAAGATTGAAACTGCTAAATAACACCATAGTTAAAGTAGACCGTGTGTATCCCGAATGTACTATATTGATTGAAGAGGTAGTCTTTAATCTTGACTTGATTCAAATAGAGATTGGTGATTTGATATGATAATTGGAATAAACTGGTTGATCGAGAATGGGATCCATGTAGTTACAATAAAGGAAACGATAAAGACAATTATACCGGAAGGATGAGACGATCTGTATATATGGGAAAGGAGAAGCGGGGATCAATGTCTAATGATGATTGTTAGATCCCGAAAGCTGATTGCTTAGGGCTGTGAGTCTTGTTTGGTATATGCTATTGATGCCAAGACTGAAGAGAAAACTGTGGCCGATGCGCATGTTGTCCCAAACTTTTCCATATGTGTTCATGGAAGACTTGTCTGGTGTGCCACCTGAAAGGCAAGTGAAATTCTGTGTTGACTTGATCCCTGGAGCTTCTTCAATAGCTTGATATTCGTACTGTCTTGCACCTACCGAAAATGTGAGAGATGATGAAGCAACTTCAGAAGTTGTCAGATAGGGGCGTCGTAGATTGAGTTCTCAGCCATGTGGAGCCCAATTGTGTTTATGAATCAAAAGATGTCACAATGAGAATGTGCATAGATTCACATGATTTGAACAAATTGACTATAAGTATCCGCTGCCGGGAATTGATGATTATTTCGATTAGCTGCATGAGAGCTAATTATTTTTCTAAGATTGATCTACGAATGGGATATGATTTGTTGAGGTCCGAAGAAGGAATGTACTGAAAATGGCTTTCAGGGATAATTATGAGCACTACGAGTAATTAGTTATGACATTTTGATTAACTAACACCCCAACTGTTTTATGGACATTATGAATATGGATTTGTATATCAATGTTTGAGAAATCGGTAATTGTAATTATCGATGATATTTTGGTGTAAGTCTAAAGCTGAATATGTCAAATCGTGAGTTTTGATTACAATAGGTTATATTTTGTAGTATGTTATTTCTGGAGTTGAGATCTCGGAGGATTCCGCTAAAAGTGGAGGGTTTGAGAATTTGGAAGCTGTTTCGCGGTATTACAGATTTAAGAATATTTCTACGATTAATAAATTGTAGACATGCTGATTTAAATTGGTATGTATATACCAACTCGAGAAAGTTATTATTAGAAAAACTTGCACAGATTTGCGTGAGTAAGGTTATTATTTTTATGGTACTCTAGAATCGATTATGTTTGGTTAGAAGAGTCGTTTCATTTTCAACTATTGGTTTGCTTTACAAATGGGATTAGGAACACATATAGCTATGAGTATAGCTTACTAACCCCGACAGATGGTCAAAATGAATGGACTATTTTCACATTGGAATATATAATGAGATCATATATTCTGGATTTAAGTACCAATAGAAAAGATCAATTGTTTTGATAGAATTTTCGTATAACACTAGTTATCATGTTAAAATCATGAAAACACCGTTTACAGTTTTGTACGTGAGGAAATGTAGAACGCCTACGTGTTGGAAAGAAATTGAAAGGACTCTGATTGCTGAGTCTGTGATATGAAAGAAGAGTTATAATGATGAGACACCTAAACCAATCAGTTTTGAGGGAAACGATGTAGTATATTTGTTAGTATCACCGATGAGGTGTACTACATGTTTTGAAAAAGGGATAAAATTAGCACTGAGGTGTGTTGGTTCATTTAGAATAACATAAAAGTTAGGAATCTGTTATCTCATTTGGAATTATCTAAGGAAATATCAAAATAACACTTGGTGTTTCATGTGGAAAGCTTTATGAAATCTTCACAACTAGTAATGAAGATTAGGCTGATTATACCGAATTCGAAATCAATAAAGATTAATATATGTTGAAAAGCCGAAATATATTATGGATATGAAAGTAAGGAAGTTAAGGATCAAAGAGATTAAAATAGTATTGATACGTTGGAAGCATCACAAAGGAGTAAACCATACTTGGGAGATAAAAGTCGATATGTTGAATAAGTAAACAAATCTGTTCGAATACAAGTAACTTCGAGGACGAAGTTTGAGCGTGGTGGAGCCCATGCTGTAACATCCTATAAATTTATTATCGTAATTTGAGGATATTTAGTTTAAATTTCGTAATGAATATAATTAAGTTGGATTATGAAAAATGATTATGTATCTGGATATTTAAAAGTAGGTTGTTATTTTAAGAAATTAAGAAATTGAGAATTTCAACTATTAGTTAATAAGTATGATGATTTATAAATGTTAGTCATGATAAAGTAGAGGGGCTAATTATGCAAATAGCCAAAAGTTTTGAATAAAAAGGCTTATGAGCCTTTCATTTGGTCTCTCTCTAAAATCTACTGAAAATTCGAATTTGTGGAACTAAATTCGTGGGCTTGATCTGGAAATTAACAAGAAATCAAAGGAATTAAGGTAAGAAACATTAAATCTCAATTTGGGGTTTATTTGGAGGTTTTAAAATTCAAAAATTCGGATTTAAAATCTGTGAAATTTTGATTGCATGTATGTAATTCAAGTTGAAAAGCATCAATTGAAGATCTCTGAAGGATTGGTAACAAGAAACATGCTTTGATTCGTCCTAAAAAGGTAATAAATCTGAGATTTGATGAACTTTTGTGTTCTTGAGGTTTTTACTCGTTTTTTGTCAAATCCGGACTGATTAGCATGTTTTAGATGGGGAACATGATGTAGAAATACCCCAATAATGTTTATAAAACATTATAAATGATTGCATGTTGTTAAAATTAAGTTTTGGAAATTTTTGAGTAAAATCCGTAAGTTGCGACCTGCATATCTGCAAGTGAACTCGGCGAGTTCCCAAGAACACTTGAACAAATCTTCAAAAATTCATCAGTGATGGATCCGAATTCGGTTGGGACCCGAATTCGGATGAGAACCGAAATTAGATTTGGACCGAAATCAAAATAGAACCGAACTCGGATGGACCCGAATTCGGATGGGTCAACTTGATTCACATGGATCTGAAATCCGGTTGAGGGTCCGAACATCGGACATGAACTCGGCGAGTTCACTGAGCCAACTCGGCGAGTTCTATGCATTTCTTGTGTAATTCGGTTGGGTTATTAAGGACCCGAATTTATGGTTAATTGATAACATTTTTGGAATATTGTTGGTATTATATGAAGGCATATAATGAAGGGTTAATTGAGAATAATAACACCTCAAACGATGAGATTTAAACGTGAGTTTCGGATGATGGTTCCGAATGTTGTAATACTTTTATTTGAACAAATTGATGCTAAGTTGTTAAAGAACATGTAATGATGATATGTTTTTCCTTATGGAAATGAAACAGGTCCCTTGTGGTATTGTTTAACCCACAGTGGGGTACTTCGTGGATCCGGTTGAAATCCCGAGGAGAAATAAAATATCTTGAAGTTTAAGAACGCACCCACTGTGAGTACCTTTGATTTTAGCATGTCTGCATCTGCTTTATGTTTGCATTGCCTGCTGAGGCCTGTTGTTTCATTTTTGTTTGGCAGTCTACTAACTTGAGTATATGTTGATGCACATTTATACTTGTTGCATGTCCGTTCATTTGTTGTGCATCCTATTGATGGACCTGCGTGGTCGCATCTGTACTCTGATGTTACTGTGCTATATGACCAAGAGTTTGACACCTCTGTGGTCAGGATAGGCAGTAAGTCATCCCCGATGTAATGTCTGCCTCAGATGGTTGGTTTCTTTATGCCGAGCGTCAGCTCGAAGGAGCTGCGGCTCAGGTTTGCGTACCTTGGGTACGTGTGGAGTATACGGTATGTGTTACCGCAGTTACTCTGGGTGGCATCATAAGGATTTGCAGAATGTGTAAAATCATTTGGTATTTACTAAGCAATTCGCTTACCCCTTCAGTTGTTACATTTTTACAGGAAAAGGAAAATCCACCGTGGGACCATCTAGCTAGGATGTTTGTTGAAGTATTTGAAGATTTCTACTGTTTAACTTGGTATTTGGTTTATGGAATTACTGTTGTAATAAATTTGGGGATGATGTAATACTTTTGAGTTTGTAGACTTAGACGTATAACCTATGTAGCACCGTAGTGTGTTGCACACAAATTTGTATTATTTTATTTTGTATTTTATGCTTCCGCACTGTAATTTAAGCTATCAGATCATTATGAAATTGTTTGTTGCTGCATATAAGTCAGTTATCGTTTTCATAGATGATATTCTGATTTACTCCAAAACGGAGGCTGGTCATACTATTCATCTGCGTCAACTGCTAGAGTTATTGAGAAAAGAAAGGCTCTATGCAGATTTTTCAAAATGCGAATTCTGGCTCAGACAGGTAAAACCTTATATTGTATCGAGCTATTTCCTAAGCGTTCTTTGTTTGAATAAAAACTTGAAATTCTACTTTGTTACTTTTATAGATTCAATTCCTTGGCGATGTCATATATGGAGAAGGTATTTCAGTTGATCCATCGAAAGTCGAGGTTGTTCAGAAGTGGCAAACGCCTGGCAATGCCTCTGAAATCCTAAGTTTCCTTGGATTGGCCGGTTACTACCAGCGATTCATTAAAGACTTCTCAAAGATTGTTGTTCCACTCACAATGTTAACATGTGAAGACCACCCCTCGCGGGGCGGTAGTCACGAGTCTAGGTCCCACATCATGCAATACGATATCAATCATAACTAAGATAGAGTAATTAATTGCGGAATTATAAATTACAGTACAAAATATTAGGATTTAAGTTTAATACCGATTACGATTTTTAAATTAAACTTAGAAAGGGCACAAGTCTAATCTAATTCATGTCATCATATAATCAAGATTAATCTACCCATACCACCATATTATCATCCTCCAATTAGTACCAAAAGGGTTTGCTGAGTAGAGGTCTATGAGAACTCCTGTCTTGATCTTGTAAGACCTATGTACTAGGTCCGGCAGGTGACTTTCCTTTATCTATTCCTGTAAAAATATGAAGTAGCAACCGTAAGCAATGCTTAATGAGTAAATAGATTTTCAAATCAACATGCATAGTCAAGCGGATCATCAGTCTAGCATGATATGTCTTGGCTGCCGCTACAGCCCTCATGATTGAGACATAGAAGTCATAGAGTCGGATGATGTTCAAGCCATGCTCACGCTTAAATCCTGGGGATCAGCCACATACTGGGCTAGCTACCAGTAAATCAACATGGCGGAACATCGGAGGTCATTACCAAGTTCAATAGAACTGGTGAAATAGCAAGGTCTAGAACAATAGACCAACAAGGCTAATCAAGCTGAATCAATATGTCAAAGAATACGCAATGATGAAGTATACGAAATCAAAGTCATGATAGCAGTAATCTCAAAGCAATTATCCGAAGTGAACTATAATGCAATAACATGAGAAGTGATAAATCAAATAGCTATCATGATCCACTGGGCAACACCGAACCATGGTGTGCACAGGTCACAATCCAGCTGATGATATGAATGTCAAATCAATCTAGCATCAACAATATGTCTCAACCGGAAATTCAAGCATCTTAAATCTGGATATCTATTACTCACAGATCTGGGTCTTTATCAAACAGATGTAAAATCTGCCACCTGAGTTATTTCAGGATTTTATCTTTGTCAATCTGTTCTCTATCAATTCAAGTCTTTGACCCGCTTTTAAATCTTTAAATCAATGTTCAGAATTTCACTGAACCTGTCCAGAATCAAATCATATCAATCTTATGTCAATATCGTCATCTTTTATCTTTAAAATCTTTATTTTATCTGATTCTGATAACTGATCATTCATAAATCTTTCTTTCATTCATATTCATTGTTTCATTAAGTTCTCAAAGGAACAGTATATATATATTAATATATATATAATCATTTTACTAATTATCTTGTTAATTCATGCGTCATCCAAGTGTTTTATTCACTATATTCGAATTTAGGGAGTGGGGTTCGAATTTATATATTAAATTTGAACATATGCTTAAATTCGAAATCATCAAAGTCGATATATAGGCTAAATTCGAAGACATCAATTTCGAATATAGGCTAAAATCGAATCCTAGGGTTAAATTCGAATCATGTCTTGAACATAGGGTTAAGTTCGAACTCCATAGCTAAATGTGAAAGCATCATCTCGAATTTATTTGTCAAATTCGAATATATTTTCGAATTTTAGCAAAAACTCGAGTTTGTTCCATGCATTTCGAGTTTGTTCTTGGCATCTCGAATTTGTTCATATTTTACAACTTTAAATCATACATTTCTAACCCTAAAATCACGAATATGTTAAGTAATAAGCTTAGTTTCGATTATATTGTACATAATCTATCAGATTCGAGTTAATACTTAGGCTAAAATAACTTTTATCACCTGAAAATGTTAAATTCGAATTTTTCCTTCAAAACCGAGAACTCAGAAATCAACGGTTTTTACCTGAAATTCGTTGTAGATTGTCGTTGTTTATCACTTCTTGTAACTCTTCCTTGATTAATACTCCAAATTGATTGCAAATTAGGGTGATTTTTGATGATCTTTGTGAGATTTTTAGAGAGAGAGTAGAGAGAGAGAGAGTAAATGCTTGATTAATGACCTTAATTACTTTTATATACTTCATCTAGTTATATTTGCAACTTAACCCACTATTACTTTTGTATCTTATATCTCTTTTATATAATTATCTTTAATAATTTATTAAATCATAATTCATAATATTTATATAAATTAATAAAATATTTCATAACTTAATTAAATTATAATTCAAATAATGTAATAAAATTACATTATTGGTTCAAAATACTGAATTTATGACTGGATCAAAAGTTAGGTTGTTATAGAATGGGCTCCACCACGCACAAACTTCATCCCCGAAATTAGCTATGTTCGAACAGACTGGGATAAGTTGCTTTCATAACATTTTCAAATTCCCAAGACTGATGCGAAACTTTGTGATGTTTCCACTGGACGAGCAACATCTGTAAATCTATATTTCTAAGCTTTTTGGTCTTCGAGTCCAGAATGCATTCTGGCTCTTCAACCACTCTAAGCTTCTCATCAATCTACAAGTTAACGTGTGGTATCTGCACTTCTCTTTCATCTGCTAAGCTCTTTCTCAAGTGACTAACATGGAATACAGGATGTATACCAGATAAGTCCGTTGGCAGTTCAAGACGATAAGCTTGATTTCCTATCTTTTCGACGTTCTTGAACGGACCGATGAATCTTGGAGCTAACTTGTTTCTCTTTATGAATCTTACCACATTCTTCATTGGGGATACTTTTAGCATCACCCAATCGTTAACCGCAAAGCTGATAGATCTATGTCGATTATCATAATATGACTTTTGCCTGCTTTGAGCTTCAAGAATGTTCCTTCTGACTAGCTGAATCTTCTCATGTGTCAACTGTAGAAGGGCAGGACCCGCTATTGGCGATTCACCTGTTTCACGCCAATAGGTGGGAGTTCTGCATTTTCGACCGTACAAAGCTTCAAAAGGAGCCATCTTGATAGTTGAATGATAACTGTTATTATATGAAAATTCGACCAACGGCAAGTGATCATCCCAGTTACCACCTAAATCAAGAACACAGGGACGAAGCATATCTTCAAGAGTTAAGATAGTGCGTTCACTCTGGCCATCTGCATTTGGGTGATAAGCTGTACTCATGGAGATTCGAGTACCCATCCCGTCTTGTAGAGCTTGCTAGAATCTAGATGTGAAACGACTATCACGATCAGATACGATAGACTTTGACACACCGTACAAGAAATTATTTCGGTTATGTATAATTATGCCAATCTATCAACAGAGTATGTTTCTTTCATCGGTATGAAGTGAGCTGACTTCGTTAATCGATCCACGACTACCCAGATGGAGTCGTGCTGTCTCTTGGTCTTTGGCAGTTTCGTGACAAAATCCATGGTTATATGTTGCCACTTCCACTCAGGAACTGGCAGTGGTTGCATATCCCGAAGGGTTTCTGATGTTCTGCCTTAAGCATCTGACAGATTCTGCAGCTTTCAACATCTCGACCGATGTCTTTCTTCATTCCTGGCCACCATATGATTGTTGCAAATAGAACCATATTTAGGAATCAAGATTCGGTTTCCCTTGAGACATTGATGTCCCAAATGATTCACTGATAAGAATTGAAGTTGCCCTTTTAGATTTTCAGAACAGATATTTTCTTCTTTCAACGCTTCGGCTTAAGCAGATCTAATGTCCTCAATAAGATCGGAAGAGAATACAACAGGAGTTAGGGCATAGCAACACTTTTCTGGATACGTCTTTCTACTCAAAGCATCCGCGACCACATTGGCTTTGCCGGGATGATATAGGATCTCACAATCATAATCCTTGATAAGCTCCAAGGACCGACGCTGTTTCATTTCAGATCCTTTTGAGTAAAGAGATGTTTGAGACTCTTATGATCGGTGTAAAGCTGACACCGAGTCCCATAGAGATAATGACGCCAGATCTTCAGTGCAAAGGTAACGGCAGCCAACTAAAGATCATGAGTTGGTGCACTTTTCTCGTAATCCTTCAATTGCCTTGAAGCGTAGGAAATTACATTTCCCCTTTGCATTAGAACACATCCTAAGCCAGTACCAGATGCGTCACTGTAAACGAGAAAATCATCGTTGCCCTCTGGTAAGGCTAGGATTGGCGCTTGAATAAGCTTTTGTTTTAGAGTTTCAAATGCCTCTTGCTGTTTATCTGCCCATACGAAAGGTGTATTCTTTTGTGTTAACATCGTAAGTGGCACAGCAATATTCAAGAAGTCCTTAATGAATCGCTGATAGTAACCGGCCAATCCAAGGAAACTTCTGATTTCGGAGGCATTGCGAGGTGTTTGCCATTTCAGAACAGCCACGACTTTAGACGGATCAACTGAGATGCCTTCGCCAGATATAACATGGCCAAGGAATTGAATCTAGAAAGAAATCAGAGTGAAATTTCAAGTTTTTATTCAATCAAGGAACGCTTTGGAAATAGCTCGAGACAATATAACGTTATACCTGTCTGAGCCAGAATTCGCACTTAGAGAATTTTGCGTAGAGTCTTTCTTTTCTCAGTAACTCTAGCAATTGTCGTAGATGATTAGAATGGTCAACCTCCGCTTTGGAGTAAATCAGAATACCGTCTATGAATACGATAACTGACTTATCCAGCATCGATCTTCACACGCGATTCATGAGGTCCATGAACGCCGCTGGTGCATTTGTTAAACCAAACCGCATCACGAGAAATTCGTAATGACCGTATCTTGTTCGGAAGGCTGTCTTCGGAATATCCTCATCTCCTACTTTCAGCTGATGATACCCAGAACGAAGATCAATCTTGGAGAAGTAGCTGGCTCCTTGCAGCTGATCGAATAAATCGTCAAACCTGGGCAGAGGATACTTATTCTTTATAGTGACTTTGTTCAACTCGCGGTAGTCGATGCACATTCGGAGAGTTCCGTCTTTCTTTTTAACGAATAAGACAGGTGCACCCCACGGAGATGAACTAGGTCGGATAAATCCCTTTTCTAACAGTTCTTTCAATTGTTTTGACATTTCCTGCATTTCTGCAGGCGCAAGTCTGTAGGGAGCTTTGGCAATGTGAGCCGCTCCAGGAACCAACTCAATTCCGAACTCGACTTGACGTTCCGGTGGCACTCTAGAAATATCATCAGGAAACACGTCTGGAAACTCACAGACGATTGGAGTATCAGATAAGGATTTTATTTTGGACTTCAGAGTTAGTTTTAGTCGAGACATAACATATGTAAGATTGATGACCCTTAAACAGATATTTACGAGCTTTTTCAACTGAAATGAAGCAGTGAGCACCTTTTCTCTTCTCACCTTTTATTTCTAACACTCGGCCATCTGACGACTTAATTATGATGTTTCGGCGGTTGTAGACGATCGTAGCCTCGTTATTCATTAACCAATCCATGCCGATGATGACGTCGAACTCTTTCAACGGAATCGGGAAAAGGTCGAGGTTGAACACGATATTGTCAACAAGCAGAGTACAATTTCGGTATACAGAATCAACCATAACATAATTGTTACTTGCTGTCTCAATATCAATCACGACAGGAAGCTTGGATGGAGATTTTGATAATCTTTGCGCAAAAGAAGTCGATATTTTAGAACGACTAGCACCGGAATCGAATAATACGCGAGCAGGCATAGAATTTAACAGAATCGTACTGGTAACCACGTCAGGGGTTTCCTTTGCTTCCTCGGCTGTTATCTGAAATGCTCTAGTTCTTGCGGTCGGAGTTGCCGCTGAGCTTTTCATCGTAGATCCTCCAGCTGACGATTGTGACTGACCTCGTTGCCCGCTCCGACACTGATACATGAAGTGTCCACGCTTGTTGCATTTCGCACACCCAAGTCCTCGCTGGGGGCATTCTTCACTGTTGTGACCGATTCTATTACACGCAAAACAAGTGATGTCATCTGGGTTACACAGCCCCATGTGTGATTTTCTGCATCTCTTGCAGAATCGAGGCTCGTTTGTTAAAGAGTAGGCTTGCGCTTTCTGAGGCGAACTGTATTGCTGAGATTGCTGAGGTTGCTGGGACTGAGATTTGTTTGGTCTGAAGAATCTGCCAAACCTCTGCTTCTTCGGAGGAGATGGACAGGTCGGGTTCGCTGATGGAGCATAGAGTTGGTCACCGTACTCTAAATATCCTCTCTCGATCTGTCTTGCAACTTCAACCATTTCCAAGTAACTCTTATACTTTATTGCACTCATCGGATGACGGTATCTCGGGTTAAGTCCTCCGCGAAATCGATCCATCTTTCTTTCCTCAGTAGCTACTTGATACGAGGAGTAGCCACACAGTCGCGAGAATTCGTGCTCATATTCATCAACAGTCTTAGTTCCCTGAGTCAGTTGCATCAATTGAACCTCCATCTTGTCTCGTTGGTCAATAGGGCAATACTTTGCATTGAACATGTCTAAGAACTGGTTCCACTCTAAAGTCTGTATTATCTCCTCTCCATATATGCTTCTTTGAGTCTTCCACCAGGCACGAGCAGCTCCAACAAATAACGCAGACGCATAACTCACCTTTTTCGATTCTAAGTAATCAGAGATTCTGAAAATCTCTTCAGTATGACTGATCCAATCCATCGCCTAAATTGAATTTACTGTACCCTCAAAGTTCAGGGCACCGCTCGCTTTAAAATCTTTGAACTTACAGCCTTTCGGCTGTTCAATTTGGGCATCAGGGGTAGAGTTATCAGAATCAGAGTCATTATTCTGGACTTGCTTTTCTTTTCTCTTATTCTTTTTATCTTCACGTCTTTTAGCTTCGGCCTCATCTCTGGCCTAAAACTGTTCTTGCATAATCTTATTTTGTTGTTCAGAGTGTTGGGCTAATAGCTGTTGCATCATTTCAAACATTTGTTGTGGGGTCATGTTGTTGGGAATGTCACCTGATCCTGATCCTGACATCTTAACTGAAAATTAAAAATCATTTAACTATCATAGACTTAGATCTATGTACCCTTTTTCCCATCCTAACAGTCTGTACATCCTATCTCAGTTCAAACCACCTAAATGATTGATACATATGTATTGCTTCAGTTTGAGACCAAGTATTACTCACGTAATAATTGATTCACTCAAACTATGGGCTCTGATACCATCCTGTGAAGACCACCCCTCGCGGGGCGGTAGTCACGAGTCTAGGTCCGACATCATGCAATACGATTTTCATCATAACTAAGATAGAGTAATTAATTGCGGAATTATAAATTACAGTACAAAATATTAGAATTTAAGTTTAATACATATTACGATTTTTAAATTAAACTTATAAAGGGCACAAGTCTAATCTAATTCATGTCATCATATAATCAAGATAAATCTACCCAGACCACCCTATTATCATCCTCCAATTAGTACCAAAAGGGTTTGCTGAGTAGAGGTCTATGAGAACTCCTGTCGTTATCTTGTAAGACCTAAGTACTAGGTCCGGCAGGTGACTTTCCTTTATATTTTCCTGTAAAAATATGAAGTAGCAACCGTAAGCAATGCTTAGTGAGTAAATAGATTTTCAAATCAACATGCATAGTTGTTAGGCACAAAAAGGCCTCAGTCCAACCTGTTCTACATCTGAGGGGGAGATTTATAATCAAACCTGTTGATGCATTTGAAGGTTGAATTTAAGGCCTGTTATATACCTTATTGAAACCTGAAAATGATTTGCAATATCAGTCTAAAGCTGTTCTATATGTTGCATGTGTTGCAACTAAGACAGTTTGTCCAAGCTGCTCTGTCTGCTGAACAGGCTGGACATAAACTGTCTACGCTGCTCTACACTGGTGAGCAGCTTGGGCAATTTTAAAGTGTTCTGTTCTTTGTGAACAGAACCTGTTCTTTGTGAACAGGCTAAACACTTTATGGAATATGTTTCCAAGTCATCATGTATTGTTTTTGACTACAAGATCAGTTTACAAAGTCGAAGACAAAGTGGAAAACAGAACTGCTTAGCCTGCCCAAGCGGTTCTGTAACATGAAGACAAAAGGGTATTTGAAAAAGGGTGACAGACCTTTTTCTTATATCAAAATAGGCCTTTACAAGGAAGAAAGACGCAAAGTTGACATTCCTAAATTAGTTAAAGGCAATACAACAGTAGACAAAGTAAAAAGACAAAAGTTCTGCACATGTGAAGACA